>JALIGW010000034.1:2546214-2973714 GCA_023053685.1 Diadophis punctatus similis | reverse complement strand
CTGGGAGTTGAAGTCCACGAGTCATAGAAGAGCCAACTTTGCCTACCCCTGGTTTAGGATAACTGAGGTAGGACTCATTTACATCCTACTGATTTCAATTGTTTGAATCCAACGATATTCTTCCTGCTGCCCTCCAGAAGGAATTTGTTCCAGTAGTGGATCAATTTTCCATTCAACTTGCAATCTTGGATGGGGAAAGATCCACAAGAGAAACATGCAGATGAGGCTTCAGGAGGAAGTGGGAATGAATAGTAAGGTACAAACTTTCTAAGAGATTCTTCTCTAATCAGGTGGCAATCCCGAAAACAACTAGTACTTTTAACAAGCATTGCCCGTTCCTTGGCATTTGGGCCAATAATGTGCCTGAAATATTTTTTGCAATATGTGTATACTAACTTTGTTCTAAAGTGCCACATTATGGTATATTACGAAGAAGGTCTCAGAACTAAGCAAAGAAACCAGCTGACTTGGGTTTACTTCATAATATTTGGAGCCTGGAGAATGATTATTATTATTATTATTATTTATTTATTTATTTATTTGTCAAAACTTGTACAATATAGCAGGTATGGTATAAACATAAACAAAAGCAAAGTAGGTACAGGTAAATTTGGACAATAGGACAGTAAGACAGGGACGGTAGGCACGATGGTGCGCTTATGCACGCCCCTTACAGACTTCTTAGGAATGGGGTGAGGTCGACTGTAGACAGTCTAAGGTTAAAGTTTTTGGGGTTTGGGGAAGAAACCTCAGAGTCAGATAGTGCATTCCAGGCATTGATCACTCTGTTGCTGAAGTCGTATTTTCTGCAGCAGAAATGTTAAAACTTTCTTTATTAAAGGGATCTTTAAAGGAGCCGAGGTGGCGCAGTGGTTAAATGCACCTACTGCAGGCTACTCCAGCTGACTGCTAGTTCAGCAGTTCAGCTGTTCAAATCTCACCAGCTCAAGGTTGACTCAGCCTTCCATCCTTCCGAGGTGGGTAAAATGAGGACCCAGATTGTTGGGAGCAATATGCTGAACTCTGTAGACCGCTTAGAGAGGGCTGTAAAGCACTATGAAGCGGTATATAAGTCTAAGTGCTATTGCTATTGCTATTGCTATATAAATTACCTCCCATGGCAGCCAACCAGAGACTGTGTTTGCAAATATGTTCAAAATGCTACTTTTTGAGAGATGCAGAAGCAGCCTAGATGTGGGCAGCACCATAATCCCTACCTGCCTAGGAGGGCAGTGACTCATGAAAATATTTGGGCAGAAATGTTTGACAGAGAACTGGAATGTTTTGTTTGTTTTATTGAAGAGAATAAAAAAAATTTACAGCACTTTTCTGTTTTCAGAAATAACAGCCTCCTCATGTTTCTCAGGCTCCAGTACTGGGCAGGATGTGTACCCAGTTGTTCTGCCTTTCACACCGTAGATCCAGGAGCTCACAAGATGTCAAAGTTTCAGTAAAAAGAAGGACAAAGAGGTTCAGGTTTTCTTTGGATGGACTTGCCTCTATGAGTTCTTTATAGCTTCATCTGATATACTAAAGTTCCTCCCAACATTAACGGTGCCCATAAATCATATAATTCAACAGCAAATGCAAGAACAGGGACATTTCATCATTGGCTTTCCTGTTACAGTTTTTTTCCCCCTCAACTATATTGTTGTACTTGAGAAGTTTAGGCTTCAGAAGGTTGACCAAATTAAAATGAAACCTGACTCTCAAAGATTGGGACGTCTCCTAATTAAAGCCAGTAATTTTTGTTCCTGCTTTGCCATGTTTTCCTAAGTTATGCATAATAATGATTCACTTTTTAAAAGCCTCATTATTATTTATCCTTGACATGTGCTTTGCACATTTATTTGGTGCCGGTCAACCCAACAGATGAGGTCTTTTATTAATTTTTTTCCCCCGTTATGGCAAATAGAATCGCTGAGTTTCTAAGATCAGCTTTTCTAAGTAAATAAAATATGTGCTGCAGGTCAGAAGGCAAATTCATTTGTCTCCCTTTCCTTGGAAGTACTTTTCTCTTTTCTGCCCAGGCTCAATTCTTTTAATGTGTTCACATTTCCTCTAAATTATACCTCCATTTACTCTTACACAGCAATCGTTCAAAATGTTAACTATCTACCTAAACCAGACTTCATTAGAAGTCATAGGATTATAAATAGTTTTAAAGGAGCTGGAGGGGATTTTGAGAAAGAAAGAAAGAAAGAGAGAGAGAGAGAGAGAGAGAGAGAGAGAGAGAGAGAGAGAGAGAGAGAGAGAGAGAGAGAGAGAGAGAGAGAGAGAGGGAGAGGGAGAGGGAGAGGGAGAGGGAGAGAGAGAGAGAGAGAGAGAGAGAGAAGGCATGAAGGTAACCTCTGATGAAGTCATGCTCACCAGACAGTTGTCCATGGACCATGAATGAAAAACAAGAGACAAATGGCATAAAAATATCATTTTAAAATATTTTCCTAAAAATACAAAGGGCTCGAGGAATAAGGCACCCAACATACTAGGGATCAAGCCAGTGGTGGGATTCATTTTTTTTACTACCAGTTCTGTGGGCATGGCTTGGTGGCCGTGGCATGGCTTGGTGGCCGTGGCAGGGGAAGGATACTGTAAAATCTCCATTCCCTCTCCACTCCAGGGGAAGGTTACTGCAAAATCCCCATTTCCTCCCAACCAGCTGGGACTCGGGAGGCAGAGAATAGATGGGGGTGGGACCAGTCAGAGGTGGTATTTACCGGTTCTCTGAACTACTCAAAATTTCCGCTACTGGTTCTCCAGAACTGGTCAGAACCTGCTGAATCCCACCTCTGGATCAAGCTTATTTAATGTGAGGGCACTGACCTCAAACAGATGTTATAGCATTCTGGTTAGAGAAGGCATCTTAGCTTCTTATCTTGTGTTGCTTTTGAAGAACTACCATATTGAAACCTGGCAGAGATGAACCAGGAGATGGTAAAGAATGCATCCCTATTTTTTCCAGAATAAGAATGTTGTGGTGTGTTTTTATTTTTTGCTTATTTTAATACCCATTGTTCCCCTAAATGTATTTTCCCCATGAAATTATTAAATGATGGTGGTGGTGGTGAGGAAGAGGAGGAGAAAGAAGAAAAATGGATATTTAACAAGGTCACAAGCTTCACAATGTTGTCCTGTTACACAGCCCAATTGTCCCTCCTCACACTACAACCAAAGCCCCACATTTTTGAACATTTTTGCCGCCCTGAGTCCTTAGGGACTAGGGCGGCATAGAAGAACCTAATAATAAATAAAAAAGAAAGAAAGAAAGAAAGAAAGAAAGAAAGAAAGAAAGAAAGAAAGAAAGAAAGAAACATGCATTAAAAAGTCCATGGTGGCCATAACCATGTGATTGAAGCCTTGCCTTTTTTTGTAGACATTCTTCAGCATACACCCGAAGAAAATGAGAGGAAGTTGCCTTCCCAGGTTTAGGGGAAGTTGTCATTCCTGCCTTCAAGATGCAGGTTCCTGTCTGCCTGCCACAGAAAGAGAGTGCCCATGATATTGGCACATGCCAGTATTCCTGTCTGATGCCAAAATTCAGTAGCAAGTTATTAGCAGAATCAATATTAATAAGCTAAATATCAAAACAACATGTTTAGTATGACAGGGGACTTCAGCTTATAAAGGAAATAATAACTTGACTATCTGCCAGTCTACACGAAGCAATATTTTCTAATCCTAAATTCAGTGTTAAAACTCTTTCCATTTAAATCAGTGTTGTTGTGTAAACATGCTTAACCTCAGCTGGACTGTTTCCCAAATGGTGTTATTTTTAAATAATTGCACTGAGAAAATTACAGTGTAATGATGTAATTCCATTACCAGAGCTCAAGCATGAATAAAAAACAACTTGGTTTTAGGGCAGTCCAAAGAAACAGGGGGCTCTAAGTGTACAACCTTATTACCGTAAGGAAAAGAATCCAGACAAGGTAGTCTTGATTGTTTTTAATCGTATCTATCAAAAGCTCAGTCCTGGCCTGCCTTGGGCAGAAGCAAGATGGATCCAGGAACCATCAGAATCAGAGGCAATGTTCTCAAGGGCAATGGCTAGAAGTGCTTTGGGTAGGATTTAGGAACCAAAAATATTTGTGACTTCTTCTTTTTTTTTACTGCCACATCTGGCTGTCAGTATGAATCAGGCATCCTGAAATGTAAAGAAGTTAAGCAAAAGGAAGTAACAGAAGCAAAAGAATGCCAGTCAAGGCTCCGGTTATTCAAAACAAACCATGGTTTTTTTCCCCCTTGTCCCCCCCCCCTTTGCTGTCTGACTCAAGAATACAATAAAGGAATAGAGTAACAAAAACAGGATGAAAAGTGTTTCAACAGAGGAACTAGCTGGATTCTCTATGTTAAGAAAGTGTGGTCTTCACCCTGAAAAACTTCAGAACTGCCTGTTTGGGCTTGCCCTGCCTCCTTATCCTTGCCCTTCCAACAGAGAAGAGATTACACTTCCTGTGCACAAAGACCTCCATCAGAACATTATTTCAATATCCTCACACAAATTGGGGAAATGAAGAGAAGGGGAGGAAAGCAGAGGTGGGTTCCAAATTTTTTTTACTATCGTTCTGTGGGCGTGGCTTGGTTTGTGGGTGTGGCTTGCTGGCCATGTGACTGGGTGGGAGTGGCTTGCCGGCCATGTGACCAGGTGGGAGTGGCTTTGCGGTCATGTGACTGGGTGGGGGTGGCTTGGTGATCATGTGACTGGGTGGTCATGTGACTGGGTGGGCATGGCCAACTTGACATCACTCACATCAAGGGTTAGGGTTAGGGTTAGGGTGCCTCGCCTTTCCTCGCCTCAAAGGCCTCAATGAGATACAATTTCCCTATCTATTTACTACTACTGAACATCCAAAATATACTATTTAATCCTATGTATATATCCTATGTGTGTTCTGCGCATGCACAGAAAAAAAAAACCTGGAAAAATAAAAATAAATTCAAAAAATAAATAAATAAATTTTAAAAAAAGATGGCGGCGCCCACGGACCCGCCCTGACCGACCCGGATTGGTGACATCATCATGATGTCACCAGCGGGTCACTACCGGTGCGCACGAACTGGTCCAAACCGGGAGGAACCCATCCCTGGAGGAAAGACTACAAACCTCCAGTCTTTACATCACTACCTGTTCCTAAGGCATAGACTTGGCTGAGATGTCTGTAGCTTCAAAACAGATTAAGGGCCTATTCATCCTTGGGTCTTAAAGAGAGGTGAAGAACAAGCAATCTTGAGATAAGGACATGATTCTTCCTTTATTTCAGAGTTACTTCTTTATAACCATGTATCAGCAGAAACATTGATATCCCATGGATGAGAAAATGAGATCCATGATAATGAAGTTAGCAAACATAAAAAAGAATTAGAAAGGGGGTAGAAAGAGGGGTAGCAAATGTTTAATTAACAATAGTGCAACTTAGTGATATAGTGGGGGAAAACAGGAGGAGGGAAAGCCATGCAAAGTGATATAGTACTATAGCTGATTGACTGGTGATAATACATAATGTGAATGGCTGATGGAAACATACATAAAATAGAACATGAACATGAACATGTTAAGTGCATACTTGTAAACACAAGAAGGAAATGTATTCACTGCTAATATAATTCAGTGGTTTTTCTCCAATCTCTCTTACTTTGGAGTAACATTTATTATGATAATGCTTGCCTTATTGAAAATATCCTGGATTGAAAGCAGTTGCATTATAAGCAGATTTAGTAAACTGTTTGGGTTCTGTTTCTTGAGAAACGAGTGGGGCATTGTTATTAGGCAAGAAAAAGTTACCCTATAATTATAAATAGATGCCCATGTTCTCCTAAATGAGGGATGGGGAACGATGGCCCCTTTATGACTTGTGGACTTCAACTCCCAGAATTCCTTAGCCAGCATGACTCAGGAATTCTGGGAGTTGAAGTCTACAAAGTCATAAAAGGGCCATCGTTCCCTACCCCTGTCCTAAACAAAAGGGCTCAGTTTTCAGACTATCGTGGATGAAAGAATGGTTGAAATCTCTGCCATCACATGCTTGACGTTTGCGCTGTCCAGCCACAGCAGGAAACTGCACAGGGCTCACAGGCAGAGCACATAAAACAAACTTAAATAAAATTCACTGGTTCAAACATCTGCATTTTTAGGGAAATTGGACAAGGATCTAAGGCTTGGTAGCTCGGGCATATCTCCAGCGAGAATTTTCTGTGACTGTGACCTGAGTTGGAGGGAAAACAGAACAAAGTGTGGGCCATACAGCTGGAGAATCTCCTTTCAAGCTATCTAAAGGTGTCTGGTTACGCCTCAGTTATTTATTTTTATTAAAAATAGCTATTGGTAAGTGAAATAAATTGCTCTCAGAAGCATGAAGCTGTTTGATTAATGCAAACTTTTTCCTGCTTATCTTGTTAGCAACACAAACCACTCTCATCAGCGCAAAACTGTCTCCTCGTGCCAATGCAGTGAGGGGAATTTTCCACCTTATTACTAACTGGCAATATAGAAACTTGGGATAGCTTTTGAAAGAGATTTGGATATAGTAACCAGAATTATCCTGTCCAAATGGCATTAGCAGTCTGTTAACATTCACTTATATTGTTGCCCTTATTCAGCAAAGCTCCTTGCCTCAACTGTGGAGAAAAATAACCAAAGCTATCAGTGACCTAGTAGGCCAGGGAGAGTGAAATAACATGGACAACTAATATAAAACCTTCCCCATTTTGGAGAAGCATTCTCTTTTATTTTACTTTGAGAGTCCTTTCTCTTTTGTAATGTTGGGACACCTCAGGGGTTATTTTGAAAAGGCTTCAAGTCCTCTCATTTTGACCTTCCAAGCCATGAAGACAGTCATGTGAAACCTAGCACCTCCTGAGGTATACATTCACACTTATGTATTTTCTGAAGATTTACAGTCATTCATGGGGGTGTGTGGTGTGATATCATCAATCAGAGCAATTTATTCCTTACCCTGTTTTCCCAAGAAAGGGGTTCATATTGTTTATGGAGTGCTTTGCTGGCAGAAGTTAGTGTGGATGAGAGGGAAAAGTCAAGAGATGTCTCATGTTATTTGTGGTTAATTCAGTGAGAAATGGTAACACTTAAGCGTTGTTTTTTAAATGATGCAAAACATTTTTCCCTCCTAGAAAATTATTAGCAAGGAAGACATAGTGGTGGTGGGGGGGGCAGGATATCTTTAGCTTAAAAATGGCAAAAGCTGTGATTAGTTGTGTTGGGCTCTTGTATACGAAACTTTAGACTTCTATAAATATAGGCAATAACCAGAAGGAAAGGTCTTCCTCCATATATAGATTGCAGGTGCGAAATTGCACCTTGGGAAGAAGTTGTCCTGTTGATGGGTGATGATTTTTATACATAAAAGAGAATTTGATCATAGAGAAATGATGGTGGGATGTCTGTTCTTCCTTATCCTTTCTTCCTTATCCATGTATTTCCTATACAAATTTGGAGGCTCCTGTGGTAGATTTAGGATAGGATAGGATAGGATAGAATAGAATAGAATAGAATAGAATAGAATAGAATAGAATAGAATAGAATAGAATAGAATAGAATAGAATAGAATAGCAGAGTTGGAAGGGACCTTGGAGGTCTTCTAGGCCAACCCCCTGCTTAGGCAGGAAACCCTACACCACTTCAGACAAATGGTTATCCAACATCTTCTTAAAAACTTCCAGTGTTGGAACATTCACAACTTCTGGAGGCAAGCTGTTCCACTGATTAATTGTTCTAACTGCCAGGAAATTTCTCCTTAGTTCTAAGTTGCTTCTCTCCTTGATTAGTTTCCACCCATTGCTTCTTGTTCTACCCTCAGGTGCTTTGGAGAATAGTTTGACTCCCTCTTCTTTGTGGCAACCCCTGAGATATTGGAACACTGCTATCATGTCTCCCCTAGTCCTTCTTTTCATTAAACTAGATATACCCAGTTCCTGCAACCGTTCTTCATATGTTTTAGCCTCCAGGCCCCTAATCATCTTTGTTGTCCTTCTCTGTACTCTTTCTAGAGTCTCAACATCCCTTTTACATTGTGGTGACCAAAACTGAGTGCAGTATTCCAAGTGTGGCCTTACCAAGGCATTATAAAGTGGTATTAACACTTCACGTGATCTTGATTCTATCCCTCTGTTAATGCAGCCTAGAACTGTGTTGGCTTTTTTGGCAGCTGCTGCACACTGCTGGCTCATATTTAAATGGTTGTCCACTAGGACTCCAAGTTCCCTCTCACAGTTACTACTGTTGAGCAAGGTACCACATATACTGTACCTGTGCATTTTGTTTTTCTTGCCTAAATGTAGAACCATAGATAGATAGACAGATAGATAGATAGATAGATAGATAGATAGATAGATAGATAGATAGATAGATAGATAGATAGATAGATAGATAGATAGATAGATAGATAGATAGATAGATAGAAAGGTGTTTTTTAAAAATTGAAAGAATGTCTTTTTCAAGAGAAAATATGGATCAGTACAAATGTACCCATTAGAAAAACGTATTTAGGAATATTGGGACTAGTTGACAAAATCTCTAATTCTGATGCCATACACTGATTGTCCAGATTTTTGTAGAGTAGACTTGGCAGCATTACTTAGCAAATTAACTTTGTTTATATTGTGAATACGTTCTTCAAAGCATCTGTCTGTCTGTCTGTCTCCTGTCTGGTTATTTTGTATTTTGTCTTTCATCTAGTTGGTGTACACAGAGCAAATTCATCCTAGTTTTCCCCATCCCCAAATCTATGTTAGATTGGACTGAAACAGCCCAAGTTATCGAAACAGTATTTATGAGTAGTAATGTCTCTCAAAAATCTGTGTTTTGTTTAGTTATTTCTTTCAGATTTGATACATTTCATTTTTATCTTATTACTAAAAAGGTGGAAATGGGTCTCCTGCTCCCCAGTTCTCTTCCTCATTGGTGTCATCCAAATTGCAATACTTGTTATTTTCTACCTCTTAATAAGGCTACCAAACTGGGCTTCAATCTTCAGAATAGGCCTTCTGTATTCTTTATATCAGTGATAGCTAACCTTTTTGTTGCTGCGTGCCGAAAGTGCGCATGCGTGCCGAAAGTGCGTGCATGTGGAAGCGTGCACATGACAGCATGCGCACATGACAGCATGTACATGACAGCATGCGCACATGTGTGCAACCATAATGCAGCACATGCACCTCATGTGCTCACTGTCCTGTGCATGCGCGCACCCCCTGCATGCAGCCCACCCCCACATGCGCACATAATCACCGCACATGCACTCCGCCCCTGTGCACATCTCCTGCATGTGCTGCACCCCCGCGCATGCGTGGCAGAGCCCCGAAAACCAGCTGGCTGGTGGGAGGCGCACGCACATGCACGGTGGAGCTGAGTTGGGGCGATGGCTCGCATGCCCGCAGTGAGGGCTCTGCATGCCACCCGTGGCACGTGTGCCATAGGTTCGCCATCACGGCTATATATCATATCATGGTTATTCAGTCATTTGTGCCCAAATCTAGTAGCCAAATTATGAACATTAAAAAAAAATCCTCTGTGGTCCCTGGAAAGTCATGACAGTTTAGGTAAATATTTCTCAAGTTAGAGGACTAGCTTTAAAAAAAAAACAATCCCAGAAAAAATGGAAGTGCCAGATAAAGGAGGTTGTCATTGCAAGTGAATGGATAGATCACTTCAGTTTACTCTCTGGCTTCACCATTTGTTGCAGCTCCATCTATCCCTTGTAGTCAGACAGGGCCTCTGACAGACTGGTCTTATCAGAAGATGGCCCTGATAGAAAGAAAGAAACCAAGGAGGCTCATCTAACCGCTCCTCTCCCCTGGTCCATTCAGAAGCCTCATTTGGCAAAGTTTTCTGAACGCCCCCAACAGATGTGGGGGATTTATTTTATTTTATTATTTTTGCTTGTGCAAGCACAGTACAGTTTGTAAGACGGTTAGGCTGGAGTGTGGGATAGTGCAAAGGAATGCAGAAGAGATCCTAATCTTTTCAGAGCTTCCAAAGAGATTTGTAAAGAGGGACATTTACTGTTGTTTTTATAGGTTTTGAAACATCCCAGCAAATACAGAAAGCTATAAAAATGTCACCGGCCACTCTCCTGATAACTTACCAGTCTAGGCAAAGTGGACCCAGTCACTGATAAATTTAGATATGCCATAGTCCCACTGATGGTAATATGTGCCAGGTAACACTAGGACCCTAGTAGCAGGAAATTAGGAGATGCAAAAAAAGGGTGTGTGTGTGTGTGTGTGTGTGTGTGTGTGTGTGTGTGTGTGTGTGTGTAAGATCAGAAATGGAAAAACAGAGACTGGCCTACTGAGAATTAAATAAATAATACTGGACATGCAAAGCGATGTCATTTTCCATATATTTTCTCTCGCATTCCTTGCAATGTGTTAGCTGCACTACTAGCCTGGCATATTACACAGACTAGCTAAACAATTTTTCTCTTTATGTGGCAAGACGTGTGTATTAAATGTGAAATAGCCATCTTTTGATAATACGGGCCTAGTCTTCACTTCAGCCCTAAAAATGAACTCTGGGTTATCTTACAGCTCAGCACATGTCTGGAGAGACAGTTCCTCTCCTAGCTTGGTCCACTTGACCTAATTCTCCACAGACTTGGCAGGAGAGGACCTTGGCCTCCAGTGAGGAAACTTTGCTCACTGTCTTCTAAGCCCAAGAATGTGGATATGGCCGAGTGCTGAGGCACTCATAGAGAGGAGAATGACGTTTCATAGCCTGAGGCGTGGAAGAGAATATCTGGCAGTTGGTTGTAGACAGCACCCGGCTATCCTGTTTCTTGTCCTACCTGAATAGTCAAACTAAATGAAAAGAGACAAACGTAAAGGATAGCCTTTCTGCACAGAGAAATGGAAATAATGAGTGAAATACAACTCAAGCGGAGCCATTTTATTTTCCATTTGTTTTCATAGAAGGTTAGAGATGACTGGAGTAGTGCCATCCAAATGCAGCAGCACCCGTCCTAACTCAGTGAGTGGGGTTTAAAACTACCCCCAAGACAGCAATGGTGAAGGTTCTGGGACAGGATGCAAAACCCATTCCCAGCTTTATGGTCATGTAAGATTCTCTAATGAACTTACTTGGCATTACAGTCAGAAGGAAAGTTCAAGATTCAATCAGCCAGACAAGCATTCAGAACTCCTCCGATGCACATAATTGACTGCAGAGATATTAACCTTGCAGGGATTATTGGGGAAAATGACCTTCTCCCAGCCTCTGCCTTAACACAGGCTTCTGAATTTTGCATGAGTAAGCAGATTACTTACAGCAAAATAATGTTTGCAAGGAAGGAGCAGTAGGAAAAGTGGAGACCTCGGCGTCAATATGAGGTAAAACCTTGATATGGAAGCATTTTTCAATGGTGTGTTTTGTGCAGGGGTGGTTTTCACTTACCTTCCCTACCGGTTCGCAAATGTGAGCACGCACGCGCACATGCGCACATGCGCACAGCCACCCGCACATGCTCTTTACTCGCACACGTGCCTTCTGCGCATGCGCCCAGCCACGAAAACGTGGCTAAATAGGATGGCATTATGGCAGCATGCCACCTCTGGTTTTGTGGATTTGCACTCATTTTAATAATATTAATTTTTCCAGATGGGAATCTTCAAGGCAGGTACACTGAAACCAGCTGAGTCAACTTCAGGGCATCGGATTATATTGTTTCAGAGCTCAATCCTTCATCATTTACAAAGTCTAGGGAGGTTTACGTTTTTTGTTAATCTCTAGAAGTTGTACCTGGTTATGCATCTTTAATTCATACTGTAGATGACTATATTTTTACACGCTAAGATAATATGGAATTTGAGTTTGTGAAGGAATCCTTGCCATCAGTTTCAAACTGTAGAGCAATAGAAATATTCTATTAAAAAAGACTTTCTTGACCTGTGTTAATCTGTTGACCACAATTGAAACAAAGTTAAGTGAACCCTTCTGAAGTTTCAAGATTGTCCTATCTCATAACATGAGCAACCCATAAATCTTTCAAAGCTGGACCGTTCTCAAGGTTACAGGACATCACATTATGCAACATGGTATGAGAACAGGGTGTTAACCTTTTCCCTCCTTCAGTTCCAACTAAAAGAGACCCATTTAAATGTCTCCTTGGAGCTGCTGCTACTAAACATTGTCCCATCACCTCTGTCAATGGAGCACTTACCAGCAGTCACAACACCGGGTCGTTTCTACTCTACTGAACCTGTTCTGAAGCAGACATTTTGTAAAAGTACTTGCAAAAAGAAGAAAGAAAGAAAGAAAGAAAGAAAGGAAGGAAGGAAGGAAGGAAGGAAGGAAGGAAGGAAGGAAGGAAGGAAGAAAGAAAGAAAGAAAGAAAGAAAGAAAGAAAGAAAGAAAGAAAGAAAGAAAGAAAGAAAGAATTCCAGATCTGTGTGCTGAATTTGATTTTGCACCGAGGAGAGTATCGGTTTCACAAGCTGGGCTATTTTTTGTTGTTGTTGAAGGCAAAGAACATCCTAAATTAAAGGGAGAGCTAAAAGCCTTGAACACAATATCCCTGACATGTGGGAATCTTTGAAAATCAAGCCATGACTGCATATTGGAAAAACTGCTAAATGATGCAGTCTTTCAAGGGGCAAATCCCCCCTTCTACTGCCCCAGATCCAGATTTTTCAGTATTCACATCCAGATGTTTGCCGTATAGATGAAATATGGTTCAATCTGCCATTTAGGCTTTGATTTTTTTTTCTTTTGGGAAAAAAAAGCTCCTTTGCCTAGATTACAATTTAATTATCATTGCTGCTGAACTTGCAATAGCACAATTTATATAGTAGGAGGAGTCTTATCTCACATTTATAATACAGCTTGTAATTATGTTTCTTTATACAGAGAAACAGTATAAAGCATTAAGGAGTTCTCCAAACTGAGCAAGAATAATCTAACCAGAATGCAATCACCCATATGTCAAAAATAAAAATAATGTCATTTGCAAACAGCGATGTTTGCAACAATGTGAGCAGAAGTGAGCAATCAAAACCCATTTCTTTTTAACATGCATCACATTCATTGCAAATACATAAAAAAGACCATAGCTTTGATCATCCAATCATGGCCACCATTTTGAAGCCAACAACAACGCTTATAAATTATGTTTACAAGTATAGGTTATAAAACAAAGAAGGCAGAACTGTAGAGTTTAAGCAGTTATGATGTTCCAGGTAAGCTTATTATTATGAATAATACTAAGTTTTCAAATTAAATGAATGCATAACTTCAATATGATTCAATTAGTTTGGCAAAAGGATTAGAATAATTGAACTTCTTGAATCTTTAGACAATTCCATTTTTATTTAAAATATCATCTTTCCATGCAATTGTTATAGTATATAAAACTTTGGGATGTAAAGGCTAGCTATAAACTATTTCAGCAAGCTTTTTTTTCTAGTTTTGTCCATAATCAGAATTTTACAGGCATTTGCTATTCAGTTTCTTGATATAATTTTTTGAATATCCGCAATTATAGTTATGATATTCTTTTATTCATCCAGAGAGGGGAAAATTAAGGATTGTTTGTAATTTTTGTCCGGAACACATATAGGTTTTGCTACAAAACTCTGTGAAAAGCAAAACAAAACCATATTGAAGAATTTTTTAAAAAACATTAAAGATGGAATAAGGAGGATTTGTGTATAAAATGATTTGATTTTTCTGAGGAGCTGTCAGGTGCCTATTATTTAATGAAATATACTTTTTATTTCATTAGGATTTTATTCTCCTAAAAAGAGATACAGCTTCCTTTCTCAAACTACTTGAATTACTCACTTTGGAATTGAGTAATATTACATGGTATTTCTTTAGGGACCCTTTGTTCCAGAAGGAAAGAAGCAATTATCTCCCTGTTTCCTGCTTTTCATTAATATCATCAGTAAAAGAATTACTGGCCTTGGCCCATAATTATCTTTACAAGTTGATGATAAAATCTGGAGATGAGAAAAGCCACCAGTCACATTCTTGCTTTTGTCAAACAGTATGTGCTGTGTTTAACTTAGTTGTTCTCAAAAGACAGTGCAAGAAATAAAACTCAATTTTGGAAATCATTCTTTCTTGCTGCACATCCAGAATGCCTCTATGGTGTTCTCTTAGATGTGATTTAAGGCAAGGAATGGGAAAATAATGCGCCATAGATGGATCCAATCTAACCATTTTGATCTATCTCCTTTCTGCATGTGCAAAGTTATATTCATTGAAATGAACTCTGGCTGATCTTCTTTTGGATAAATACCTTTTTAGACTGTAAGGCCTTTGGGAGACAAGAATATTTTTGTTTGGTTAGAGGAACGCTGAATTACTTCAGTATTTCATTTTGACTTAGTAAAGCTTGAACAATGAGGTGAAACAATTGAAGGCCTTAATAAAATCCACTAGCCCTTACCAAAGGAAAAATGTGTTCCTTGGTAGCTGGCTAATGAAAATGCAATAGCCTCCACTGATTTCTGCATCTTAAAAACTGGTTAGGGTGCATGTTTGCATGCAAAAAGTCACAGGCACAAAGTCTGGTATCTCCCATTAAAAATAAGATCAGATATGACAGCCACCTGTGGCACTGAAGCCAAAGCAAGTTCCTGTTAAATCCCACCTAAGGACATAACTGGAAAAATGTATGCCAAAATGTTTGGCATCTAACCATCCACCCAAAATGTCCTTATGTTTCACTTCACAGGGCTATAAAACTGGCTTGAAAATTGCCTCTGCCTACTCAAGGGTCAAACTCCAACCGTTCTTACAACTGGATTGTCACGTAGTGAATATTGTCAGTTGTATGTATATGCAGGGTGATGCATCCCTATTCTACTTTATGGTACATTCCATTACAAGCAGGACAAGTGATGCGCATGTGTGCATTCCTGATTCTCCATTATTCTTCTTGTGGTTTGGCTCTGACCAGGAGCGGTCGCATTTAATTAGCAAGAATGTAATTATTCAGAATTTATTGTTTTTGTACCGAAATAAATACTTTATTAGACCTTTTAACTTCGGCTTTATTTCTAAATGTCTGAGCTACGAGAGAAAGATCAAACATAGCCTCTAGGGAGATTTATTCTCCTAACATGGATAGTTAGGTACCATCCAGGTAGCTTCAATGGCCAATGACCGCATAGACAAATCTGACCTGCCTTCAAGAACATCCCATTGTGTCTCCAAAGACATTCCAGTCATCATCTACTCTATTTGCTGTCTTCCCTGTTTACTTTCCCCAAGCTTGCTAAACACAATAGCAATAGCATTTAGGCTTATGTACAGCCCTCATAACACTTTATAGCACTCTCTAGGTGGGTTACAACATCTGCATATTGCCCCCAACAATCTGGCTCCTAATTTTACCAACCTCGGAAGGATGGAAGGGTGAGTCAAACTTAAGCCCCATCAGAACTGCAATACTGCATTCTAACCACTGCGCCACCAGGTCTCCAGTCTTCTTAGTCACAGGCCACTGCCATGACATGACAAAAGTATGCGATATTTTCTTAGCACTGCTAAAAAAATATAACCTGAACATTCGATCCTGTAAGCTACAGCTGCTCCCCATGTGAAAAAGCAAATTGGTCACTGATATTTTCTTTGCCTGTTGTGCTATATCTGATCAGAACATAATAGAACTGAGCTGAACCAAACTGAATAGAAAATTCTTTATTGGCTAAGTGTGATTGGGCACACAAGGAATTGGTTTCCGGTGCATAAGCTCTCAGTGTACATACAAGCAACAAAGTGATAAATCATAAGATAAAATTAACAAAGTGATAGTCATAAGATACCAAATGGGAGTAGGTAATAGGAAAGATGAGAAAGATAATAGTAATACATAGTAATAGTAATACTACATAATAATACATCCTACTACATGGTTAGATATCCTTAGGCATAAGACAGTGCTGTGGGAAGTACGTGTTTAGCAGAGTGATGGCATGGCAGAAAAACTTTGTGTCTAGTGCAATGGGCAATGCCCTATAGCAGGGGTGGCCAAACCGTGGTGCATGCACCAAACGTGGTGCATTGGATGATTACAAGTGGCGCATTCCAGCGGTGAAATGCTCCCGGTTCGCTTTTACCTGTCTGTCGTCAGAGAGCCGATCGCGAAGGCAGCGCGACACTCCACTCATCTGCCGGGACACCACCATTTGAGTTCTTTTATCCTCTGCGCATGCACAAAGCGTTCTGTGCATGCACAGAGGGTAAAAAAACTCAAATGGTGGTGTCCTGGTGGGTGGGCGGAGCATCGCGCTGCCTTCTCGATCGGCTCTCCGACAACTGACAGGTAAGAGCGAACCGGGAGCATTACACCCCTGACCTTGCGCCTACTTATTTTTGAAATATGTCTTTTGAAATGGTGCAAATTAATTAATTGAATTGAGTTATTCATTTTCCTCCCTTAAGCAAAGCAGATCCTACTTCTATCCCTATTTTACAACCCCAAATGTGAAAGTAAGAAGGTAAAAAACGTGCTTGAGTTGTATGGCGCATCTGAACTCGTCTATGAAAAAAATGGTGCATGGTATGCTTAAGGTTGGCCACCACTGCCCTATAGCATTTTTTCTGGGATGATGGTATTGAATGCTGACCTAAAGTCTACATAAAGGGCCCTTACATAGGTCCTTGGTTATTCAAAAATATTGTAAGATGTAATGCAGTGTCATGATCTGTTTGCACAGTAGGCAAATTGCAAGGGGTCTGGCAGCGGGTCCAGGATGATTTTCAGGTGGGCCATCACTAACCTTTTGAAGGTTTTCATCACTACAGATGTCAGAGCAACCAGTCTGTAGTCATTCAGCTCCTTGATGGAGAGTTTCTTGGACACTGGGATGATAGTAGAGCGTTTGAAGCAAGAAAGGACATAACAAATCTCCGGTGATTTATTAAAGATGCAGGTGAAGATGGGGGCCAGTTGATTAGCATAGATTTTCAAGCAAGAAGGAGTTACTCTGTCTGGGCCTGGTGCTTTTCCAGTCTTTTGTCTGTGAAATAGATCTTTATATAACAGAAGGGAAGATACAATTATTCCATTTAAGAGTTCAGTGAACCATATAGCACTTGGGTTTCAACTGTTTCTCTTAAATACGAAGGCACTGTTCTCTCCAGTGCATTCCTGGAAAGTCCAGCTCCAAGTCTTAGGTCAGAGGTTTTCAAACTTGGCAACTTTAAGACTTGTGGACTTCAACTCCCAGAATTCCCGAATTCTGGGAGATGAAGTCCACAAGTCTTAAAGTTGCCAAGTTTGGGGACCTCTGTCTTCGGTCAATGTTTTCATGCCAGCAATGTTTTCATGCCCTGCTTACCGAGTGGAACCACAATATGATTATTGTAACACATTTCTTAACAGGAAAAATGAGGTTTTGGGAGAAGGCAATCTTAAAGAGGTATTTATTGCTGGAGGCCACTGAGTCTTTACAGGTTATGTAACACTCATTGTACTGTTGCTTTTTTTAAAGAAAAAAAATGCATAACGGTAAGTTACAGTAACATTGCAAGAAGCAAGATAGAGAGCTATTGTGCTAGAACAGATGTTATTTCATTGCATATTTGAGATGTCTTTTTTTTTAAAAAAAAAGCTTTGAATAAGGAGTATTGCATCAACATGTCTGCAGGACAAAACTGCACCCTGCTGAATTGCTTTTTAATGAGAAAGGTTATTGAATTTCTAACATGGATCCTTCTAATCAAGCTGCCAAAAGTTAAAATCGAAGCACTGTCATTTCAGGGAGAAGTGTATATATTATTGCTTAATATAAACTGAAGACAGCTAGTGATCAAATAAAAATAGCTTTCTTTTTTTCAGCTGACTGAAATCCTGGAACGTATCTGGGGAATAACACTTCCAGGATAGGAACTTGTCATGAAGTTATGTGGTTATATACCTTTAGACAACAGAAAGAGGAAGGTGTGTGAAGACACTACAGATAAAGTCTTTAAACAATAAACATAAATGTTTAAACAACCTGTCCGAGTCTAAGGTTCAAATGTATTCATGAATTAAGTTTTGATTTGGGGTTTATCAGAGCAAAAAAAAAAAAGGCCAATTTTCCAAAAGAGAAGCAAATGTCAATGGATTCTTGCAAAATAAGAGAGATATTTGTAGGGAAAAGGGTATGTTTTGATCTTCAGTTCATGTTCTTTTTCTGTCTGAGATATAGGCAACTTCATACACATGAAGCCCATTAGGCTATCTGTGCAGCCAAACTTTTTTTTTAAAGGATTGTTTTAATTTTCAAAAATATAAATAGAAGACTTAGAAATCTGGAAAGTAAAACAGTCGTCTCTTTCATCATCTTTATTTCCAAGAACTCTTCTGGTCAGAGGTCAAAGGGGACAAGTGATACATGCAACACCACAGTGTCAAGATGGAGATTCCACTCCTTTTGTATGTATGTCATGATATCACACAAACATACGTAAGGGGAGAAGTTTGCATCACTGCTTCTTTTTTTAATTTTGATGAAAGTGTCAGCTCCTGCAGATCAGAGGTGGGTTTCTCCCAGTTCGGACCAGTTCTATGGAACCGGTAGTAACTTGGTGGCCTGGGTCGCTAGAACTGGCAGCAACCCAGGCCTGCCATGCCCCCAAACTGGCTCTCTCGGCGGTGCCATGGGCGCTGCCATCTTGTTTTTTGCTTCTGCGCATGCGCAGAAGCTATTTTTTGCTTCTGCGCATGCGCAGAAGCTGGTTTTTTAGCACTGTGCATGCATGCCCGTGTGGTGCTCAAGGTGCGCGCGCCCATGTGGCGCGTAAAGGAGCAAACCGGCAGCGAAGAAGACAAGAACCTACCCCTGCTGCAGATGCCACAACTTCTGACCCTATAGGCATTCGTATGAAGTAAAAATAGTGCTGAGTTGCAGCAAGGCCCAGAAAAAACCGTCAAAGGTAAACTGAGGTGACAGAAAGTATCCTGTGGACTCAAGGTCCTGACAGGGAACTATTTTCTCTCTTTGGCCTTCTGGGAAATGGGCATTTTGTGATTGATCATGCATTTCCAGGCAACCAAAATGGGAACAGATAAGCCTCTCCAGGGCAACCACATGGTGAAAGCATTTGTGACATGGTGTCAAAATTGCACACGTTCCCGGTGTTTTAAAAAAACATTATGCACACCTTAGTGCTCAGTGCAATCAATATTTTAATGCTCTCACCACCTATACAGCTATAATTATTAGGTAACATGCACTAATATTATACCTAAATGAATGGGATGAAACAAGGCTCACAAGCTTCAATAAACAAATAAAAGACCATGCTAAAGTCAGAAAGTTCTGGCTGATAGCCTTTCCATTGTTGTAGAATCAAATGCATGTCCATCTTTGCCATGGTGCAAAGAAATGCTGCAAGAAAGGCAAGAGGTCAAATTCATGGATCATTGTTAGAGGTGAGAATAAATCTCCATAGAGGTGATGTTTGATCTTTCTCTCGGAGCTCAGACATTTAGAAATAAAGCCGAAGTTAAAATGTCTAATAAAATATTTATTTCGGTACAAAAACAATAAAATCTGAATAATTACATTATTGCTAATTAAATGCGACCACTCCCGGTCAGAGCCAAACCACAAGAAGAATAATGGAGAATCACGAATGCACACATGCGTACAAGATCACATCACGTGTCCTGCTTGTAATGGAATGTACCATAATATTAAGATAGGGGTGCATCACCCTGCATATACATACAACTGACAATATTCACTACATGACAATCATGGATTGTCAGACTCACCTGAGAAGGAGTTTTTGAACAAATGCCAATGCTATATTATGTTGATGATAAAGAGCAAGCTATTTATCTGTTTCTCTGTGCAAAGGAGATAATTGATGCAGGAAATAATATGCACTGGTTTTAAACCATGCAACAATATTCCAGTGGTGGTTTTCTACTTAGGAAAGTAAAAAATAATAATAATGCTGTGCATAACTGTGAGAACAGATTTCTGAGATCCGCCAAAATGAATTCGATAATGTAGGTAATAGCCCTGACAGTGGGCATTGGTGTCCATCTTTCTTTGATTAAAAACAGCACAAAGTCCCAACTTATTTGCAAAACAGATCTGAAAAAGAATATTTTGAAAGCTATCTTCTTCCACGCTTGGATTTCTTTGGATTATAGAAGTTGTCACTAAATTGCTCTGTTTCTTTTTAAGAAAGCCTTTCACAAGGGATTGAAGACCTGGCTGTTTCCCCAGGCCTTTGGGTCAAGGGTAGATGAGATCTGCTGCTATTGATGGCCACCAGCAGTGGGTTGCTCCCAGTTCGGCCCTGTTCAGCGAACTGGTAGCAGCAGTGGTGGGAGGCTCCGCCCATCTGCCCTGGATGCTTCTGCGCATGCGCAGAAGCACGCGCGCACAAGTGAACCAGTAGCGACGGGATTTACAACTCACTACTGATGATGACGGGGAATAGAATCAGTGGTTTCCTTGGTCATCCAGGCTGGTTTCACAGGTTGATTGGTTTGAGTCTTATAAGTTGTCCATGGTCACTGGAGATGAATGGCTATGGAAATCATATGAATAAATAAATTTCCCAAATAAGCATACACGTGAAGCCTCTAACTATACAACTGTTATGGGCAGGATCCTCTCACAGTGATTAGCAAGAGTTGTATTGTATACTATATGCACGCTTCATGAAATTACTCAGCTGCCATTAGGAATGGTATCTGCTGTTATGATCCCACTTCTCCGTCACTCATTTTCATGACCATCTTCAGACAGGTCATTTATAGTTTTGTAAGATTTTACATTGCAGTCTGCAAAACGTGCACAAATATGTGCATAGGTATAGGTACACAATGCAATTATGCAAAAGTAGTATTTGATGCAAAACGACTTATGAGAAACATGTATATTAAGCAATATCACAACCAAGTACGCATACTTTGGCAAAAAAAGAAAAAAAATAATAAGAATCAAAACAAGTAAAATTTGCACAGCTATTTCTTATGTTGTTATTTCTTATGAGACAAACCAACATGGGATTGGAACAAAAAAACACCTCATCTATCCCTCTTTGAAACCTGCCGGCTTAAGCCGGCTTCATTATCTCTGAATTTTAGCTCCCATGCAGATTGGAGGAACAATGTATCACTTTTCATCTCAAAAACTAGAAAAGAAGAAGCTGCCAAATGTAGCAGCCAATCAACAAGGTCAGCAGAAGTCTTTGTTGACCCAAGGAGGACTTGCCTATAAAGGACAAGCTCAGGTTTCTATTTAGTGGCTGTCAACATCTCCATTTTCAATCTCATGTAAGAGAGAGAGATAGCTATCTAGCTAGCTATAAACTTCCTTTAAGGTAAATCCACGAGACAGAGAGTTTGGGCAGACAATGGCAAGATTGTTTCCAGTTGTTGAAGAGACTAATCCTGAAATATTGTCAAGGGGATCAGCTATTCTTCAAATTGTCCCTCACACAATTAGACATTGTCAGACAAGCTGGCTCACAACACGGTATGAAGAGAAGTTTAAAAAAAAAAGATGCTATCAGCCAAAGAGCTCTGTGATTTAAAAAAAAAATCTTTCACCTGATTAGCTAATTTGGGCGGCTGCAGTCAAGTAAAAATAGGCATAACTCCTTGTGGTGACTTTCTCTCTTCAGCCATTTCTCTGATGGGAATTTCCTTTGTGAATGGATGCCAAAGGGTGCTTTCACATTACATGTGAATGGCCACCACAGGGTTCAGTGCTATACATCATGCCTATAAAAAGGGTGGGGGGGCAGTCAGAGTTAAATCACTGCTTTGGCCAATACTGCAGCTGGTAATACAGCTGTGACATTGCAGAAACTCACTTTTATCTCCTGTCTCCGTACTGAGAGGAACAATTAAATAAAACAGAACCATATGCTATTATTAATGGGAAGGCGCTCTTTGAAAATATTATTCTTTTTTTCTTCCCCAAAGGATGTCTCTATGTAGCAGTGCTAAGTTTTTCCAAGTCCAGAATTTGGTGATAAGACATGAGATAATGCAGGAAGAGATTCATAAAAAATAAGTGGCTCTGGAAAGTTTAAGCTGAAACTCTGCTCAAAACTGTCCTTTTGAAGGGACAGGCTGAACTTCTCCCAGACTACTGTCCCTCATGTCCCTGGCTTTCTTTTGAGCTCAGTTCTCCAGAGAATATGATTCCAACTTAGCCATAGCCATACAAAACAAACACACAAACCAGTGCCAGCAGCAAAACTCCTACTGAGTCCAATAACGACAAGAATGTTCCAATCATTCTTAATAAGCATTTAAAATTTTCTACAACATGATACTAAGATCTCCTCCTTACATTATTTCAGTGACATAGGGCTCACTGGAATGGATATGGAATAAATACTTCTCCCACAGCATTACACATTCTTGGGTGGGAACCCAGATATATTTTCTTCTCGTGCTGCATTGTATGGAAATATTGGGAGGGCATTGCTGGCATGAGACATAATGTTGCTCCATCTCAAAAGATCTGATCCAGAGATTCAGAAGGCAGAGGTTTTGTGGAAAAGGAGAACTTTAAAAACAGTCTGAAGAGTTGGTTAAATTTCCTTTCAATAATTCAAATTCTCAATTATTATTGAGCGGTGGTGGCACAGTGGTTAGAATGCAGTATTGCAGGCTAACTCTGCTGACTGCCAGGAGTTTGGTTCTTTTATTTATTTATTTATTTTTATTTATTTATTTGTCAACAAGTGCAAGGAAACAGGACACATGAAAAATGGCACAAATAAATGAATATAAAGAAGCAAAACATAGCCATAAACACATAAAATTGAGTACATACAAATGGGTACAGTAGGACAGAGATGGCAGGCACGCTGGTGCACTTATGCACGCCCCCTTAGGGACCTCTTAAGAAACGTATAAGGTCCACGGTAGACAGTTTAAGGTAAAAGGTATGGGGGTTCGAGAAACTAACAACAGGATCAGGTAAAGTGTTCCAGACATTTACTACTCTATTGCAGAAGTCGTATTTTCTGCAATCAAGATGAGAGAGGATTACATTTAGTGTGTATCTATTGATAGCCGTAGTGTTATTGTGGTTGAAATTAAAGTAGTCGTTAACAGGTAGGACGTTAAAGTAGATGATCTTGTGTACTAAGCTTAGGTCAGAACGTAGACAGTGTAGTTCAAGGTTATCCAGGCCTAAAATTTCAATTCTACTGGAATAAGGAATTTTATTGCGAGCAGAGTTGAGTACTCTTCTTGTAAAATACATCTGGACCCTCTCTAACATATTAATGTCCAAAATACAATGTGGGTTCCAGGCAGTTGAGCAGCATTTAAGGATAGGTCTGGCAAAGGTTTTGTATGCCCTAGTTAGAAGTATAACTACTAAATACTGAGCCAAGGTGGCGCAGTGGTTAGAGTGCAGCACTGCAGGCTAGCTAGCTGCAGACTGCTAGCTGCAGTTCAGCTGTTCAAATCTCACTGGCTCAAGGTTGACTCAGCCTTCCATCCTTCCGAGGTCAGTAAAATGAGGACCCAGATTGTTGGGGGCAATATGCTGAACTCTGTAAACCGCTTAGAGAGGGCTGTAAAGCACTATGAAGTGATATATAAGTCTAAGTGCTATTGCTATTGCTATAATGTTACCAGAGAGAAAACTTCGTAAAATAAGGTTGACAACTCTTAATGCCTTTTTAGCAAAGTTTAGCAATTCTCACAGGCTCAAGGTTGATTCAGCCTTTCATCCTTGCAAGGTCAGTAAAATTGGGACCTGGGTTGTTGGGGGCAATAGGCTGACTCTGTAAACAGCTTAGAGAGGGCTTTAAAGCATTAGGAAGCAGTATATAAGTCTATTTATTTTATTTTATTTTATTTAGGATTCTTATATGCCGCCCTACTCCCTGGGGACTCATGCTTTGCCATTGCTTTGCCATTGCTATCTCCTTCCAGTGTCATTTTTCAGATGAGATATTTTATAAAGAATGTTTCTCGGTCTAGGAAAACCATTATTTCATTTCACATTTCACATTTCTCTTTCTCTTCATATTGTATCGAAAACTAACTTTTGAAGTTTTGCTTTCCTAGCAAAATAGCTTCTGACTGTTTCCTCCCTCGATGTTTTAAGACTTTAAGGGAAGTGTCAGAAGCCAGGTAAACCCCAGATCATGGACAGGTTATCTGCAGGCAATGAAAGACAAGTCACTCACACTTATTACAGTCATGAGAAAGTAGCCAATATTTTCTCCTTTGATTTTTTTTATTTTACATAAAAAAGGCAAAAGTAGTATTCAGCAAAACGCTAACATTATGCATTTCATATGTATTTTCCAAATGTTCACAGTTTTACTATCATAATAATACAGCATAAAGCCAATTAAAAATGGTACAGCTCAGAAATATACTGAGGTAAATGACTGAAGTACCAGTTACATGTTTAGTTTATTTTTTGGCAGAGGGGGTAGGCTGGGGAAATGCCATTTGCCAAGATAACCTATATGGCTGAGGCTGAGGCAGGGATTTGGCTTAGCAACTTCATCTCCAAACACATCTTCCCATTATTGCTGATCAAAAGGCCTTTCTAAATTCTCACAAACCAGTCCTATAAAAGTTACATGTCATTGGTGATGAAGTAACGAAACCCCCATACCTTCAGCATCTTCCATGTGACATGCTCTTGATACATGCATAAATACAATTCCTAGTGGTGAAATCTAAAAAAATTCCCTACTGGTTCTGTGGGCGTGGCTTGATGGGTGTGGCTTGATGGTCATGTGACCAGGTGGGCATGGCCAACTTGTAAAATGTGGTGAAACTCACTTAACAACGCTCTTGCTTAGCAACCAAAATTTTGGGCTCAATTGTGGTCATAAGTTCTTTCTTTCTTTCTTTCTTTCTTTCTTTCTTTCTTTCTTTCTTTCTTTCTTTCTTTCTTGTCTCTCTCTCTCGCTCTCTCCCTTCTTTCTTTCTTTCTTTCTTTCTTCCTTTCTTTCTTTCTTCTTTCTTCTTTCTTTCTTTCACTTTCTTTCTTTCTTTCTTTCTTTCTTTCTTTCTTTCTTTCTTTCTTTCTTCTCTCTCTTTCTTTTCTGTCTCTCGCTCTCTCCCTTCCTTCCTTCCTCTTTCTTTCTTCTTCTTTCTCTTTCTTTCTCTCTCTCTCTCTCTCTCTCTTTTCCTTTTCCTTTCCCTTTCTCTCTCTCTCTCTCTCTCTCTCTCTCTCTCTCTTTCTCTTTCTCTCTCTCCTTCTCCTTCTCCTTCTCCTTTTTGTTAAGCCCACTCCTCTCCGGCACCACTGCCCCTCTCAGCCCCTGCGCAGCTGCTGCGTCTCCCCCAAGGGCCACCTGCTGGCCAGGCTGGAAGCGTCTCCCATCATGGGCTGGACACCAACCTCAGAAGGCAAATGGGCATGGGGGACCGCTGGGAAGGCCGTGTGGAAGGTTAGGGGCGAATGACTGGGGGACTGGTTAGGGGGTGTGGCCAGCCAGCCGTTGCTACTGGTTCAGCAAACAACCGGCAGCCACCGCTACCGGTATGCCCGAACCAGTCCGAACTAGTAACATTTCACCCCTGGTTCCTACCCTCTTTTCTATTTCAACTCTTAATAAGCATATGCAGCTTCCGCTAAGAACCAATATTACCTGAAAGATGGTAGTTCCAAGCAAGAGTAAGTTTCATCGAAACAAAGGAGATTTGCCCACCACATGGGAACTCCATTTTAAAAGGATCTGCAGTCCTAGAAATCAGGTACAGAAGTTATGTGAGGCTGCACAGGGATTCTCTAAATTGGCAGGAAGGAGCAACAAGCAAAAATTGTCAGACCATTACCTTCAGCTATGTAAGATATATTCATGCACCAGTTGCCATTAAATGAAATGTGTTTGTGCACGTTGTGTGTACATATGAATACCCCCACACACACACACTCTCAAACACATACACATTTTATTACACTAACCACTGCTTAATTTAATGTATCATAGAATATGATTTGATGACTCTGTGTTTGCTTTGCTGCACAAAAGAATTGGTAATGTTGGATACTGAATATTCATAGATCCAGATGTGTTGATCTCCTGATTTTCTTGCTTTATTTTCAGTTGCTAGAGACTCAGATGAGTGTGACTTGGACAAAGAATGGGATTTTCCACATGACATTCCTTGGAAAATACTTTCTCCAAAAGAAATATCAAGGGCACATGATATTTCTGTCACAGGTCCTGTGCTTACCTCAGCATCACTTATTTCTAAATCAGTTGAGAAACCACCTGGAAACATATCCAGTATTCCTGTTTGCCAAAGATTCAGAGACAACTGTATAGATTTTACATCAGTAAATGGTAGGAAAGGATCACCAAAAGGTTTTTGTTCTTGTCGTCTTATAACTTAACGTAGCCCTTTCCCATGTGCTTCGTATTATTTAAAGGAAAGCTGGATTCATTTACATCAGTGAAGAAGATAAACATGGGTAAATGTAAGAAAAACAAGATTAGTGACTTCTTCTGAAAATCCAGACTTCTGTTATGAACAAAGATTATGCCTCCCCCATTCCAACTAGATCCATAAAGCAAGGGCTACAAAAAGTTTGCAAGTTGGGATCCCCCCCCCTCCTTTTCCCTTCTATTCCAACTATCTGGAGGAGATTTTGAGGGTGAGTGAAGGGCTCCAGAAGAACAGAATCAATCCCTTACTGGTTACACGAGGAAGCCATTTCTCAATGGATTTGGCTGTCCATTGAATATGATCTTCAAAATCACCTTCACCAGATTTCTTCCTTATGACAGTACAAGTTATAATATTGATATAAAATAACAATAGCACTTAGACTTAGATACCACTTTACAGTGCTTTGCAGTCCTCTCTAAGCAGTTTACAGAGTCAACATATTGCCCCCAACAATCTGGGTTCTCATTTTACCCACCTTGGAAGGTTGGAAGGCTGAGTCAACCTTGAGATTCGAACTGCCAAATTGCAGGCAGCCGGCAGTCAACAGAAGTAACCTGCAGTACTGCACTCTAACCACTGCGCCACCATGTAAATAGTAAATCAGGTGATAGAAGTCTATTTTTCTAAGTTCAGCAACACAGTTCAAGTTCTTTCAAGTCTATGTGAGCAGGTCAGGGAGAAGAATCAACTAACCAACCAACAAACCAGAATTTTGGATTGACCATTTATTTAATGTTTGGGGAATTATTTAGAAATACAAATCATCCTCTCTGACTTCACTGTGCCTGAGCAGTTTACCAGGCACAATGGTAAACTATATTTTATACAAATATAAAATACTCCCTTTGGGCCTTCCTAGAACTAAAAGAAGTTTCCCCCCATTTCTGAACTCTAATGAACCGAATCAACAGTTGAGATTAGGAATGGTCAAGTTCTGAATTTATCCCATTCCACTTATCATCAAAGAAGAAAGGGGGGAGGGGGTGTTGTTGTTCTGAAGTTTTTTTTAAATTAGAGCTACCAGCTGGACTGCAGAAATCTGGGTAACCCTACACAGTAGCAAAAAGACATACCAACTCTTTGCTGCCATCTGTTGCAGAGAGTTACAGTCCATATATGATTGATAGATTATAAAGTTTCCATCTAGAGATACTTGTAAAACTCTCCCTTTCTGCCTCTAGATTTTAAAAACCCAAGTAAAGATGTATGTGATGTAGAAATAATGTACATGAGGAATATTGCTATTTTGACTGTTGATTTGATCGAACCGGGTACAATGTAAGATAAAATACTAAACTACATTAATACTATACTATGTGTTTTCTTCCATTTTTCCTTATTATAAATATTGTATAAGCAATCTGAGTAATTATTATTATTAAATAATAATTTAATAATTATTTATTATTCAGGTTTATTTTTATTATTTTGTCCTTCATCCTCCATCAATAATCAATATGCCATCCATTGGTAAAACTCTGCCCAAAAAAGTAAAAAGAAAAGGTTTCCATTTTTAAAATCTTGTCAGTGAAACTGCAGGAACTGGTCCAGGCAGTCACCGGGAATTGACACTGACTCAAAGCAAACATACGTATACACACACACACACACACACACACACACACACGCACACACGCACACACACACACACACACTCATTAATAAAACAGAAGCTTGTCATCTTCCCCCAAACAGAATTTCAGTCTATTTATTAATAGACGCTACTAAATCCAATTTCCCCTCCCCACTCAGTTGAGAATTAGGTGTGATCCAATCCATCTAGACCCGTGATGGCAAACCTATGGCACGTGTGCCACAGGTGGCACGTGGAGCCATATCTGCTGGCACATGAGCATTTGCCCTAGCTCAGCTCCAGCGTGCATGTGCACGCCGGTCAGCTGATTTTCGGCTCGCATGGATGGCTCTGGGAGGGCGTTTTCAGCCTCCGGATGGGCGGGGGAGGGCATTTTCGGCCTCCCCAGGCTCCAAGAAAGCCTCTGGAGTCTGGGGAGGGCAAAAAATGGGCCTACTGGGCCCACCAGAAGTCAGGAAACGGGGCAGTGGGGGGTCATGCACGGGGAAGGGGGCAGCACTGGGGGGGGGTCACGTACGCATGTGCAGGAGGGCGGGGCACATGGGGGGCATTGAATTATGGGTGTGGGCACACGTGTGCGTGCGATAGCACATGCGCGCATGCTTTCGGTACCCAAGGAAAAAAAGGTTCGCCATCACTGATCTAGACAATATCAAGTGGGAAAGCTGACTTGTGGCTGCGTGTGAAGCTACCTAAGAAAGTTCCAAGTTCGTCAGATTTAAATGTATCTTTTAGAAAAGTACATTTGAATCACTTGCTCTTCTGTCCAAATAGCAGGAGAGATTTTGAATGTGTGAGCATGTGTGAAAAGGCCAGTACTCAGGTTCTGTAGCACAAGCTCTCTATCACAGACATACTTTCTTTTCTTTTCTTTTCTTTTTAAAGTTTCTGTTCCCATGTCACTTTGTAACCACAGGCCAATACAAACATCTGCTTACAAAAGATGAACTATTCCATGGCTGTCTCCATTGCTATTCTACCATTTTATTTCAGTTGATAAATTTGTGCTTAGCGCTTAAATTGTTCAGCATGGTTTACTAATTTGGTAATATTTATTTTGGCAAGGATTGCTGAGGGCAGCTGCTCTCAATGTACTGTGGGGTCCTTTGTTTTGTTTTGTTTGGGGGAGGAAAAAAATTCTTTCTCCCCACTCCTCACCTTCATAACAAGATCTGGGATAGGAAAAAGCCGCAGTGTCATGGACAGGCTGGGCTTCCTGTTTATGAGTCACCATATATATATATATATATATATATATATATATATATATATATATATATATATATATATATATATATATATATATATATATATATATATATATATATATATATATATATATATATATATATATATATATATATATATATATATATATATATATATATATATATATATATATATATATATATATATATATATATATATATATATATATATATATATATATATATATATATATATATATATATATATATATATATATATATATATATATATATATATATATATATATATATATGAAAGGTGTTAGATGACATTTCTCAGCCGAAGGATTCTGCACAACTTGGTGTCACAAGTATAGCATCCTGCATATCACACACACAAACACACACACACACACACACAGCCAACCAGGGTGGTCTGAGACTGACTTACTGACCTTGCACAATAGTGTGTGGGATTGCTTGAAAGAAACAGTAGTTAGAAGGCTACACCAGCTACTTTTTAACCTCCTGCTTTATTGGGCAGTTTTATTGGCTGCATCCATACAGTGTAACTAGGAGCAATTTATCATTTAATCATGGTGTTCAAAGAGGCATTGGTTTACATGTACATTAAACAGATGTATGCATTGCTAGCTCCTAGGGTCTAAGGGTTTCCCCTCCCTCTCATTCACTCAGTGAAGGTAGTATGGCTTTAGTCTTCCGGCAGGGCTTGCCCCTCTAGGCACTTTTGCAAAGGGGGTGCCTTAAAGAGAGTCTCAATCTTTGGGACTTTTTTTTTAGGGGCAAGGGGCAGATATATAAGAACCCTCTCCAATATGCAAGAGTCATTTTCTCAGAAATGTTTCTTTGCAACAGCAACAATAACACTTGCAGGTTTCTTTTCTTTTTTTTCCTGGGATCCATACACAATGTTTTTAAAAATAACATTCTTACAAATAGATGAAATGAAATAAGGAAAAGGGATGGGGATAGGGATGGGGATGGGGATGGGGATAAGAACATAAGCAAATGTACCGTGTTATCTTTAATGTAAAACATACTTCTGCAAATACTTCTGCTTTCTTTTGTTTGAAAGAAAGAGGAGGAGAATTCCAGAAGTTTGAGGATGGAAGTCATTCTTTTATTTCGTAGCTGTTAACTCTCTTCCATCACCACCATCACTCCTAAAACTACATTAGCTTCTCTGTGGCAGTTCCTAACACAAAGGAACAAAGATTTTGATGGGTGCTATTTTAGTAAAAGATGCTATTTTGTTTATTACCGTAGTATTAGAAAATGCCAAATTTTCTTGGATGAGAGGAGGATAGAGAGAGACAGACTCTGGATGGGAAAGAGAAGGGGTTAAAGGTCTATTCCGCTGCTCAGCTTTCCTGGCCTGGGTGAGCTTTTCTCTTTAGCCTGACTAAAAGCAAAGCAAAACACAGGCTATGTGATGAGTGTTCAATATAATTGATAATTGGATCCTTGCTCTGTGCGGGTGTCTGGATACAGGGACTTTATCTGAATTAGGCAACATCCCTAGTGTTGCATCCCTTCCCAATATTCCTAGTGTTTTCCAACAGCTGCCACTAATATTCCCATTCGCTTGCCCCTCAACTTCTTAGTGTCTTGCCTAATTTTTCCAGCATTCAAAAACTTAGAATTTCTGTGCATGCAAGATGTCAAAGTTACAGTTACATCGTTCCACTTCCACAGTTTAATATTAGACTTCAGAGGGGGGTAAACTACAGGAGAGCTTGTTAATCTATCTGAGCTGATGCAATCTCACTGCTTCTTCCTCTCTTTTTCTCTGTGTGCTGTGACCCCATTATAGATAACTTCAGACAAATCCTTATCTGAACTTCATCATAAATCATGGTGAGATTGTGGCAGTTCATGTCCAGTACACCTTCCGTGCCCTAAAGAATAGCACTTAGACTTATATACCGCTTCATAGTGCTTTACAGCCCTCTCTAAGCGGTTTACAGAGTTCAGCATATTGCTCCCAACAATCTGGGTCCTCATTTTACCAACCTCAGAAGGATGGAAGGCTGAGTCAACCTTGAGCCGGTGAGATTTGAACAGCTGAACTGCTGAACTGCAGTGCTGCATTTTAACCACCTCGGCTCAGTGTGTGAGAAGGTGTGAGGACTTCAATTCCTAGAATTCTTCAGCCACAAGGCTGGCTGGAGAACTCTGGGAGTTGAAATTCACACACTTTAAAGTTGCCAAATTGAGAAACACAGCTCTAAAGCATAATTCTGCTTGTGGATTTCATGGAAGCACTTCTGAGCATCTTGGATTCTATAGTATCATAATATTCTATAGAATCCTAAGCAATCAAGAGCTCAGCCAATTTACTTCTGTGGGTTATTTTAAACACCAATAAAATTAATCATCACTTTTAAATGTTGCAGTTATGTGGACAGCCCATTTCCTCATATGTGTTAACCTTTACCTCACCTCACTCTCAGTTCTTGGACTTCAGTTGCCCCAAGGGGACAGTGATTCAATAACATGGTAGCCTCACTTCCCAGGAAGAACTGCTCAGAGTACCCTCCTCTTTAAATAAGAGGCAGCAAATACAGTACATGCAGCAAGAAATTTACAAGCAATTGTTTTTTATTTCCTTTTTGCTGGAGTGGGATAAAGGAACTATAAGAGCCTGATGAAACCTTATCTTGAAGCCAAAGTCAAGGATTGCTATTTTCTTCCTTGAGCTGAATGTAAACTATTATCACAAACCTTGCCTGTGCTGAAATACCTGGGTTGCTCACATTTGCTTCCATCAAGACAAAACATCTCAAACTTCTACATTTGAAGTTGCAGCAAATCAGTTATGTCAGCATTTCAAATGATTTCACATTTTTTAAATTCAGTATAGTGTGGGAGAGATTGTCAGCCTTACCTCTGAGTGGCCTACTTTCTCCAGCTAGGGAAAAAATCCTCACAAAGGTGAAAGTAAAATTAATAGTAATTTAGGTAATGTGACTCATTCTCTTTTCCTCATTCTGTTTTGTGAGCTTTGCACTTGGAATGGTTCCTAGATATAGTTGGCACAGGGATGACGTTGTAAGATGCTTTTGATTGATTGATTGATTGATTATTTAAATTTTTCAGGTTGCCAAAATCAAGACCAACGCAGTGTAGCACACAACTAAAATCAATACAATACAAAAGAAACAGAAAAAAGAAACCTCAATGAGGGGAAACCCATATTACAATTCAAACCTGCAAAACACATCACATGAGCAGATGGCTGACACAATCTAGGGAAAGCCTCCAAGGAGATGAGAGGTCCAGACCTCCAGGGGATAATATTTTAAAAGGCAGGTGTCCTGACAGAAAAGATATTGTGTCTACATCCCATCAGATGACATTGATTAATGGAGTAGCTGTAGCTTCCAAGGGCAGTCCCATGTAGAAGGCATTATAGTAGTCCACATATGAGAAGGCTAAGATGTGAATGACTTTGAAAAGGACCTCTTGGTCCAGAAAAAGGCATCAGTGCACTTGATGAATTTGTGCAAAGATCTCCTGGATATAACTATCACCTGCTCATCGAATAAGAACTATGAATGAAGAGAGACAGCCAAATAGTACACAGATCTGAATAGGAAAACAAAACCACATTTATAACCAAAAATGAAAAATTATTTGGGCCAGGAGAACTATGACTCAGACTTAATCCCGACAAGACTGAGTGGCTGTGGATATTGCCTCCTAAGGATCATGACAACTGCCCCTCCTTGTTCCTTGAGGGAGCGAAACTGACTCCCTCGGACCGGGTCCGCAACTTGGGGGTCCTCCTAGATCCACAGCTAAAATTGGACCATCATCTTTCTGCTGTGGCTAGGGGGGCCTTTGCACAGGTTCGCCTGGTGCACCAGTTGCGGCCATATTTGGAGAAGGAGGCTCTACTCACGGTCACTCATGCCCTTGTCACCTCTCGTTTGGACTACTGCAATGCGCTCTACATGGGGCTACCCTTGAAGAGTATCCGGAGACTTCAGCTGGTGCAAAATGCGGCTGCGCGTGCTGTGGTGGGTGTGCCAAGGTACACCCACGTGACATCGATACTCCGCCAGCTGCATTGGTTGCCCATCGGTCTCCGGGTCCAATTCAAGGTGTTGATCACCATCTTTAAAGCCCTTCATGGCTTAGGACCAGGTTATCTACGGGACCGCATTCTGCCTCATACTTCCCTCCGACCGGTTAGGGCCCACAGAGTTGGCCTCCTCCAGGTCCCGTCGGCCAAGCAATGCCGGCTGGCGGTCCCAAGGGGGAGAGCCTTCTCTGTGGCTGGCCCCGCTCTCTGGAACCAACTTCCACCAGAGACCCGAACTATCCCCACTCTGCTGGCCTTCCGAAAAGCCGTTAAGACATGGCTCTTCCTGCAGGCGGGGGGTAGAGCTTAATTCACTCGAGCTCACCCCCCAAGTATGTATGATGTTGAATGGTTGTTGATTTCTTATATTGTGTTTTAATTTTTATATTGTTTTAATTACTATTTTAGATTTTGGTTGTTCTTGTATTTTTCACTGATGTACGCCGCCCTGAGTCCTTAGGGAGTTGAGCGGCATATAAGAATTCCAAAATAAAATAAATAAATAAATAAATAAAATAAATAAATAAATGTACCCATAACCCTAGGCAATGCAGCTCCTCTCCAAGAAACACAACTCAATCCAGACCCTCTCATCCCAAGACTCTTTCCTGATTACAGCAATGCAGGAGGGCAAAGCAATGTTTGAGAAAGGTCATGCTACCTGCCTGTGCCAAGGGAAGGGGAAAGGCCGGTCCAGTCTGTAGAATAGCAAAGATGGAACCTTCAGGATTCACTAAGCTTATATACATACTGTCAGGGTTCCAAATAGCATCCAAAACTAAATCAGAGTCCGAGGCAAAGTCTTCCTCAAAGTTCCAATTTATTAGTAGAGCCATGTTGGCACATCTGTGAGAAACCTGAATCTAAGCTATGAGGGTTTCTCCACCCAGTTTAAAGTTCATTCCCTTGTCCCCACACCCACAAGTTCATCACGTTAACCAGTCTCCTTCTGCCAACATGTCTGGTCCTCCCTTCAGCTTCCGGCCAGGTGCTGGACAAAGGATGACCTTGAAAACCTAAAAGGAATTTGTTATGGCTACATGTCTACATTGCTCATGCAACCACCCCTCCCAAATTCCCACAGCAATAAGAAATTCTAAAGCATCAAATGTGGCAGGCCGAAGTCTCTACTCAAACATGGTTTCGGCCTGACACATACTCCATAATGCTACATTTTTTTCCTTTAAAGTATTTTTTATTTTATATTCTTTTTTTCTTTTCTCCTGCCTTTCTTCAACTTTTTTCATCTTCTGCCTAATCTATTGTTCTACCATTTACCCCTGTCTTTTTCTCTCCCCATTTCTGTTTTTCAAGCACCTGAATACTAGGGGAAAAAAGGCCTAGCATTAAAGGATGAATCATTTGCAAGGTCCAAGAGAATATTGCCTCACCAGATCCTTGGCAGTCCTCCTTAATCAATCGGAGCCTGGATATTTAATTGTTGCCGGCCTCAGCAGGCATATATTATGGTTAAGACCGATCTGATGCATTTGGAAGGGCTGACAACTCCGGCACGTAACATTAATCCCAGCATGCTCTATTGATATGTAACATAAAAAGGCACACTGTTCTCTCGAGTGTTTGTCTTCTTCACTTTATTATCATTCCCTTCGCTAAGGTCAGCTGCGCTGGTCTCGCAGAGACCATTAGGGTGCTTTTGCTTATTTAATTCACTCGCTGCAAAAGTGTGCACTGCTTTTAGTGGCGCTTGTACAAGTTCCAGCAATAGAAGGTTTGGTTTCATGTAGCTGAACTCCAGTGAGACAAATATTTCAGCGGTGAATCAATCCTGGGAAAAGGACGGCTAGTAAGGTAGGGAGTGTTTATAGAAGATGTTTCCTCACTACTAGTAAAACACGTCTTATTGATAGTTCAGGAGGTGCTGGTATTCAGGTTTTTGAAAGAGTCTTATGACAGGCCAGCCACTTCAGGTTTACTGATGAATGCATGTGAATATGCTTTCCAAATACAGGAGGTTAGACTGCTGTTCTTTGGAAAGGAGGCATGGGTCAAGCTCAACTCCTGCAGTTCCCTGCTGGCTCTGCCTGAAGCTGTCAAGCATACAGTATATGGACATTTCCAGGGGTGGGTTCAGTAGTGGGTTCCTACCGGTGCGCTCTCCGCCTTTCTTCGCCGCCGAGCCGAAGACGCTGGCGGCGTTTGCGGCGGGGGCTTCCCCCGCCCGCTTTCCCGGGACGCCGGGATGCCGCCATTTACGTTCTTCTGCACGCTGCAAGCGCCGGGATGCCGCCATTTACGTTCTTCTGCACGCTGCAAGCGCAGCGTGCAGAAGAACGCAAATGGCGGCATCCCGGCGTCCCGGGAAAGCGGGCGGGGGAAGCCCCCGCCGCAAACGCCGCCAGCGTCTTCGGCTCGGCAGCGAAGAAAGGCGGAGAGCGCACCGGTAGGAACCCACTACTGGGTGGGTTGCTCTCTTACCTCGCTACCAGTGCGCTGCACGCACATTGCCACATTCCGTGTGCACATGCACTCGCTACATGCGCGTGCCGCCTTGCACGATTTTGCTTCTGCACATACGCAGGAAGCAAAAAATTGCCAAAATCTTATGATGGGACGCGTGCGAGCGCGTGCGATTTTGGTGATTTTTTTTGCTTCCGTGCATGGGCAGGAAGCAAAAAAGGCTCCAAAATTCTGAAAAACAGATGGCGACGCGCGATGGACTGGTGAAGACGGCACCGGAGGTGTCGCGCACAAATTGCGTAATTGGCCGGCTGCTACCGGTGCGGTAGAGTTGACTGCACCGGTAGGAACCCACCACTGGACATTTCCTAACTGATGCAGTTTAACTGGGTCTTAAAAATTAATGTTCATTTGCCAGACATTTAATTTTTGTTAATCAGATATGCATTGTTTACAAGATCGAATGCCATTTATTCAAAAAGTAAACACAGTGCGCAGTAGGGCATGCTTGATATGATGGCAATTGTGTGACTGTCACTGTTATGTACATGTAGGGTTCTACAAAAAGGAGGAAGCTGAGAAATCTTGGGGGGGGGGAAGGAGCAGGGGAAGGAAGTTTAATGTCTTCTCCGCCCTGGTGCCAAATAAATGGGTATAGCTAAAGCTGCTATCTGCAATGCAATGAGAGTTTCCATTGGTATCATTGAAGCTTTCCTTGAGATGCAGATACAAAGATTTCACAAGGTTGAATGGGGTACTGGCGATTTGCTACCTTGATTTTAGACCTTATTAACAGGGAGGAGAGATTGAAGATATTAGAGTCGTGGTTGTGTCAGGGGCAAGTGGCCATGCCTTATTAGAGTTTTTGACTCTAAAACATGTTTAATAAGCAGCAAAACAAAATCCATGCTTTTAAAAAGTCTTATTTTATGGATAGTGCAATAAGGAAGAAAAGTAGGAAATATCCAAAGAAGCCAATATAGTTGAAAACATATCTTATGAAGGAGCCGAGACTAAAACATGATGTTTATTCAAAATGAAGGAAGGGCTAAGGATCAAAGGACCCCACAAAACTACAGATCAGAATTATGTGAATGAAGTCAGGAAGGCATAGGTAGAAAATGAATCAAGGCTAATAATAATAATAATAATAATAATAATAATAATAATAATAATAATAATAATAATAATAATAATAATAATAATAATAATAATAATAATAATAATAATAATAATAATAATAATAATAATAATAATTGATGAACTAACTGAAAAACAAAAGGAATTGAAGGACAAAATCATGGAGCATATACTGTCTAATGAGAAAAGGCAACGTTTACCATCATTAAAAACTGTGCCTAAGAAAAACTTGGCACCTATAATGAGAATGGTTAATGCAGTACTTTCAACAATTGAATCGGCATCCATCTTAGAAACAAATCAGTTAATGTACAGTGCAGCTGCAATAGTCACTAATGAACTAGGTTTTAAAAACAAAGTACCTAGTCGCAAGGCAGAAAAAGCATCAAAACCAAAGTGGAAAATTCGACTGGAACAAAAAATAAAAAAACTCAGAACAGATGCTAGCAATTTAAAAAATATGAATGAACAACGGCTAAAAAATAGCAAGATCATGGATCAATTAGCCAGAAGATACAGGCTTGATACAAGGAAAATTGAAGAAGCACTTGAAATTGTAAAACAGCAAATAACAGCAATAGCCAGAAAAATTGAAAGATATGATGCAAGAATCATTCAGTACAAGCAAAATCAGCAATTTCGATCAGATCAAAGACGTTTCTACCAAAGCCTCAATGCAAATGACAATTTCAAAAGTGAAAAACCAGAAAAGCAAGCCACAGTTGAATTCTGGAAAGAACTGTGGGAAAATGCAAAGGATTACAATAAGGAAGCAAAGTGGATACAAGACTTTGAGAAAAGTGTTGGCAAGAAGCAAATGCAAGTATTAGAAATAACAACTGAGATGGTCAAAAATCGAGTAAAAAAAGTAAAGAACTGGACATCACCTGGAAATGACCAATTACATGGTTTCTGGCTCAAATATCTGACCAGTTTGCATGCAATATTGGCCAAGCAACTGAACGAAATGCTACAAAATGGTCAAATTGATGAATGGTTGACAACTGGAAAAACATACTTGATTCAGAAAGATGCAACTAAAGGAACAACACCTGGAAACTACAGACCAATAACATGCTTGCCAACAACCTTCAAATTACTCACCGGGATAATTGCAGATAACATAATGGATTATTTGGAAACAAATAACATCTTGCCAGTAGAGCAAAAAGGCAACAAAAGAAGGAGCAGGGGCACAAAAGATCAGCTCCTAATTGACAAAATGATGCTAGAAAACTGTAAGAACAGAAAAACGAACTTGAATATGGTCTGGATTGATTACAAAAAGGCGTACGACTCACTGCCACACAGCTGGATCATCAAATGCTTAGAAACTATTGGCATCAGCAAAAATATTACATCATTCACTGAAAAAGCGATGAAACAATGGAGAACTGTGTTGGCAGTAGGGAATGAGAACTATGGAATGGTTAATATCAAGAGAGGAATTTTTCAGGGAGATTCACTTTCACCCCTCCTCTTCATCATCGCAATGATCCCACTATCAGTAATCTTAAAAAAAATGAAACTTGGATACCAAATAGCCAAAGACGCTGAAAAAATTTCACATTTATTGTATATGGATGATTTGAAACTGTATGGAAAGTCAGAAATAGAAATCCAATCACTGACCAACACAGTCCTAATATTCAGCACAGATATCTCAATGCAGTTTGGCATGGAAAAATGTGCCACTGTATCTATGAAAAGGGGCAAAATCACTACATGTGACGGAATTGAAATGCCCAATGGCCAATTAATTAAATGCAATCAAAATGAAGCCTATAAATATCTGGGCATTCTGCAGTTGGATAACATCAGACATGGAGAAGTGAAAACTATCATTAGAAGAGAGTACACCAACAGAGTTAGGAAAATTTTGAAATCTAAATTAAATGGTGGAAACACCATCAAGGCCATGAATACCTGGGCAATACCAGTCATAAGATACACGGCTGGTATAATTAACTGGACACAAGCTGATTTGGACATTTTGGACCGAAACACCAGAAAACTAATGACAATGCACTACAGTTTACATCCACGTAGTGACACTGATAGACTTTACCTGCCCAGAAAATCAGGTGGCAGAGGACTACTACAAGTAAAGCAAACAGTTGAAGAAGAAAAGCATGCATTGGCGGATTATTTAAAAGAAAGTCAAGAACATCTATTAATTGAAGTAAAGAACAAAAATCTACTGAAGGTCCAACAGACGAAACAAGAATACAGAAAAAATGTGAAAAAATCAAGAATGGAGAGTTGGCAAAATAAAGCATTACATGGCCAATTTCTGGAAAAAATAAAAGACAAAGTGGACAGTGAAAAAACTTGGTTATGGTTAACATCTGGTACTTTAAAGAAAGAAACAGAATCATTGATCCTGGCCGCACAAGAACAGGCAATTCGTACAAATGCCATAAAGGCCAAAATTGATAAATCTTCAAATGATGCTAAATGCAGATTATGCAAGGAAGCTGATGAAACTGTAGCCCATGTGCTCAGCTGCTGCAAGAAAATCGCGCAGACTGATTACAAATTACGACACAACTCTGTTGCACAAATGATCCACTGGAATTTATGCAAAAATTATAACATCCATACTGCTACAAACTGGTGGGAACACAAGCCTGAAAAAGTCACTGAAAATCAGATGGTCAAGATCTTGTGGGATTTTCGTATACAAACAGACAAGGTACTGGCGCATAATACACCAGACATCACGCTGGTCGAGAACAACAAGGTGACTATAATTGACATTGCAATACCAGGAGATAGCAAGGTCGATGAAAAGGAACACGAAAAAATCGCAAAATACCAGGACTTAAAAATCAAAATCCAACGATTATGGCACAAACCAGCAGTGGTAATTCCAGTGGTGATTGGAACACTGGGTGCTATCCCAAAAGCACTGGAATTACATTTAAAACAGCTCAAAATTGACAAAATCACCATCAGTCAAATGCAGAAAGCCGCACTGCTCGGTTCTGCACATATACTTCGAAAATACATTACGACTTCCTAGGCCCCTGGGTGGGGCTCGACTAGTAATCAATGCCAAATCCGGCGAAACAACTGGCTGCTGTGATACAATTGTATAATAATAATAATAATAATAATAATAATAATAATAATAATAATAATAATAATAATAATAATAATAATAATAATAATAATAATAATAATAATAATAATAATAATAATAATATAATAACAACAACAACAACAACAACAACAACAACAACAAGAAGAGTTGAAAGGGACCTTGGAGGTCTTCTAGTCCAACCCCCTGCCTAGGCAGGAAACCCTACACTACTTCAGACAAATGGTAAGGGAAGGAAAATCTAGGATAAAGGGTTTCTTCAAATATACCAAGAGCAAGAGAAAACAAAGGAGACCGTAGACTCATTGCTTACTTTGGAGAATTGAAATATCCTAGCAGATGACCAAGGGAAAGAAGAGGAATTCAACTCCTATTTAATTCTCTCTTTCCATCCAAAAGAAATAGTGATTTTGGTAGCACTAACTGATAATAAACAAACAAGGGAGGTTAAAGGTCACTAGCAAGTGGCAAAGGAACTTCTAGCTAATTTGAATGCCCATGTTCCTAGGCTCTGAAAACATGCACCCTGAAGGAATTGGCAAAAGAGGGTCTCTATCAATCAACTTCAAGAAGTCCTGGACAGTGGGGGCATGGAAGATGAAAAGGAGCATACTTGATCCCTCTTCTCAAGAAAGAAAAGATCTCAATAAATATCAACCAGTGAAAGGAAAGGTACTAGAGCAGAAATGACAGCAGTCATTTGTAATCATCTTAAAGGCAATGCCATGACTAGGGAAAGTCAACATGGCTTTGTCATAAAGCGATCATATGAGGCAAATATTGTTTCTTTCTCTGACAGGAAAATTATTCTAGTGGACAAGAGGAATGCTTTGGGTATAAGCTACCTTGATTTCACCAAATTTTTTAACAAGGTTCCACCTAATATTCACATTGACAAACTGTTCATGTGAAGTTGAAATGACACTATAATAAAGAGGGTCCTCAATTGGCTGATTAACCATATTTGGGAAGTCAACATTAATGGTTTTACTTCAATGTGGGGATAGTAACTGGTGAGGTACTGCAAAGACCTTGATATTAGTGATCCAGATAAGGGATTGGTGGGTTGTTTATCCAATTTACTGATGACACAACATTGGGCATCTGGTCAACCTCCAAAATAACTGGATAACATTGAAGTCTAGTCGAACAGCCTGGAAGACGGAGCTAAGTGGAACAAATTGTCCTTGTCAAAATGTAAGGTATCATGTTTAAGGAAGTAAAATGTAAAGCACTTGTACAAGATGGAAGATTCATTGATTGGAAGCACTGCATCACCTGAGGGGGGCAAAGAAAAGGTCTGGCTTTTCTCTTGTACTCTGAGAAGAAGACCATGGGATCATGTGGCATGAAAGCTGATTGCAGAACAATGCAAATTATTTAAACAGATGTGTAATAAAAGCAACCTAATCAAATAATTTTGTATTAAACAGGAGATAACAAATTTCAACTTCTCATGAGACTGAGTAGATCTTTTCTACCAAAATTAGACTTGTTAGCTTTTTCCCCACATAGCCTTTACAAAAAAAAATTATTTACAGATGGTATTGTACTTGTACAATTAATATATGACCCATGCTTTCAGGTAGTTGGCAGATCATGAAACTCTTGACTCCTTTATTACCAAACCCTATACTGTCAAACAAGGGACAAAGAGCAATATTAATCCTAGAATAATATATTTTCTCAACCTGAATAAGTAAATTCGGAGAAATAAACAAGAGAGAACTCTACCTTATATTCAACATGAGAAATATTAGTGTCACAGCCAAGGAGAGACAATGAGAAATATGAATCCTATTTAACTATGAGAAAACAGGAACCAGAATCAAATTGTTATTTATTTTTTTATTAAATTTTGAAACTACCCATCTCCCTCACAGAGGAATTCCGAGTGGTGTACAAATATAATATTAAAACATTAAAAAAAACTGTGTATAAAATGTAAAAGAGACAAGGATGACTAAAATTCAATGTTAAAAGTTATGTTATACAATATCAAATATATTCTTAGGTTAAAGCGTAAACTCTATATTATATTAATAAGAACTTCTCTTAGATATGATGTCTCTCAACTTGTTTATTCGTAATGAACTGAAAAATCTGAGTCTCTTCAGTCTGTATTTCAACATTGTGTTAATGAAGTTTTGGTAATGTTTTGAGTTCACAGATCTAACTAGATATTAGTCAGGGTGTAGGAGCTCCATTTTGCATCCATATTTCAGATAGCCAAAATGTTTGGACCAGCCACTACCAATCTGTTGTCTTCCTGTTATGTTGAGATTCCAATTCGTAGAATTATTAGCCAACAGCTATGCTGGCTATGGATTCAGTGGATGAAATCCTGACATTTCTGGGTAACACCAGTTGGGATAGCAAATTTCAGTCCAATAGATTTGATAGAAGTTGTTTCCACATTATACACTGATCACAGAATATTCAACTACATTCGAACATCAAGTGTATGCATTCAGCCTATGTGATTCATCTATTGTTTTTGAATTACCGTATTTTTCAGAGTATAAGACGCACCTTTTCCCCCCTAAAAGAGGGTGAAAATCTGGATGCGTCTTATACACCGAATGTAGCCCCGCACAGCCTCTGAAACGAACCTTTGCAAGGTTAAAACAACCTCTCAAACTGAGCTTTGCAAGGCTGAAAAAGCAGCCTCTGAAACAGACCTTTGCAAGGCTAAAACAACCTCTCAAACTGAGCTTTGCAAGGCTGAAAAAGCAGCCTCTGAAACGGACCTTTGCAAGGCTAAAACAACCTCTCAAAACAAGCTTTGCCAGGCTGAAAAAGCAGCCTCTGAAACAGAACTTTGCAAGGCTAATATATGTGTTCCAGGCTGTTCGCTAAGGACGCTAGCCAGATGGATGCTGGTAGGCTGAATTTTTTTTCTTATTTTCCTCCCCAAAAACTAAGGTGCATCTTATACTCTGGTGCATCTTATACTCCGAAAAATACGGTATGTGAACCCAGAAAATTGAGTAAATCATAGTTCAATTGATCATGGGTAACCATGCTGTGAATGCACAGCGAGATGTAAATACGGAGAGCATATCACTGCTCTGCCTTGAGTCATCAGATGACCTTAAGCAAATTTTTAACTCTCAGCTCAAACTACAATAATAGATAAGGTCAAAAGACCTTATGCCACCAGACTTGAAATTCTGGGCTTAGACAACCTAGAACTACACCGCCTTCAGAATGACCTAAGCGTAGTTCATAACATTATCTACTACAATGTCCTTCCTGTCAATGACTACTTCAGCTTCAACCACAACAATACATGAGCACACAATAGATACAAACTTAAAGTGAACCACTCCAAACTTGATTGCAGAAAATACAACTTCAGCAACAGAGTGGTCAATGCCTGGAATGCACTACCTGACTCTGTGGTTTCATCCCCAAATCCTCAAAATTTTAACCTTAGACTGTCTTGTCACGCAGTGATTTTTATTGCCTGTTATATGTATATGCAGGGAGCTGCATCCCTATTCAATATAATGGTTTATTCCTGAGCACGTGATTGTTATGTTCTTGTACGCATGTGCGCATTCCATTCTTTCCTTCTGTTCCTGGCTTCCATTGAAGCAAGACCTACTTTTATATCAGACATGTAGATTAATGAGGATTTATTGTTTCCGTACCGAAATAAATATTTTTACTTAGACCTTAAACTGTGGTTTCTTTTCTAATGTCAGATATCCGGGAAAAGATCAAACTTCTCCTTTGTGAAATTAATTATCACCTCTGTCATGTCTACTGTTGACCTCCCTCACCCCATTCCTAAGAGGTCTGTAATGGGTGTGCATAAGCGCACCTGCGTACCTAGCGTCCTTATCCTAATGTTCCCTTTTATTTGTATTCATTTCATGTATTCAAATCATGTTTATACTTATATATATTATCTAATATGTGCTTGATAAAATAAATAAAATAAAAATAAATACATAAGATAGTTTTAATGAGAATTGATGGATAATTCCATGCACATTGCTCTTTTCACTGTAAATATACAAATATACATGGATGAACACCATCCATATTTATATTTGTTGGCTTTCCTACCCTGATATTCAGGATGTCTTGGCAGAACTGTAATGGATAGCTTTTGCTGAAGAGAAGAGAAAGAATTTTTTCTTCTTCTTCTTTGGCAATATATCCCAGCAAAGCAATTAAGAACTGAATACAAAAAATAAAACACTATTTTTGGTTCTGCAGTAACACCCCTGGAGCTACAGGAAAATGGAAGCCCTAAGAACTCACTTGTGGTTAAGCTACAGCAATATTGCTGGCAGAAGGACCAAAAGAAGAGCCTATATTTTTTTAAAAAGGGGGGGGAGCAAAGGGGAGAAGAGGCCGTTGCCAAAAAATGCAAACAAAAAGGAAATGTTTTTTTTAAAAAAACAAACAAAGCTACTGACTAAAACATATGCAAGGAGCAATGGAAACAAAAGAACACTTCAGTTCTTGATGTTTTAACATTTTGAGGTGGTACATGGGATAGTGCAGAATGTGCCTGTAGGCATTAGAACGTCACAGCTGTGTAAGCGGAAGGATATCCATGCTGGCCCAGAAATTCGCAAGCCATGAAGAAAGCCCACCTAGTTTGCCCGCTTAACACAGGTCATCTTTGATTTTGCTAAAAATAATACGCCTCAAGCACAGAAAGAGCTCATGCAACCGAGTGAACAGTCCCAAAAGAAACAACACATAACTGTTTGGAAAAACTGAGAAACGCCATTCCTTTCCTGGGATGAAATGTTGCTCCAGCTTTTACTGCTATGTGCTCGACAATGACAGAAGAACAAGTTTCTCTTGGAACCCGCAGGTTAGCCTGCTGCCTGTACCCACCGAGATGATACGAAAAGCAGAACAGCATCTCTGCAACATAGCTGGTTACGTGAGGCATAGCAATAGCAAACAAAACAGTCCATTGATAGGACCCTACCTCCTTGGGGCTGCACCAGAACCTAATACAGAAACATAGAATTTAGTATTAGATTACTGGACATTCATCATCAAAGTGAATTAAGAAATCTAGAATTTTAATTTAAAAAATGCTGAGTAACTATTTGAATATTTCAGGCTCTTACACTATCATGACTAGAAAAAACTGAGGCTGCGAGTAATGTAAATGGAGCTGGTGTGAAAGAGATAATTTGAACTAGGGCTGTCTTGTAGCTTCATGTATTCTGTTGCCATTGCACCAGTGGGGGTTCCTACCGGTGCAGCCCACTCTACAGTACCGGTAGCGGCCAGCAGATGGCGCTATTTGAGCGCGGCCGCACCGGTGCCAAATTTTTGGGCTTTTTTGCTTCTGCACATGCACGGAAGCAAAATCTCAGCGAAATCTTGTGAGGGGACGCGTGCACATGCGCGATTTCGGCAAGATTTTGCTTCCGCGCATGCTCAGAAGCAAAATCTTGCCAAAATTGCTCGTGCGTAGCGAGGGGGGCGCGCACGTAGCGAGCGCGCATGCGCACCAAATGTGGCAATGCACACGCAGAGCTCCGGCAGTGAGGTAAGAGAGAGATCCGCCCCTGCATTGCACATTGAGAAAACTGAATTCGGTGCCCATAGATAAGATTTCCCTGGACAGGTTTTCATTGGAGTCCAAATAAAAAACCCCACCTTTCATTTCACCTACAAACTGGCCTAGATATTGCTAGCTTGGCCTCCTCCTGCATATTGCCACTCTCCACATATCTACCCCTACCATGGGTACTTCACCTAATGAGAAAGCTGACTCCATTTTGAGGACATAATATTCACTGAGTGCCTGGATTAAATTATCTCTAGGGTTAAATTAATGTTTCCTTATGTTTTGGTTATTCCTTCTGAAACATGACTTGTTTGAACTAAAACCCTGTTTTTGCTCTTGGGCTGCAATCCCACTTCTATTCTTGAGCCATTGAGTATAAGAACAAACTTTCCCCCTTCAATCCAGAATCTACCTGTAGCCAAACCTTTGTTAAAGCTGAATGGATAACAATATTTAATTTCTACAATTTTAGCTCAAAAGAGGAAAGAATGAGAATGATAAACAACAGCATAGAATTTAGGGCTTTGCAAATGCTTCAGTAGAAATGTCTCATAATGGGCAGAAGCATAAGACCCAGGGGTGGGCTGCTGGGTCTTAGGGTTCGGGAGAACCTCTAGCTAAGATTCTGTGCAGTTCGGAGAACTCCCAAATCTAAGGTGACCAGACGTCCCGCTTTTGGCGGGACAGTCCCGCTTTTTAATAATTTGTCCCGCGTCCTGCGGCGTTTCAAAAAAGTCCCGCTTTTTTAATTTGAATTTGCCCTGCACACCCCTCTGCCTCCTGCCTCGCCTGCCTCCTCTTGCCAGGCAGGGAGGGAGGGCAGTGAGAGGGGCAGTGGCGGTCTTGCCTGTTCGTCGCCACAGAGCCGAAGAAACTGGTGGCGTTCGCAGCATGGGGCTTCCCCCGCCCGCTTTCCCCGGCCATCGGAATGCCGCCATTTGCGTTCTTTTGCCCTCTGCGCAAGCAGAATGCTTTGCGCATGTGCAGAGGGCAAAAGAATGTAAATGGTGGCGTCCCGGCGGGCGGGGAAAGCGGGTGGGGGAAGCCCCGCGCCGCGAACGCTAACAGCTTCTTCGGCTCTGCAGCGACGAACAGGCAAGAACGCACCGGTAGGAACCCACCCCTGGCTGGGATGAAGGGGGGGTGTTTGGGGTGTGTGTGCACAAAGCTGCAGGATAAGAGAGACGGACCCCTCCCGTCTTGCTCCCCTAGAACCCCCCCCCCCCGTCAGTGGTGTCCCTCTTTACAAATATTAAAATCTGGTCACCTTACCCAAATCCCACTCCTGGTTGGCCCCACTCACCCCGCCCCTCTCCTCCCAGGAGTCCCCACATGGCCTGTTTTGGATGCAGGTAAGTGCAGGGCGCTCGCGGAGACTCAGGGAGGGCAAAAAACAGGCCAACGGGAGGTTGGGAAGGCCGGAAATGGGCCTGTTTCCAGCCTCCAGAGGGCCTCCAGAGCCCGAAGAGGGCAAACCCCCCCCACCATGGTGCAGGAGGCTGACTAGGCCACGCCCATGATGGCCACGCCCACCCAGCAACTGACAGAGAACCCCTTGCTAAAATTTTGAAGCCCACCCGATAAGATCCCTGTTTTATGAGTCATTTTTAAAGTTGCGTAAAATTGAAAGCTGCTCCTGGCTGCCTCTACATGTATGTATATGCAAGACAACTTGTTTTACAAATTCAGCCAGCTTCTCCCTGTTTTAGGACACCTTCATCTCTATCCCATGGCCTTAATTGTCCCTCTTCTAAAACTTAGAATGCTTTAACAGCAATATTCTGGGGAGCAGGAAGCTCTGGGAAATGCTCCAGAGGCATCACATGTTTGAATAATTAGCCACAAAGAATAGCAGAGCCGAATCCAAATATTTTCTAAAACATTACATGCTTAGCATAAATTTTAAACCAAGAAGGAACCAAATTATATTAAACTATAATAATTTCAAGATACCAAAGGCTTTTTGGCATATTACAGTGTGAGAATGATTCATGACCAATGCTTTGTACAACTGGCACATTCTTGGGGCAGAGGGACTAATGCTCTTTGTAGACTAGACAACATGAGGCATGTACTTAACCACTGAACTTTTTATTAAAAAAATATAATTTTAATAAAACTTCTTACTGTTGTTGCTTTTTTAGATTAAAATTCAGTGTTAGGCTTTGCATTTCATATTTTCTGTAATGCCTGCTGAAATATGCTAGAAAACATATTAATTTCAGATGAATACTATATAATTAAGTCTAGTCGTGCTTTGGAAAGAAGAGCCAGCTTATCCCGCTGGGGCCAGGAGTAACCTAGCCTGGAGAAGGAGAGTGCCAGGCTTGGAGGCATTGGGATGTTAATTCTGTGGCAGGATTAGACACCGGATTTAGATTTGTTATTAGAGTTGGAAGGGACCTTGTAGGTCATCTAGTCCAACCCCCTGCTCAAGCAGGAGTTCCTACACCATTTGAGACAGATGGCAGTCCAGTCTCTCCCTGAAGGTCGCAAGTGATGGGGCTCTCACAACCTCCGCTGGCAAGCTGTTCCACTGGTTGATCGCTCTCACCGTCAGAAAGTTTCTCCTCACTTCCAGGTTGAATCTCTTCTTGGTCAGCTTCCATCCATTATTCCTTGTTTGACTTTCTGGTGCCATAGAGAACAGCCTGACCCCCTCCTCTCTGTGGCAGCCCCTCAAGTATTGGAACACTGCTATCATGTCACCCCTGGTCCTTTTCTTCGCTAGACTGGCCAAGCTCAGTTCCTGTAACCGCTCTTTGTATGTTTTATTTTCCAGACCCTTTATCATCCTGGTTGCTCTCTTCTGCACTTTCTCTAGAGTTTCAACGTCTTTTTTGTAGTGTGGTGACCAAAACTGGATGAAGAAGGGTTTCACTGTAGTGTACTTTAAACCAGAGGTGATCAACAATTAAGGGGCCGAGACTTGCATATAACATTTGACACACATGTCAGGAGCCATATGAGCAGGACAAAGCAGGGCAAAGAGGTGGTAGCAGCCAGATCCTAAACTCATGGGATTTAATCTTACTGAGATTTAAACATGAATAAAATTAATTTTAAATAATTACATACAGTTAATAATCCTTACCTATTTATTTTCATAATATAGTGTTTCTCAACCATGGCAATTTGTAGATGTGTAAGGTCAAACAGAAAACTCAGTGATGGAAGGGAAGTGGTAAATTTTGCAGATACCAGGGGTGGATTCTACTTACCTTCCCCACCGGTTCGCATCGTGATGAAAGTGCACGTTTTGTGCGCGTCCCCACATGCAATTTTGCTTCCGCGCATGCTCAGTAGCTGGAAATCAGCCTGGAACACAGCTGAGGAGCTGATCAGCTGGGCTTCGGAAGAAGGAATAAAGGTCAGTATAAACCCGGGGATAGGAGGGAGGGCCCTCTTTCAAGCGGCAGAACAGGAAAAACCTTCCAAAAAGTAAAAAAAAAATTCAAAAAAAAAAGATGGCGGCGCCCACAGACTGGCACCGACCGATCCAGTTCAGTGACATCACCGGCGGGTCGCTACCGGTTCGGGCGAACTGGTCCGAACCGGGAGGAACCCACCACTGGCAGATACCTATTATTCTCCTAGAGTTTGCTGAACACCACCTGAAACATGGTGAATTAGTAAAGCAGCTTGCCCCCTTTAACCTAATGGAAGTCTAAGCTTGACCAAATGTCCTTCCATAATCAAGAAAGCATCACTAGATCAAACTCAAGCAAGTTTTCTATGTCTGATGTCTAAAATAGATCTGAATAACAATCAGGTTGTAAGGCATTATGTCACATGTTACCTGTACTGTTATCTTGAAATACTGCCTAATTACATAAGCAGTAGCTAGAAACATGGTATAAAAATACATATTTTAACACATAAGGGAAAATGTTGACTACAGATGAGTCCAACTCCTCTGAGCCAGAAGAGCAAAAGAATCTTCAAGTTTCAAATAACTTACATCTAGTTATAAAGTAATTATGCTTGCAAGCATGAATGGATTATGAAACCATCATTCTGCTAAGTAAATTTAAACAACACCCTTGATCTATATCAGTAAGATCCCCCCCTTAAGTAATAACACATTGCAGTCAAACTTTTCCCTTCCATCTGTTCAAATGGAAACATGTGGTATTAAGAGTTCTAATACCATTCCCTTGCTACAGATATACCTTCGAGGCTTCTCTTGGAAAACTTCATGGTTAACAAACAATTTGTGGCTAGTTAATTCACTCCCTTGTTGAGTATTGCATTCCCTCAAGTTAATTGTGCTATTCTGATGGTAACAGTAAATAAAACAAACCAACATGTGATCGCATTTATATAATACGGTTTTTATTTTCTTACCAGAAGCATGATCCCCTGGAAGAGCTGAACTGAGAATGCAATAGAATCCATTCTTCTTATTACATGGTCCACGGGCTTTTTGCAAATGAGCTGGATGCCCCAATGTCTTTCCATTGACAGACCTATTCTCTCTTAAGCCACATGAAGGACTGCATCAGGTGGATCAAGTAGCCATTTACCCACTCAATCATAGGTTCCTATTAGTAAACATTTGTTAGAGTGAGGTGGGGTCAATAACATCAAAGCCTGCTTATTACAAGTTAAGCCAGTGGTAAGAACCTTGCTGGTCTCCAAATCTTGCTAAACTAAAGGGCCTATTAACCCTTTCATTGGAGAGCCAATAAAAGTCACAACTGCCCCATCTAAGGAAACAGAAAGTCATTGCTCTGAAATGCTTAATTTCTGATGTGCTATCAGTCATCAGAGGAAGGTTAAAAACATGTAGACCTCTAAATATTAATTTCACTTCTGACACTCGCCATGCTAGCAAGGGATTTTGAGAGCTGAAGTCCAATGACATGTGGAGGACTATAAATTCCCAGCCCCTTCTCTAAAAGATTGAAGATTGTGTCAAACCAAATTCCAGAATCAAATAAATCTCACAGATTATTTAGAACCAAATATTATGGAATAGAGAAAGGCAACTATCAAGCTAGTTTAACCTGTAATCAGAGTTTTGCTAGCGTTCTTACGAAATGGGCATTCAACTCTAACAACTATTGTGAGTTCTCCAAAGGAACTCGCAATCATTGTTAGTTTGTTTGCAGAAATCTTATGAATAACTAAACATGATCTATACATTAAACAAGAGCTTGGTTTCGTTTTGAAGAAAACTCCTGAGTACCAAGGACAGCCAAAAATAAATGTGTTGTAGACAGTCCTTTTGGCAGTTCCAAGAAGACGCCACCCCCATTTGCACTACCCAGGTGACCCTGAGGACACAGATATACCTCCAAGTGGCCTCAATGACTCTCTGAAATAATGCAAATGACCAGCTGTCTGCAAGGAATATAAATCCTTCCATTCCCCACCATCCAGTCAGAGCTGAAGAAGCTTCTTTGATAAGAAGCAAAACATCTTAAAAAAAAAAACCCAAGAAGTTCAGTTGCCTCTTGAAAAAGCACCTTTGGGACAACCATTGACCTGGATGACTGAGGATCATACGTCTCCCATAGACATTATGGTAGAAGCAAATGATGTGAATAGATCATTCTCTTTATAACTCAAGCTGAGGATATGAATTAAAAGAAAGGATAGACTGAACAATAATAGCCAAGTTTGGGTATTTTTCCAATACTGAAAAATGTAATTGGTAGTGAATAGTTTTGCCCTGACTAGAGGGAAAATACCATGCTCTTGTTAAAAAATAAGAAAGCGGTAATAGGAAAGAGAAGCAAACAGATACAGTTTATAACATCAATATATCTGCTAATATGAAAAGCTCAAAAACATGCAATCTATGAAACTAGACAAGAGTATCGTTGCTCTTGTTACTTATGTGTAGAAGAAATGCAGAAAACATATTATTTCATTCTGTGGCAAGGTGCTAGTAAATAAAACACTGTTGCAGCATCAGCTTTACACTATCTTTGTACTATACCACCAATAGACAATTTGGTGTCTCTGAAAAGTTTGGTATTAAAATTATTTCCCTGTTGGCCACATTGGCAAAAATTCTGGAAGAACCAATATGCTGAAAGAAAGTGTCTATCCATTGAAAAAATAATGCATATTGTGATGGGATTTTTACCTCTTTTTTGTCTTCTGATTTTCTTTTCTTTCTTCTTCTTTTTAAATAAAATAAGAAGTATTTCTCTTTTAATAGTAGTACATTTATTGAATAGCCCGAAGGCCTTTTCAAAAAAAGAAAAACAGAACAAACAGGCACAGAAACAACCGTACAAAAATATATATGGTACATAACATCAAAATTCAACGATATCAAAATTCAACAACTAAATTTCTAAAACTAGATAACCCAAATAAAATATCTCGTCTCTAACTCAGCTCATCTTTCTTACAATCAATGAATTTTTTTTCAATGTAGCTGGCTCGTATTGCTGTCATCCTATTAAGATAGCGAGTCATAGCCCTTACCAGGGGAGGAGAGTCTGCCTTCAATAGAAATGTTAATTTATGCCTTACATTCCAGTGGGAAAATTTATTTATAATTGGGGACAGATATTGTTTTCTTACTTCCTCATACATCCTACATTCAAATATTATATGCGCAGTATCCTCGACAACGTTTGCCCCACATATACATGTTATTTCATCATACGGGATTTTCCGATACCGGCCGAATTTAACATTGGTATCTAAAAGTTCAAATCTAAACTTGACAAATAATTCTCTCTCTACTGATGGCATTTCTAGGAGTAAATATTTTTCCAGGGTGAAAGTTGTTTTAACTGCTGTCAGAAGCTTAAGGGAATGATTAGTTGAAAAAGTTGCCATGTCCATTTGCCCATGTATATCTTTAATCCGTTGTTTAACTTGCTCCAATGTGTCGCACAATGGAAACCCTATGCCATATCGATTCAATATATCTGACAACCGAGTTAACCAAAAATACCTTTGAGGGTTTAAGATCTGCTGTTCCTCTAGGCAGATTTTAGGAAGTCTACTGGCTTCCATCTGAGTCAAATTTCTCTTTTAATAGTGCTCTAGGGCAGTGGTCACCAACCACTGGTGGTCCACTGGTGGTCCACGAGAAAATTTTGGTGGTCCACAGAAAACTTGTTTTCATTTTTTTATAATGCACTACATGCTATTTATATTTTTTTTAAAATCATATTGGTGGTCCACAGGATTTAAAATTATGAATTTAGTGGTCCCTGAGGTCTGAAAGGTTGATGACCCCTGCTCTAGGGAGCGGAGGGAATGGGGTGTGAATTCACATCTCAGGAGGCCAGCCATAATCTTCCTCTTCAGAAGGGGTGTGTGTGTGTGTGTATGTTTAATAAGTGCCTCAGAAATCGCACAACAAGTCCTTTAAATATATTTCCCCTGAATCTTTATAGTGGAAGGTTTATTGAGATTTAAAGAGGAACAGGTCAAGTTGCAAGTTAAATTTTTTAATGGTAATTGGACTTGCCTTTTTCAATTAGGAAGGCATGAAACACATACACAGAATTCAGATTATAATCTGCTTCTGTTGTATATTTTATTTGGTTCTTAGTGAATTCAAATAGTGTGTCTCTAGTTCAGGCAAAGGATCAATGAGGCCTCCATAATTCTTTACCCTTACATTTTCTGGCAAACATCTGACTAAATCTCTGCAGGTCATCATACTATAAAAGAACATAGTAAGACACTGAAACTATTTTTATAACTATCATCCTAACATCTGCTCTTTTTTCTTTTTCATCAAAGTCCATAACATTTTTTTAGGCTGTTGAATGTGGAGAGATTAAAAAAAAAACCGAATGTAAATTTTCCTCTGTTTCAAAAAGGAAGGGAAAATCCAGAACACATTCAAAATGATTGTTTTAATGGAAATACCTTTATTATTTTATGAATGATATGTGAATGTAAATGAAAACAGGCAAAAGATTATTTTTACAAACTTAGCTCTGGGGCCCAGAAATAATTCTTTAAAATAATCTTGATCTCCAAATGTTGCGGAATATTTAAACAGAGGAATGGTTACAGTGCATATATTTTCTATGTTTATTTTTAAGTACTGGGTGGATGGATGTAGAGGTAGAGGTAGAGACAGAGACTGATTGACTGACTGACTGACTGACTAACTGACTGACTGACTGACTGTCTGTCTGTCTGTTTTGGGGTTGTTCAAGTGTTATTTCTTTGACATTCAAAAACTGGTCAGTCAAGCAAACTTGAAAAGCTAATGATTCAGGTGGATACTATAGTTCAGAGGTCTCCAACCTTGGCAACTTTATGAGGTGTGGACTTCAATTCCCAGAATTCCTCAGCCAGTGTGGCTGGCTGAGGAATTATGGGATTTGAAGTCCACACCTCATAAAGTTGCCAAGGTTGGAGACCTCTGCTATAGTTGATGCTAAAGTAAAAGACTGCATATATATTATACTATTTGATTAAAAAAAGGTAGGTAGCCTAGGATTTTGTCCATCGCTACAGGTATGAGAGCCAGTTTGGTGCAGTAGTTAAGGCATTGGGTTAGAAATGGGAGATCATGAGTTCTAGTCCTGCCTTAGACACAAAATGCAGCTGGCTAACCTTGAATCAGTCACTTTTTCTCATCCCTTAGGAAACAGGCAAGGGCAAACCACTTCTGAAAAACCTTCCCAAGAAAACTACAGGGATTTGTCCTGGCAGTCTTCAAGAATCAGAGATGATTGACTGAAAGGTGGGGGAAAAAACAGGTAGGTAGAAACAAAGCAGAGTAGAGGAAGCCTGCAGGGCATGGCTTCCAGAATTCCCTAATTCCTTAACAGCAGCGCCAGAGAGCTGCATTAGGAGATGCCCCCCCCAAGGATTATTTTTCTCTGCAACTCCCAGCCAGCCAGATAAGCCCCATTTTCAAAAGCAAGCTTTCTTTCTAGCTTCTCTCCCACATCAAATTTAGACCCACTCTAAACTGTTCTCAGAGTGTCTCCAGCCCTTTATTTCCACCCTCAGTTGAGAAGACTAAAAATGATGTTGTAACGTGTTCCTGAAGTAAAGACTCCCTGCAATATAGTAGCTTTTTAAAGAAAAATCAATGGGTTTCTTCTTTCATTTTTAAATGTTAACTATAGTGGAGGTTTTTCCTCCTTGTAGTTAATGCTCATGAACGTCTCCCTCCCCCCCCCCAGAATAGACTCTCTCTTTTAAGCATGCTGAGGACTTCCTTCTACTTCTGCTGTCAGTACTTCAAACTTCTAAGCCTTGCCTTTTCCATATATTTTCCTAGATACTGTCGTGCCAAGGCTCGACATATGCACCTTGGTGGGAGGGAGAGACACTGGACCGGGGGATCGATGGTTGCCAACACTACATGAGACGCCGAGAAAGCCAAGCACAGTAAAGCTGCAACCGGAAAGAGACAATCTAAGCCATGACCAGCTGAGAGGGGAGGGCTTCACAGCACAGGATGGTGGTTTGTGGGGAGGGAATGGTGAGGATTTGCATAAATAGCACTGAGAGGAGGATGATCTCAGAGCTGACTTTGACCTGAATGGGATCGGCATGGTCTGAGTTCTTGTCTGTAGCGTGATTAAAAGCTGAAGTCCTTACTTTTGAAAGTGTCTTGAAGTCATTAACGCACAGGTTTGACTAGCCATTCCGACAGATACCCATGGTGATAACTATATCTGGGACACATAGAACAATATAAAACCTTTGACAAATTGCCTCATGATATTCCTCTTCATAACCTAAAAAAAAATATGGGTTAGACTTGCAGGGGTCTCCAACCTTGGCAAAGCTGGCTGAGGAACTCTGGGAGTTGAAGTTCCCAAGTCTTAAAGTTGCCAAGGTTGGAGACCCCTGGGTTAGAGGATGCTTCTATTAGATTAATCAATCAAAATAGAGCTGGAAGGGACCTTGGGGGTCTTCTAGTCCAACCCCTGCTCAAGCAGGAGACCCTATACAATTTGAGACAAGTGACTGTCCAAGTCTTTTCTTTAAAACCTCCAGTGAGAAAGCACTTATAATTTCTGAAGGCAAGCTATTCCACTGGTTAATTGTCCTCACTGGACTCCCAATGAGTGGATGTTAATTCAGGGTCCAACTTGGAGAGAAGTATTGAGTGGATTACCATAGGATCCTGTCTTGGGTCTTGTGGTATTGGACATTTTATCAATGATATAGATGAAGGAGTTGAGGACACACTTATGAAATCTGCCAGTGACGCAAAGCTGGAGAGATGAGTGGAGGAATATGGAAATAAGTCTTTAAGAAGATATGCAACAGCTATTACAAAATTATTAACTTAGCAGGGAAAGACAGGAGTTGGTAAGGAAGAAATTCAATATTGCCCTATTTTGACTTTCTTTGATATGAAAGAGAAGAAGGCATTTAAGATTAAATTATAACATAGAAAAATAGAGCTCCAGTACTTTGAAGGGCTAACAGGACAGCTAATATTCTAGAAAGGAAGAAAATAAATAAAGGTTTAGGCAAGCTTGAGTAGTGGGTTGAAATGAATAGGATGGAACTGAATAGGGAGAAATTTAAAGTTCGACATCAGGATAGGTGGGGGGAGTAAGATACAAATATAGGGAGGGGAGATCTGACTTCACAGCAGTACATGTGAGTAAACAGATGAAAAAGAACAATAAAAAGATAAAAGAACAATAATTAATTGAAACAGGATCAGAAGAAACCTATTGAATGATTTATTTATTTATTATTTATTTAAATGGATTTCTATGCCGCCCAACACCCGGGGGACTCTGGGCGGCTTAATGAGATTTATTAATATATAAAGCTTATTAATGAGATTTATATACTGCCTCATAGTGCAAGCACTCTCTAAGCGGTTTACACCATTAAGCAATGTATATTTACATTGCCCCCAACAATCTGGGTCTTCATTTTACCTACCTCGGAAGGATGGAAAGCTCAGTCAACCCTGAGCCGGTGAGATTTGAACAGCTGAACTCAAATGATCACAGTCAGCTAAAGTAGCCTGCAGTACTGCTCTCTAACCGCTGCGCCACCTCAGCTCTTATCATCATTATTGAATGATGAAGGATCTGGAAATCAAGTATTGTGGGAACAGTTAAAGGATCTGAGTATGTTTAACCTATATAAAATATGACCAAGAAGAGAAGAAGAGGGAGTACTGTAGGTTATTTCTTTATTACCCCAGAGCGCAGGATTGGAACAGTGGGTTAAAAAAAACAAGGAAGTTCAGACTAGCCATCAGGAGCAACTTCCTGACTGTACAAGCTGTCAGGCCCTGAAATAGGTCACCACCTGATCTGATGAGTTCTTTACTAGTGGTCTTCAAACATAAACTTAATTGTCATCTGTCAGAAATGCTGGGGTGAGTCCTGCAACTGACTAAGGAGTTGGACTTGAGGACTTCTATGATCCTATTCAACTGTATAATCCTATGATTGTAATTTTCCTTTAAACTCCAGATGTTGTTTAAGGTCATTCCCAGAAAAACCAGCTAACTTGCTTAGAATGATATCATTCATGTTATGAATGTCAATGTGATTATGGCAACACTGTGAAAACTAAGTCCATATTGATATACCTTAGCTAGCATAATTGAATTGCTCTCTATTCCATAATTGTTGGAGGAAGAAATACTAGATAATCATAATCATAATTTTAAAGTTGAGATAACCCTAAAGGGAAATGTGCTGCCAAAGATTATATTAATTCAATTTGGAAGCTTTTTTTTAATGTCCTGGAATTCATAACTATTTCATAAACCCTTTAAAAAAAGAACAATAACACATGACATACAACAGATAATACATTTGATATAAATTATGTTTTAAATGTGGGAAGGAAGGAAGGAAGGAAGGAAGGAAGGAAGGAAGGAAGGAAGGAAGGAAGGAAGGAAGGAAAGAGAGAGGAAGGAAGGAAGGAAGGAAGGAAGGAAGGTTCAGTTTCTGTGTTGTATTAAAATTTAAAGTCTTAATGGGCTGAAAATCGTATGTATAAACCTGTTTATACATAGCCAGAACCTGTTTTGGTTCTGTTTGTTCTTGAAAGCAAATAGATTGATATATCCTGTACCAACATAGATTGCACTGACTGAACTATATATTCTAGGAAAAAACTTTGAAGAAATAATTATCATAAGAAAGATCAAATATTTCCCTGACAAGAAATGTGTTTCCCTTGAGCAAATGATGAGACAGAACACTAAAGCAAATGACACACCCACACGCACATTCATCTAACTGTCCCTTATCTGAAGTAGATATAACCTGTCTTTCCAAATTATGCACTTTGAAAAAACATGGAAGAGATCCACTAAATTAAGACTTCAGTGGTCTTACCTATGACATGCTCTGTTCCTATGCTTCCAAAACTTCCTATGAAACATTGTGTGAGAAAGGATTTGTGTTTCTCTGAGTGAGCTGTGGAAAACCCAAAAAGACCAATTAAGTAAAGCATTTCTTTCTAGACTCTGATGGTAGAAAGTTGAAGGTGGATGTGTAGGGTATAATTAGTTAATTCTGAAAATTAATCAAATCCAAGCTTATTCAGAATTTCAAGATACAAAAGTATCAGTCTTGGTTGACAATTCTGTGCTCATGGAGCCTTCCTTAGCAACTACTTGACTTCCTGCTGTGTTGTTTTATTTATTCATTTAGAGTTTTTTCAAGTGCTTTTTAAACTTGAAAGTTGGTCTCTTGCGTAACAGTGAGCTGAGCTATAGCAGCATTTTTATTCCCAAGACTAACTGAGTAATATTGGATAATTGATTGTGTTTTTAACTGGACTCTCTTGTTTTAAACCAGTGTTGTTCCTATTATATGCTACATGCTGTTGGGTTATGTCTGCAATTGTATATGAAGAATGTTCAGGGTTTTAGAGCTTTTGAAAATGTCAAAATCCAAATTTTGCATCACAGCACAATTTAGCCCAGCACAAACAAAGAGATCAACATGCTACAAATAACTTCTTTTTCCACTAACTACTAGCAGTTGTACTTCATTCCCAGATTTCTTAAAAGTACATATGGAGAAAAGAGTTCAGCCTTTAAGCAGAGCAATGCGCTGTCATCATGTATGAAATATCTGCTATGTCATTAATGTTATATATCTAAGCACCAATCAAATGAAGCAACTCTTTATCTGTGTCATTAGTTTGATGGATTTAAAGCCTCGTTTAATACCTGCATGGCTTCTCAAAACCTATTTGAATTTGGCACGTTGCAGCTGTATTTATTAGGCCTCTTTGGCACACCCTTAATATTTCGATCATGATCTTGTCCTTACTGGAATCTGAGCTCCCTCCCCACCATAAAAGGGAAGCAGATCCCCAGGCATGCCTCAGTGAAATGTATGAGGACTAGAGACATGAAGCAGACACCCATCAGGTGCAGCAGGATGCCTGCTTTCTGTCAGCTTTCTACCTACTGCCTTTCAAACAGGCAGCAAGACAATTCTTCATTCTACCTGTTTGGATGTTGAACAGGTCTGCTTTCAAACTGCAGACATAAAACAGCCTAGGTTTGCAGGTGTTCTCTGAGAACATTTTGACCAGGGAAATACATTCAATATTTGACAATCAGGGGACCAATTTATCCCACTACTGATCCCTTTCCTCAGGCAGGTGTGAGCTGTTTTGATGGCTAAGGGATGGGCCATGCTTCTTTCTGAAAGCCCTGTTGGTTCCAGCGGTAGAGATTTATGTGCACATTGAAATCAGTGGGATGCATAAATAATTGTTCCCTGCATGGGAAAAAAACATTTTAAACATCTTTCCTCCATTTATAAAAAGACTGCTTGCTTTTAACAGCACATTTTGGTCAAGGGTAATTTTGTTTATTTTTGCAATAAGAAAGAAAAATCTCAACATTTCTACTGCCTCGGCTATTTAATCAAATCTTTGTTTAAAGGCTTTTCAACTCACTGTCCCTAATATTTCACAGCAACCATGCACTAAAACAGTTAATCTAAATGGTTATGTTGTAATTCACTAGACGGTAAAATGACCCTTGAAGCAGCGCTTTCATAATGTAAATTATATATATATTGAGAATTGTCCTAAAAATGCGAGTTCCAGGCATAGTTACAGATAAAGAAGCGATAGCCGTCATGATCTCCGGAACGTTTAAAATTTTATTTAAAACTATTATTAAAATTACTAAGCTTTCGTCAACCCCTGTTGACTTCGTCAGAGTGTAAAATCCCCATGGAAGAGATGCTTGCTTCTATAGAATGCAAGCATCTCTTCCATGGGGATTTTACACTCTGACGAAGTCAACAGGGGTTGACGAAAGCTTAGTAATTTTAATAATAGTTTTAAATAAAATTTTAAATGTTGCGGAGATTGTGATGGCTATCGCTTCTTTATCTATCTATCTATCTATCTATCTATCTATCTATCTATCTATCTATCTATCTATCTATCTATCTATTTATCTTTCTTTCTATCTATCTCTATCTATACATACATACATACATACATACATACATACATACATACATACATACATACATACGAAATGTTTTAGATATTTACAGTACAAACTGATAAAATCTAATGTATCATTCCATATAAACCAAACAGGAACTTCAGAATGTGATTCCGAATCCTTTACAAAGTACAATATTTCTTTGTCAGCTAATTAGAAAATATACTGGAAACTCGAAGAGTGGAAGTTTTAAAACTCTGATATACAGTATAATTCAGTTCCATCACATACTGAATTGAAATGAATGTTTGCTACATGTGAATTACTCTGTAAGTCAATATCATTGGGGGTAAAACAGAATATTTGATCTGGAAATTACTTCATGTCAAAATCCCACTCTCTTGTTGGAGGATAATTCTGAAAGATGGATCCCAAACAAATTGGACTACTGGGTTTCCTTTGCATAACATTTTGCACACACCACTACTATGCTGTAATACATTCCATGGTTCAACATGAAATCTCTCTAATGTTGAACAGAATTAGATAATGAAACATATAAACCTGCAAACCTTCTAGAAACCACTCCTTCCAGAAGTGAGAACAACAAAATGAGATTCCCCCACCCCACTGCCAGTGCTAGGTTATTTAAGCATTGCATCCAACATGTTGTCAATTGCAAATCAAACAAAAACAAAATCAGTGAGTATCCTCAATAAAAGATATAATTATGCAACTGCAGTTTTAAAAGTTAGCATTATCGGTGGTAATTTGAGATGCTGCTTATGAAGCAGTATACATTTACTAAAGATTAGCTGGGTATAAGTTGAACTTATTTTCGAGGAAAGATGCACAGGATTAGACTGCAGAAGATAGGAAGCAAGGGTCTGGTAACTAGGAGGGAAGGAAAGAGAATTATTTATTTCAAGTAAGGCCCAACACATGGCAAACATCAAGTTAGGAATGCAGTGCCTACATTAACTAAGAATGTAATAAATGTGGGACAGATCTCAAAAATGCCATAATAACACAATTGAGGAGAAAGGATTAGGAGAGAGGAATCTGACTACTCTATCTATTTATAGAACTGAATTTCATATAAAATTGCTTAGGAAATGATCTAAATGCAACTTGCAGAGATAGTGCCACATTAGAGAGCACTGAGAATCCTTGAACAGATTATTGGATCCTGTCACTATAGGTCACTCTGGAAAGAAATCATGGCGCTCTAAATCTTGCAGCACACTTGCCTTGCATGCTTGCAATTTTAAAAAAGAGGCAGGGGAGGGGGTTTGCAGAAGCCAGAGTCAAATCTCCCTCAAAACCAAATACAGATTGAGGGGCAGGAACTAGATGGACGGGGCTAATCTTCCTGGAAACTGGATAAATAAATTGGACCTATTAACACTGCCCTCTCCAGGAGCATCTGTGCAGCCTATATTATTCACATTAAGCACACAAAGGTGAGAGAAGAGGGGAAAATGACACTTCGAGGTGCATCACCCAAAGCCACCCTCAACTGTGGGTGGACCATGAGATTCAGTCATGTTTTCTGAAACAATTAATTGGCCGTCCTCGTGTGGGAAAAGTTGGCTGGATGAACTTGCCCTTAAATAACAGGAGCTTCCACTGGAATGGTCTTTGGCCCCTTAAAGAAAAAGTATCATTGCACAAGCTCTGCCTCAATTCCTGCTTATAACATAAATCCCAAACGTTCCACCCTGTCAATTGCCAAAATAACAAAGTTCTGTGAACCTGTTGGGAAGTCATTTTCCAATTTGCTTTGTGTCATATCCCACTGCCTAAACCCCAAAGTTGCTACTTGATTTCATGGGCAGTTTTATCAGTGAAGCCTGTCTTAATCCTTCTAATCAGTTTGTAATCATAATTTTATAGTTTCTGTGTAAAAAAAAAAAAAAAAAAACCTACCCAGATTTATTTTCTCTATATAAGCCTAGTGCACTAAATGTGTGCATTCCATTTGCTGTGCTCCATTTTCAAGCCTTTGGGCTCAAGTAAGCCTCTCTCCAAAGACACACCTTCAGAGCAGGGGCAGGTTCCTCTTACCTGCCTACCACGCATCATCGTGTTTTGCACACGCACACGCTCACTATGCGCGCGCTTCCCCTCGCATGATTTTGTGCATGCGCAGGAAGCAAAAAAAGCCCAAAAATTCAAAAAAAAGATGGCACCGCGCGATGGACTGGCAAAGATGGTACCGGAGCTGTCGCGCGCAAATTGCGCAATCGGCGGGCCGCTACCGGAACAACAGAGTGGACCGCACTGGTAGGAACCCACCCCTGCTTCAGAGATACACCAATCCAGGATACTAAAAAGCAAACAAACATCTGACTATAAAAACACAGGGTCACACTAGCATGAACGTGACAGCGGTTTATACCCTGGAAGAAGACATTTTGATTGCCATGCAGCTCAGTGCATCTATCTATGTATATGCATGGAAGTTCGGAGAATGATAAAGCGCATGACATTTACTGAAAACATGGAGGAGGGGGATGTGGCTTTCGAACTCCTGAAAACATTATCCAAGTTCAGAAAGTGGGACCCTGGGTCAATTGGAGAGGTAAACTATCGGAAAATATGGTGATTGTAAAAATTAAAAAACAAGTCCTGAAAGAAGGCAATGGTTGTCAAGAAAACCACATGGCTGAGTAGGTCACCAGAAATTGAGTTTGACTGAAGAATCTATTATTTTTTCTTAAATCTTAATTAGATGCTAATCATCAAACAGTGGTTAAATTAATGATCTGAGAAAAAATAAAAAAAACACATAGCATTATATCTGTCTTAAGTATTGTGCCTAATTAAGTAAAGTGGCATAATTAATCATTGTTTATTATGTAATATTAATGTGACAAGTGTATAACTCTGTTTACACATTTTTGTGTCACATCACTATTTATTTATTTATTTATTTATTTATATTCCGATAGGAAGATTTCTCTGAGGATGGGCTGCAGCATGAATCCGAAAGCTCAGAAACCTCTTGTCCCGGTGACCGACTCAGATTGGCTCTTGCAACATTATCCTGGGACACGTATATTTGCCTTCATTCATGTGATTATAATTGATTTGCTCTTTCAACCAGCTTTTAAATCAGCTGCTCGTGAAGTATTATTCATTTACTGGCTTTGTAAGTGTTTTCTTATGCCGTTTTATTTTTAAAAAAATGTTAATATAATAATAACAGAGTTGGAAGGGACCTTGGAGGTCTTCTAGTCCAACCCCCTGCTTAGGCAGGAAACCCTACACCACTTCAGACAAATGGTTATCCAACATTTTCTTTAAAACTTCCAGTGTTGGAGCATTCACAACTTCTGGAGGCAAGTTGTTCCACTGATTAAATGTTCTAACTGTCAGGAAATGTCTCCTTAGTTCTAAGTTGTTTCTCTCCTTGATTAGTTTCCACCCATTGCTTCTTGTTCTACCCTCAGGTGCTTTGGAGAATAGTTTGACTCCCTCTTCTTTGTGGCAACCCCTGAGATATTGGAACACTGCTATCATTATTAGGAGCTGAAGTGGTGCAGTGGTTAAATGCAGCCATTGCAGGCTGACTGCTAGTTCAACAGTTCAGCTGTTCAAATCTCACTAGGCTCAAGGTTGACTCAGCCTTCCATCCTTCCGAGGTCGGTAAAATGAGGACCCAGATTGTTGGGGGCAATATGCTGAACTCTGTAAACCGCTTAGAGAGGGCTGTAAAGCACTATGAAGCGGTATATAAGAAAAGTGCTATAAGTGCTATTGCTATCATATCTCCCCTAGTCCTTCTTTTCATTAAACTAGACATACCCAGTTCCTGCAACCGTTCTTCTTATGTTATTTTACACATGTCATTATTTTAATTATGTGAATCAACCTATCCCAAACCTTGCATCTTCCAGCTGGATGAACCTCAAACCCCAGAATTCTCCAACCAGTAAGACTGTTAAGAATTTCTGGGAACTGAAGTCCATGCATCCGAAGAATGTTCAGTTCTGTAGGTTAGTCTGAGTTTAAATACCTGTGGGATTTTTGCTGACCACTCTGAGTGCCTCTGTAAGAGGAAGGAAATAAATATGACTATTTAAAAGGGGGATTTGATAGGAACCCGAGTACTGCATGAGAGCATATCTGTTGTACCAGGATTTTTTATGGAGTTTCCATTTGCAAGGTCTTGGGTGTGGCTTTCTGCAGGACCTCCAATGGCCTGCCAAGATACTATTTTCAATAGGAGACAAGATATTATTAAATGTATGTAGGGGAAATAATTATGCATTTAATTCTAATGACATTTAATGGAAATTATTTTTGTACCCCTTTTATGAAGAGCAATCCCGGTGTGCCAGAAGGTTGGAGGGGGTTAAACTGAAAATCGTTCCTTGCCATGATTAGCTAATTAAAACCATGTACACTATTGTTCTTAACCTTAAGACCGCAATTAGCCAGACAACTAAATTTCCATTTTCATCTTCAGTGATTGCAAATGGATCTGGAAAGGGCTGGTGAAAGTTAGTCAGGACTGTACCTGGGAAAACCTGATGTAGTTAAACACACAAAGTATAATACTACCGAATGAAATGGATGGCGGTTGGTCAGCTTTCATCCATTTTACGTATCACTGCTGCAACTTTGCCTTATGGGGAATCCCTGTTGCATGTATCTCATACAGAGTGCTTATGTAGCTTTCTCAGAAGTACGTAAGTATTTATCCATCAGAAAAGAAAGGATTAATTTTTTACAGACTCCGTGACTATACTTGGAGAATATCTCCACTAGAGGAATTCTTCTGCTAATAGAAGAGAAGCTGGCTCCAGCATACACAGCAGGGATAGGTAACCCTCTGAGTTGCAGGAGCAAATTTGGGACTTTCATAATTTGAGGCTTTCATAAGCACTCTTACCAAATGGGTCACCATGGGGGACTTGCTGTATTTATCAAAAGATTCCCAAGCTCCCACTTATCAAGTTGCCTCCAGAAGTTGTGGGAGCTTCATCACTGGAAGCTTTCAAGAAGAGACTGGACTACGAATTATCAGAAATGGGGTAGGGTCTCCTGCTTGGGTGGGGGGTTGGACTAGAAGACCTACAAGGTCCCTTCCAACTCTGTTAATCTGTTAATCTTCTGGCCTGTTTAGATGCTCTCTACGATGTAATTATGTACCATCAAATTGTTTTGACTCCTAGCTACAACATAGACAGATTTTCTCCATATATAACCTGTTCTTTCAGCACCCGCAATGGTGCAGCTCTCTATTGCTTTATTTTTTTATTTTTTTATTTTTTCTAAACAGATGAGGACACTTCCAAAAGAAGCAGTGGATTGCAATCACTCTTTTTCGTTGATAACAATGTCTAAGCAACTCTGGGATATTCTTAGAAATAATAATTTCTCTGAATATAGAGAAGTGGAATAGCAGAGGGCAAATGTTCAGCAATCCATAGGTTCTAGTGCGACTCAGCAGAGCTCTTGCCGTTTTTTTGTTTTTGATGCAGGTTTTTGTTTATGTTTCAATTGCCTCTGTTTCTCAAAGAGAAGATGTCCATCCATAGGAAAAACAAAAGGTTCTTTGTAGTTCTGTTCTCTTATGCTAAGAGTAAGAAGCAAGAGTACATCTGGTTTGGGACAAACATGTTTAAAATTATCCAAAAGAAAAAAAGATATATCAAAATTGCTTGTAGTTTCAGAAAAAGTTAGGCTGGATCATTATATACCTGGAAACTTCCATGTTTGATTCACGTTTATCGCAGCCAAATTCTCTACCCCTATGGCAACAAAGTCAAATAAATATAAACATATATTTGTTTGACTAAAAATCCCTGAGCTATTTTTTGCACATGCCACATTTCCAAAGAGGAATTGCTTGAGAGTGAACACCTCACCGTGGCCAGAAGCAAGGAAAGTTGCCAGAAGACCTCCTGATTTGGAGGACTGTGTCCAGCTGCTTTACACAACAAGTCAAATCACATCACACAGCAAGTTTCTCCCTTCCTCCATTGTGATTCTAAATGTGAGGAGGGTCTTGGCCCAGAGTCTGTGGAATATTTTAATCCTGATTTTGTTGTTGATCTGCTTGATGAAGAAATCCAGGACAAGATAATTAAAGATATCTTCTCCATCCATAGCTGTGCTTACTAGCAAATTCTGAAGAGAGTTGGAATTCCGTTGACTCTCATTCAAATTTAAATAGCCCTTTCAGAACATCTGGAGACTTGAATAAAGCAACTGTGAGTTAATGTCATTTACTGTAGATCTTATTGTTCTGAGCAGCATGGCTGGAGACTCAAAAGCTGGGACAAGATATTGGGATGGGGTTGAGCTCTCTGCTAAATATCCTCTATCCATACAGAGGGAGGTCCCAGAAGATCCCAAAAGCAGCTGCAGAAGTGAACTATTAAGTTAAAGTCTCCCAGTGCAGCAAATCTGCTAGCAGAGGAAGCTTCAGGTCAGCTTGCCAACAAATGGATGTGTAAACAGGCAGCTCGGTTTCCTGCAGAAATCTGTCATTTAGGAGCAAGAGTTGGAAATAGAAATGGCTGCATTTGCCCAGTAGTAAAGGCAGAACAAGATAGCCATTACAATATGTTAGCCAAGTCAGAGAATAAATTTGGAAAGATGAAGCAACACAGATTTGATGAGAAACCATCACGTGAGCCTGAGCAGTAACTAACCTGTTCACTACAACTCAAGTGCATGCAGCAACGGGGAAGAGACATACAGAATGTATTTAACCACTAGATGTAGGAGGAAAACCCTAATTGGGTTTGTCTGCTCTCCTGTCTGGCCACCAGCTGACAATTCAACAGCTGACCTCTCTGAACCAATCCTGACTGCAAAAAAGAAAGGCTAGGTTGAGGTCACTTGGGTGGGCAAAGGTTGGGCTGGTTCTTATTTAGACTGAACTGTTTCACCCATCTCTAGTTACTCAATGTCATTACAACATACTCAAATAACATAACATGCCACAATAAGCCACATGCCAAGAATATAAACACACTCGAGACTGTCAGGTACATATACGTATAATTCTCCAATATGTTCACAATATGTAAGGAAACCTCAAGAGTGCAGGAGCCTCCAATGGTTCTGATACAGGGTCTCATTTTATCAGTACTCCTAGGGTTACTGCCTATTCCTGTTTTGGTTCCTTCAACCACAACACCAAATCAGGAGCCATCTCTCAAATTAAAGAACAAGCAGTAAGCCCCGCACATTTATTCAAAAGCACTGTAAGTTGGGCCCATTGGTTGCTGCAATTTATTGTGTTCTCTCTCTCTCTCTCTCTCTCTCTCTCTCTCTCTCTCTCTCTCACACACACACACACACACACACACACACACACACACACACACACACACACATTATATATAGGAGCAGGAAGCAGAAGACACCAGCCTGATGATGATGAATGAGACTTCGTCGAAACATCGCCAAGACACTTCCAATTTCACACGGGAGAAAACCCGAATAACCAAAGACCTACATACAAGCACCTGCGAAAACCTCAGAAAACAAACAAACAAATATATATAATATTTGTTTATATAATAAATATATAATATATATATAAATTCCTTTCTCTTTCCGAAATAAAGATACGAAAAGGAAATCAAGCAGTGCAGTGCTCAGAAATAAGTATTGTAATACATTCAGTAGGACTTACTAGATACAAAGCATGCATAGAAGAGAGGGCCTTTTGTACAGCTAGGACCATGTAAATGGGCTTAATTTAAAAGCCTCAAAATGCCAGAAGTGTCACCTGAGATAGTTCTGCCCTTTGCACAGCTTGATGCTTGGGATAGAGGTTGGTAGAGCAACAAAGAGAAAGAGGCAAAACCTAATCCTTGATCTGTAATGCCACTGAAACTGGGTCCCCCCCCATTTCTTATTAATGTCACACCAAATAATAGTTTGCCCTTCCTAACATTACCCCCAATACAGTGACCCTAGACTTGTCTCTTCCATAGGCCTCAAAACTTCCTGAAAACACAAAGCAAAGAAGATAGTGTAGAAGCAGGGGAAAGGTGTTCTAACATTGTAGCCTTTAATTTAATTTAAAGTATTTAATTTAATACTTTGTTTATCTACTCATCTGGTTTATGATGTATTTTACTGAATTGTCCTATTTCACATTTTCTTTTCATGAACAATGAACTAATGCTCTAATTTAACAGAAAGGTAGTGTAATATACAATGCATAATTTATAACATGGGACCTAAACCAGAATATAAATTAGTGCCATCTGCTCCTTTCTCTGATTCCATTGTCTAATAATCCGTCTCTTATGTTCTCTGCAACATCTGAAACCTCCTTAGCAGAATAGGAGAGAAAGTCTTAATCTGACCCATGAAGAAAACTACAGTCAGTTCATTATTCCAAAATAAAGCTATCTTATCTGAAATTCTACACTCCAAATCATATACTCTACTTTGTACAGCAGGCATACAAGGCCATGCTTTCCTTTGAATTTGATTGATTGGTTAGTTGATGATTGGTTGATTTCTATTCCACCTTTATTATCTTTACAACTAACTCAAGATGGTGAACATATCCAACACAACATCCTCCTCTTATTTTCCACATGACAACCCTGTGAGGCAACTTGGCCTGACACAGCAACTCACCAGGCTGGCTTTCATGGCTAAGATACGACTTGAACTCACAGTGTCTCACTTTCTAGCCTGGTTCCTTAAGTACTAGACCAAACTGGCTCTCTGAATTATAATTGTATACTGAAAAGTAGGGGGCAGAGATAAAACTAAATTTCATTTCATCTAAATGTAATGAAAATGAAATGTAGCCAATAGGATTGCTCTCCAGTCATGTATGTATCCCATTATTGTGCCATTAAAAATAAAATTCAGTAATAACTTTTGAAGATCTCCAATGGCTTCACAAAAGGCCTTCATGGGCCATAGACCTTGGAGTATCAAGTTATGCACTTCCATTGTAAAGGATGTTAACAGGAATGGCTTGTAACAACTTATTAAATTTATATCGGAGTTGCAATATATATTATTACCATTAGTATTTTATATCAGGTATAAGAAGTAGGGTGAGATAATGGCAGAACATTCTGAGCAATTAGCGAATATTTCAATTCCAATAGTTAAATAATAAAGACATTAAAAATCCTACTCCCTTCTACATTCACCTCTTGCAATTAAGAAAGACTTAAGACAAATAAGCATATACTGTACATATAAGATGTTGATCTCCAATTCCACATCTTCTTTTTTTGAGCAATTTTTTGCAGCTGATTTTGCCTAGCAGCTTTGGGAATCTAATGAAAATTAACATAGATTCAGCAAACCTAAGATTTGCTTTTTTTTTCTATATTAGTGCCAGAGAATTTCAGATGTTAATATGTATAACTTTCAGGATCCTTCCTATGGACTGTATTAGCTGGGACTGCTAGGAGATGAGCAACATCTGGAGGGCAATAGGTTCTCTACCACTATTTTATAGAGTTGCTGCCTCTGACCCATATTTTCAGTAAGTATCACAGGTACAACTTGAGATCAAAAGTCCAAGATATTCATTCAAACTCACTTGATATATTTAACAGTGAAATAATTGTACTATACCCTTCCATCTTGTGATGCAGAGAAAGGTAACAGGGGTCAATGGTCTGAATTCTGAGCATATAAACGTGCAGAAATATCATCTGGCAAGCATTAGGACTTCCCTGTTTCCAACCATAATTTTGTATCTGTTTTACGGAGTCACTTGTTCAGTGATTATAAATTAGAGCATTTGGGAGAGGTCTAGTGAAAATATTCACCTTTTAGTGGCCCAGACTTTTAAGTGTTATGAGAGAAAAAAACATATTTTATGCTTACATTTTTTCTACATTGCTAACAGATGCCGCTTGCTCCAGAGCCAAACAATTGTAACACATACACACCCATAGCACACATAAGAGACAGGGCAGCTCTACAACAGTATTCAACCAATGTCAGCATTTAGTTGACAGGAAAAATAAATAATTAGTTATCACAAGTAGAATTTTCGTTTCCATGATTATAGGAGACGATTCCATACCTGTTATGTTCTGTTTGCTTAGATCATTCTAACATTTTTTTTCTTAGAACAGATGGGGAAGGGGGGGATGCAAAGGAAAAAGCTGGTATTAACCGAAAAAAGGACTACATGTTTGACAATTTCTTCTTGGCCAGAAATATCTGGTCTTTTTGGCATCTAAATGTTTAGCCATTTGCCAAATCTGAATCATGGAGAGTACAGCCTCACTCCCAGCTAGCACTTCAAGAAACTTTTATGTTTGCCTGGAAACAAAAGGATCCCATAATCTTTTGCTTGATGTCAGTTTGTAAATGTGCAGAAGAAATCTGGATCGCAGATTGGGGAAGGGTTTGAAATTAATAGTACCCACTCTTTATTAGCTTCATTTTTCTTCAGATAATGGCCTGGAGACACCCAGCTTAGATCTGCTTCTGAAGCGAGAGAGTTTTGAATCTGGGCAGTAATTGAACATCAAATTATATGTTTGTTTATACAATTTTCTCTCAATTCTTAACAGAGTTTTGGGAAAGCAACTGAACAAAGATGATGATGACGATGACAATGACGATGATGAAGAAGACGATGACAGACAGACAGACAAACAGCTGTACCAATACAATAAACTCAAACATAACAGACTTAATAGGTATTGGATCTATATGCCGTCAATCAATCATCTCAAATTATTCTTTAGCAATACCTACTTTTGATGGGGTAGAGAGACATACTAGAGCAGTGATGGCGAACCTTTTTTTCCTCGGGTGCCGAAATAGTGTGCGTACGCGCTATCGCATGTTCGTGGGTGCCCACACCCATAATTCAAAGCCCCCCACTTGCCACACACCCCAGCGCATGCGTGCGTGGCTCCCCACTCCCCCCATTTCCTGACTTCCAGTGGGCCCAGTAGGCCCATTTTTTGCCCTCCCCAGGCTCCAGAGGCTTTCTTGGAGCTTGGGGAGGGTGAAAATGCTCCCCCCCACCACCCCGGAGGCCCTCCGGAGGCCAAAATCGCCCTCCCAGAGCCTCCGCACGAGCCAAAAGTCAGCTGGCGTGCACGGACATATGCGCTGGAGCTGAGCTAGGGCAACGGTTCGTGTGCCGGCAGATATGGCTCCGCGTGCCACCTGTGGCACCCATGCCATAGGTTCGCCATCACTGTACTAGAGCATAGGTATGCCTTTGAACCCTAGGATCTCATGTGATTTGTTGCATAATGGTGTGCGGCTCTTCACTATATTCCCAAGGTGTATTGCAAATGATTGGTTCTGACTTCTGACTTCCATACCTGCTAGGGAAGACAATATGGAGGGAAGGGAAAACAAAAAGAAAGGGAAGGATTGGCTTCACTATTTCTGACTGTGGCCCCAACCAGTGCTTATTTAAGATCCAGCCATAGTAGGCCTGCAGGCTCCAGACACTTATCTGCTTGTGATAATGTGGCCCTCCACTGATAAAAGTTTATAGTGTCTCTAGTAAGTTAGGTAAAATCCAATAACTATATATAAATCCTTTTTATTAGAAAGGCCTAAAATGGCTCACTGCTATTATTTCCTCCCTACAAGCCTGTCACTAGTTTAATTATCAGTAGTTTAATTATTAATATTCACACCAAAATCTGGGACTTTGACCTCAGGAAAGAGGAATGTGCATATTAAGTATTTTACCCTACTACAATTAATATTAATTTACTGTCACAGTATAATCTGACAGTAATATTCTGACAGAATATAATCTGTCAAAGTTGCAGAGTTGCATACACCGATTCCTAGCAAAATGAGAGATACACAAGTCCCAAATGGAGGCAAGTCACTAGCTAAAATGAAATCGGGGAAAATTTGGGGAGGGTCTCTCTCTTTATTGAATAATCCAATGCCTTGAATTGCTACAAGATTGGTAGAAGAATGTGCTGTGTTCAATTAAGTATCTGATTCAAGAGAGATGACGTGTAGAGCAGAATGGGACCTATCTTTTCAAAAGAGGGAGGGAGGGAGGGAGGGAGGGAGGGGGAGGGAAGGAAGGAAGGAAGGAAGGAAGGAAGGAAGGAAGGAAGGAAGGAAGGAAGGAAGGAAAGAAAGAAAGAAAGAAAGAAGGAAAGAAGGAAAGAAGGAAAGAAGGAAGGAAGGAACTATACATACAGTATATAGTTTCCGTATATGTATCATTGGGACCACAGATACAAATACTTTGGATATCTGCACAAAGGCCTACTGAAGAATATCAACCACTGTTACATACTTTTACTCTCAGGGATATGTGATTACTCTTTTCACTTGTTGCCCAGGAAACCAATTTCTCTCTTGGCAGATACTCCATACCTCTACAGGAAACTGAATTTAAATCCTTAGGCATAACTTCTAGATAGAGCCTGCCCTTTCTGTTTGTACTCCTTTAATAATATCCATGCCCTCACTCTTGGCTGTACTAAAATCTAAATATGATCTTTGCTTCCTCCCCATTATTAGTTCATAAGAGTAACACTCTAGAGTCACACGTCGGGTTATCCATTACCTAAAGTGAAAAACTTGCTAACTTTAGGAGTCCTGTTCCTTGACTTAAACCCAGTGTTTACTTAAGGATTTTCACCCCACAGCCTCATAATGGCCCTGTAATTTGCCGTCTTCTGAGCAGCTTTATGGAACTGGTCTTCATCAGCCTTGACTCTTTCAGTATGCAACAGGTGGGTCAGTCAATGGGTGTTTGGGGAATAAACAATGGAATAAGACGGAATGCTAGAAATAAAAAACAGAATTGTGGTAGTGCAATCAATCAAAAATATGATTCCTTAGTGAAAAAAAGAAGAGCGTTGAGGAAAAGGAATAAGCCAAACAGAATGCTTTTCTGTACATAGTATGCTCAGAAAATTCTAGTTGGAAATGATAGAGGGGAAAAAAAACCCTTTTGCAGCTTGCATTGGATACAGACTTTTTCGAAGAATGATACTCGGCACCAGTTTACACATTTTTTTTATGTGGCAATAAAATTTGTGAATGTGTACATGAAAATAGAATGAATAACAAAGCAAACATCCATCAGCAAACACACTGGTTTTTAGCTGGATGACTATTACCGGAGACTCATGGCTGATTATGCCTCCTCCTCCTCCTCCAAATGTAAGACTGGAAAAGAAAGACTGGGGAAAAAAATGCCAGAGGTTAATACATGTTATCTGGGTATGTAAGAAAATGATCTGGATTTGAGGTGGTATCTATTAAGTGGGAGGCTGTTCCTCCTCAGGAGGATCAGGAGGAAGAGAAAGAAGATGTAAATAAAATCTCTTAGCCTACCTTAAGAAGTCAGGGTGGTGGGCTTGAAACTTATTACTATTGAAATACTTATTACTATTTGAAACATATTACTGTTACTCTTTCACATGCATAAAGTTGCATCGTGTACTATATGATGCTTATTAAATGTTACAATGAAAAATATAAAAGCTAATAGAAACTAAAAAAGAAAAGAATAAATAATGCAGAAAAGAAAAATAAAGAAGAATAAAGAAAAATAAAAGTAAAGAAGTAACTTCCCTCTTTGTCACAATACATATAAAACAATTTTAGAAACATATTACTTTCTCTTAAAATGCAACAAATAGTCCCTTCTTCCCACATCTTATCTCTTATCTATAAACAAAACTTTAAAGCCTCATCATTCAATCTTGGTCAACAAAAAATCCATTAAAGGTTATCAGAGGTAGCAACGTATCTATTTTAATCTTGATCAAATAAACCAATTTTATATTCCTTTCCTTCATGTTTAACTATCTTGATCTTTAATGTCCTAAATAATGTCCTAGAACTTGATTTCTTTTCTGTTTTTCTTTGTCCTGTCTCACAAATTCCTTAAAGTTTAACAGATCTATTTTGTAAATCCAATATAAGAAAGTTATCCAGTCTACTCATGAGGAGTAACTGTCCAGAGTACATATGGGTGATCTCATGATCTCTTCTTTCTCCAGAAAAAAATTATGGGGCAGGATCTGCCGATCTTCACCATAATGCCATTTTTATTCCTTCAGGGATGTCTAATTCTGTATGTTCTCCATACATATAAGCATAGTATAACCTTTTAAAAAAATTCACTCCAGGATTGAATATACAGTAGTGTTGTTCGCATAACTTGAATTATGCTTGGGTTTCCCCCCCTGATCTAATATTTATGGGTTTTTTAGCTAGTCTCATCCATCATCTACCACATAAATTTCATTTAAAATGGTTCCTTAATTCTGAGCCCTACTTTTTATCAGAACAATTTCTTGTCCTTAACCTTATTTATTGTGCTTGAAAATGTAAGAGTGTCCCTACTCTGGGCAAGAGATTCTGTTTAACTCAGAATAAATCTTGACTATAATTGGTAAGTGAATGCCTCCTAAGTGACAAGAAACTGGATTATTACAGAATACCCAAACATGCAAACTAGCACCTGCATAAAACATCGGTTAATAGATTTATATTCCATTTTACCTCCAAGAGCTCAAGCAGCACCACTTTCCCTCACATAACAATCTTGTGAGGTAGAGGACTGAAAGTATCCAACAAGCTTCTATGACTTTTAAATTTGGTTTAACTTTGTTCTGATCCAACACCTTAATCCCTTTACCACACAAGTTCTCCAATTGTGATAAGTGCAATCAAATAACCACTGATTAAAGGTCCACTCCTGTATTCATTTGTTTTTTCATGATGTCCCATTGGAATCTACATTTATTTCTAAATACATATGCATAAAAGTGTATGTGTGAATTTTTTAATAGAAAGTGATAGTTTTCTATGCTATTAAAAATTATATCCCAAACTGCATCCATTCTTTATTTACTATGGTTTATTCTGGATTATTTACAGTGATTTACCCTATTATGCAGGAATGCATTTACAAACTCCACAGAGAAGATCCAGCAAATGTTACTGGGGAAAATTCCTAACTAAACAAAATACGTAATCAGGTCCATCTCTTTTAATATTGTACTGCCTTTCTCAGTCCCACCTAAAAACTATGGAGTTTGAATCTGTGGTACACAAATTATATGCTTTACCACTAAATTAGAATTCTTTCCTTTGTATCTAATGGACACAATCCAGTTTTATCTAATTACTTGTAAGTCTCATTAATTTTAGAAGAAGATCTGAGCACACTCTTATATTTGTCTTAAACTCAAGGTTTCAAGGCACTTGGCTGGTTCTGGCCTGTGCCCAAAATCATTTACTTTGAACTTTTAATGCAGTTTAAAGCTGGGCTGTTTTTACTGCTCTTCATGTGGGTGGGCAATACTATTTCATTTTAAGTAAAATTAATTATGCTAAGTTGCCTCATCTCGGGGTTGCCACAGCATGCACATTCAAGTGATTTATAAGGCCTGCTTCCTTTGGGGCAACCCCATTACCTTGGGCACTAAAAGTTTCTAGCTATACAGGTGCAACATTTGTTTAAATAAATCTGAACCGTTGGAACATAACAGAGGTCACCAGCAAAGCAGAAATCTGTGGTGTGCAAAGTTATTCCAGAGACCTGCTTATTAATTCCTGAAATGCCACTGAGACTATACAAAATATTTTCAAAGTCTGTTTTTTAAATTGCATTTTATTTAACTTTATGAGGCGGAAAAAAGCAAAGTGGAGTGGGGGGAAATCTTAGTTTGCTACCTGACAAAATCCAGCATCAAGATCAGCTTGGCAGCAGCTGAATAGAATAGAATAGAATAGAATAGAATAGAATAGAATAGAATAGAATAGAATAGAATAGAATAGAATAGAATAGAATAGAATAGAATTCTTTATTGGCCAAGTGTGATTGGACACACAAGGAATTTGTCTTTGGTGCATATGCTCTCAGTGTACATAAAAGAAAAGATACATTTGTCAAGAATCATGACGTACAGTACTTCATGATTGTCATAGGGTACAAATAAGCAATCAGGAAACAATCAATATCAATATAAATCGTAAGGATACAAGCAACAAGTTACAGTCCTGCAGTCATAAGTGGGAGGAGATGGGTGATAGGAACAATGAGAAGACTAATAGTAATAGTAATGCAGCCTTAGTGAATAGTTTGACAGTGGTGTGGGAATTATTTGTTTAGCAGAGTGATGGCGTTTGGGGGAAAACTGTTCTTGTGTCGTTTTACTGGATAATGTAATCATGTTCTATCACAGGCTTGCATAACAAAAGTCACTTGAGGCTCACCAAGTAGCCTTGTGTGACCCACAAGCATTAAAAAAAAACCTCAGTAAATCCACTGACACCAAAAGCACCACCCACCAGGAAGGATCTGCTACCACCCCAGAAAACATGCTGCTGGACACCTCCAAAACCTGCAACCGCACAAACGATCAGCACACCAGCTATTTTTGTGACCCACAATTATCTTCTATTTAACAATGTGCACCCTTTACCCATGAGTTGTTTAGTCCTAATCGTACAGATTGCTTGTGCTCAGAAAACTGTTTTAAAACAGCTCTGATATTTTGTTCGATGCTCAGATACATTGAGTCCTTCAGAGCTTTGAAATGGGCTGACATCTTCCTTAAAAATAGGCATGGAGATTCCTTCTGGGCTCTTGACTTTCAGGATCCAAGCCAGAAACATTTCTTTGTGAAACTATGGTGCCAGCCTTAAGGGGAGAATGGAAGCATAAGAATAATAACAAAAAAAAAAAAGTTTATTCCAAACTTTTCAGAGCTTCAGGGTTCAGCTCTGATTTGATTTTGAATGTAAATAAAGTTTCAATGTTCCCTTTTTGTTGTTGTCAACATGGATTTTGTTTTGAAATACAAGTAACACCACCAAAAAACCCATGATTACTACAATAATGAAGGATCACTTGTTATAAAAGCATCGTATTGTACGGGGAAAATAATATTGGAATCACAGATTCAGATAGTATTTTAAAAATAGTTCAGTGCCTTTATTTAATTATTAAATAAAGCATTACTATACTTTGGGGGATAGTTTGTTCCAATAAAACCTTATTGCACAACAGGACTGGATCATCATTCCAATGCACAACAGTCTATAAACACATATTGACTCTATTTCCTGAGCGAGATGAGATTGTCAATTCCTGATCCAAGAAGATAATATTCAGGAATGATGGCTATTTGTCTCTTGGTATTGCAGCAACTGAGTATCTGAAATAAAGTACAGACTTTTTTGCCAGATAGCAAGTAGGATAGGAAGATGCATGATAAAGATACTGATGATTCTGCAGTGAGAGTCGCCCCATAATTCTTAAATTCAGTCTGTCTGCTCTGGAAACATTAAAGAATCAGACTACATTTTGGGTCAATACAAATGTTGTGATATTTGCCTAAGGAGACCAGTTAGCTGCTTTTTAAGAATCAGTAAGTAATACACAACACATGTGAATGCCAAAGAAATTCTTCCCCAATCGCAAAATTAGGCCTTTTTTATTGCAGGGCACATAACAGCATCAGGAACTGCTAGTGGGCATGTATCTATTTTTAAAAATGTATTATCCTGTCATGTCATACAGAGCCAGTTTGGTCGAATGGTTAAGGCACCAGGCTAAAAAACAGAAGATGTGGGGTCTGCCTTAGCCTTGAAAGCCAGCTGTGTGACAACTGGGCCAGTCACTCTTTTTCAACCCAAACCACTTTGCAGGGATATTGTTGTGGGTAAATAGGAGGAGGAAGGAGTATTAGATATGTTCACTGTCTTGAGTTATTTGTAAAAATAAAAAGGCGGGATACAAATAAATAAAATATATAATATATAGTATCATGACAATTTGCTACCTGACCCAGATGGCATTTTTCTCTGTTGAACCTTATTTCAAAATTGCTGATTAAAAACTATCCTTCGTTACATCTGAGCCATTAGACTGAAGTTAGAGATCAGAAAAAGTTACACAAAATGTATAACTCTGTCCTACGCTATAAGGGAATTCTTTAGAAGTCCAGGAAGTGCTTTTGGAGATGGTCCTGGCTGTTTAGCCACAGGGGAAATTGCTAAAGGTTTCATATTTGCTACCTGATCTTAATTCATCTTGATTTGGAATCAAACCTGGACTATTTCTATTGCCATATCCCTTTACAATGCCAGTGCACCATAATGGTTGAAGTATACAACGCGGAGAGAGCTTAGAGTAAAATTTCTATTCAATTATGAAGCTTACTGGGTGATTTTGAGTCAATTGTTGCAACTCCTCCGAGCTTTCTTTGTTTCGTAAAAATATGGAGAACTTCAAACAAGGTAGAGAATGGGACAGTGTCTGCACACGCACACCCAAAATAATCTCCCTGGGTTCCTGACCTTCAGATGGGAGGATTGAAAGAGTAGTGAAGCCAAGTTTCAAATCTATACAAGAGAAGTAGAGCTCTTCAGTCCTGCTTTCATGGCAGATGCTATTAAAATCCCATACCTTTGGAGATTGCCACTACAGACTACTTTTGCTAAAATAAAATTTAAAAACAGACGAAAAACATGACATCTCCTGAATGATTTATAATGAATTATGAATATTATCTATATAAAAAATAGGTCAGAAAGCAGACCAGGTCAGATCTTATATTTTGGCCATGAAGCTCACATGGCCCCTTAGCCAACCATTCTCTCTTGGCCTAACCAAACACAGAGAGTTCAAAGGGAAAAAAGGAAGGCTAACTATGCGTGCCACTTCATGTTGTTCAATGGGGCATAAAGACAAAGCATACAACCTTTAACAGTTCTGGGAATGCTCCCATCTGAAATCTAGTGGCTTCATAATTTGTGGGTTTTTATAGTGCTTCTTTCCCTTCTTTTCCTTCTGCCTGTTTATCTCTTGTTAATAAGAATTTTGACAAAGGTTCTGAATTTTTGTAGTTCAGCCACATACATTGCTGAAGGCTACTCTAGCTTATAAAATCAACAGCAAAACATACACCTTGAAGCAGCTGCTGAAGTTTGGAAGGTTACCCTGCTCTCTCATAATAATATAATTTGTTAGAAGATTTATTGCCAGTTCTATCAGCCATTATGGACTTATTCGGAAATATATGACATGTTCATTCCCTCCTTTGCAGTTCATTAATTGTCCTTCACAATGGACATTAGGTGGCTTGGCTACTTTTTCATTTGAGCCAATCAGAAGCATCTAGTAATGAAGTAGAGTTAGCATTTAGTATATTTGGGCTGCTAATTTCTAGCTTAGTTTGCAAACAAACAAAAAATGACTTTATTAAGAGATAGACAGGATGGGAAATAGATCAGTAAGTAGTAAATAGTACTTAATATATAAATAGTAAGTTTCTACCTGCTGCATGTCATTTGAGCATTTTTTCACTTCCCTCAAGCACTGTCCAGTCAACCTTCTGCACATACCTCTGTAAATATGGAGTGTTAAAATGTAGAGTCCTCAGGATTTTGTTGAATGGGATTACTTCATTACTAAGAAATGAGCGTGGGTTTTGTGATCGGTCCCAGATTTTTCCTGTTTAGATCCCAAGGCATTGCTTTAATTCCGGACATATGTACACACTGGCATGGAACAGCTTGCTTGCTTTGTTTGACATATGTCAGCCTCATTTAATAATAATTAATTTTGTTATTTCAATTTCTTTTTTTATTATTGCAAGACTCCAAAGTAATAATTATGCCCTCTAGTGGCTATCTGCACAATATTAAGTATTATTGAAGAACTGGCCACAGAAAGTAGATCAAAAGTCTAGGTTCTATCAAAAACTTCCCTCATACAATATAAAGATGAATTTCTTTCCTAAAGCTTCTCTAACCCTTGCATAGGTTCTTGAACTACATTGAAAGAAAGAAAGAAAAACAGAAATTGACTTGCTGTTGTATATTTCAATATTATCCAAAACTGAAACAATATGAAGTGTAATCTATTACAAAGCATTATAACTCCTCTGAAATATGGGAAAAGATTGCAAGCATTGGTAGAGAAGATGCACATACCACTCACAGATTAGGACAAAGCTGTTTCTATAAGTCATAGATCAGGACTGTAATGATAGAACATACAAATTCACTCAAAACCTTATCTTCATGATCAAAGGCTCAGGAAAACACCTGGCCCATATCCTGATCACGTAAAGCTCTAGGTTCCAAAGTGTTCAAAGAAGCAGTATTGTTTAAAGTCTTGCTCTATATATCTTTGACTTTTGTTTCTAATTTACTTGCAAGAGATAGATGCGGTTATGAAGTTGCACATGGATGCTACTCCTTATCAGTTATTAATAATTCTTAACTCTTAGGTAAACCTGCATATTTTTTGTGCAGTATGTTTATTTCTTCATTATTTCTATGACTATCCAGAATATTCCTAAAAAGTCCAAACAAGTCAAAGAAATACATTTATCAATTCAAAACTTTCCATTATCCTGATTTGCTTCATCTACTCTAATGTAACCAAAGAAGGACATATATCTGATAGCTGAAACTGCAAAGGATACGGAAATTCTAGTAATTCTAGACCAAACTAATGGCAACAAATATAGCAATCAGCCTTAGAACTGACAATGAAAACACTGAAGTGCTGGATATCTTCCGGATATCTTTTGATCAAATTCTCCTGGAGAACATCTATGTCGTCATCAAGAAGCAACATGGATTTGCTGGCACATAATCATCCATTTAGCCTAATAATAGCAGCAAGGATGAAATAAAACATTGCACAAGCAATCAGCCAAATCAACAAAATTCCCCCTTGCATTCACTGTACCATAAAAGTGCTTTTTGTGGGACTATTGCAGATTGTTGTGTGGTAATTCATTGAATGATTCATTAAGGTACCAGGTATAAGTAAACCGAAGGCATTCATTCCCTGTTTGTCACAATGCAGTATTATAATAAACTGGAGAAAACTGAGGTTTAGGTGTGATGCAGATTATAATTTGGAAATTGGTGCTATACTTTTAAAAATGACTAGGGAAGAAAGAGAGGAAACCACTAATATTTGTCATGCCTGTACCTCCCATGATACTTATGTTTTGTTTCTGTTGCAGAACTGAAACCCTGCTTATTCCAGCAAAATGGGAAGAAGATGAAATAAATTAAAATTGCAGTGCTCAAAACGTTGCTATAGAGCACTGCACACCAAGACAACTAGACACAAGAATAGTTTTTTCCCGAACGCCATCACTCTGCTAAACAAATAATTCCCTCACCACTGTCAAACTATTCACTAAGGCTGCATTACTATTACTATTAGTTTTTCTCATCGTTCCTATCACCCATCTCCTCCCACTTATGACTGTAACTTGTTGCTTGTATCCTTAAGATTTATATTCATATTGATTGTTTCCTGATTGCTTACTTGAACGCTGTGACAACCATTCTTGACAAATGTACCTTTTCTTTTATGTACACTGAGAGCATATGCACCAAAGACAAATTCCTTGTGTCACACTTGGCCAATAAAGAATTCTATTCTATTCTATTCTATTCTATTCTATTCTATTCTATTCTATTCTATTCTATTCTATTCTATTCTATTCTATTCTAAATTGCTTTGGACCTTTTCCTTCTTCCTTGAACAGTTTAAAACTATGCAGCCGATCTTCAGGATGTTTCAAGCACACACTGTCTTCTGAACTATTCTAGGCAAGTTTCACTAAAAGAGTTACCCATTCTTTCCACCTTACTCTGTTTCCTAAAGAAACTACAATTTAAAGTTACTGAAGTTAGCTACAGTCTTATTCAACCACAATATTCCTCCGAAGAGGAGACCAAAAGAAAATGCGTTAAAATGTTCAGCAATATGAAGTGAATTAATGCCATCCTTTCTTTGTCTACAAATGTAGATTGCAGTATATTTAATACATATATAGTGATGATGTTCAGTTTAATAAAATTTGACAGTTCCCTTAAGAACAGTACCAAGGGCATCTTTTCTGGATGCAATATCTACACTATTCTTCAGTGTGGTTATACAAACAATCTTCTCCATTGTTTTTTGTTATTATTGCCAAGAAGAATTGAATTCATACAATCGAAATCTCTTATGGACCAACAATCCAAACAATAAATAAATGCAATCCTATCATAACTATTTCATTTCTTACATATTTTTTTCAGTAGGAATTCACAGTCGCACTTTTTAATAACTTAGTTCTTACACAAAGTATATGCTTATTCCCCAATAGTGGATAGTTGCATTTGAGTGTAATGTATAAAGTATGCTACAGACAGACGAGAGAGAGAGGGGGGGGAGGGAGGGAGGGAGGGAGGGAGGGAGGGAGAGATTAACATTTCAAGGTATTTTTGACAAGACCCAAATAATTATAATATTTCAAATGAAAGTATGCATATATTGTCATTTTGCCTATAATAGTAACACCTAACCCCCCCAAAGTTTTAATTACAATTAGTCTGCTTTTACTCTTCATCTGTATCGCCTCCTTTATATCTACACTAAATTTCATATCTAAATATATAAACAAAGATATTTTAAAGCATATTCTCCTCTTAAATATGCATTTCTTTATATTTTCTTTCAAATGATATGTCTAAACTACTTTTTAAAATCCCTTTTTGGATCAAAGAATGTCACATTAAAGAAACATGAAGCACTCCAATCCGTGTATTATTTATTATTTATTTATTTATTAGTGACATTTATATACCGCCTCACAGTGCAAGCACTCTCTAAGCGGTTTACACCAGTAAGCAATGTATATATTTATATTGCCCCCAACAATCTGGATCCTCATTTTACCTGCCTCGGAAGGATGGAAGGCTGAGTCAACCTTGAGCCGGTGAGATTTGAACCGCTGACCTGCAGATCAGTCAGCTAAAGTGGCCTGCAGTACCCCACTCTAACCGCTGCGCCACCTCGGCTCTTCTTAATCCAGCTTTCTCCAACTTGTGCTAGAATGTGGATGTTCTTGGATGTTATCCTCTATAACATGTCAGTCCACATTGCTTTTAGCCATGCCAGCGTAGGATTCTGAGAATTGAAGTCCAACAACTGAAGGATACTAGCTTGAGAGATTTGCATTAGTCTATTAGGTGTCAATCAAATACAGTTCTTACTCATTATTGTCATTCAACTTACTCCAAATTTTGTGTTATGATTTCAAAAGGGAATTTGCTGGCTTGCCACGTGCCATTAGTTGGCACTGGCAAAGCTAGAAATCTACTCAGTGCTAGCTTCAGGTTGAGGGAAATTATATGTCACCAAAGGATACCTTTCATTATAGGTATCACTATTTCATGAGTGAGAAATCTAGTTTGCTCCAGATAGTTTGGATCACATTTCCCACAGTCCCATACCATTTGTCATACTGATCATGGCTAAAGAGAACTGAAGTCGAAACTCCTGGAGAGTACCAGATTATCTACTTTGTTGCAAATTATACTTTAATGCTTTTAATCCATGTTGCAAAAAAACCCCTAGCTTTAGTTATTAAAGATCTGTTTTTTTCTAGATTGTACTAATCTCTTCCATTTATATTGAAAAGCTTCTAGAAACTCTATTGCTGCTACTACATGAAAATGACAATTCAATGTCTCTGAATCAAATCACACGTATGTGTTGGATGCCAACTCCTAGATTTTTCTACAACATAGGAAGTCTAAGTGCTGGCAATTCTGGAAGGTTCTCTTGAGACCCCAAATTTTAGTTGCTTAAGTTATGCTCCCAAGCACAGTCATGTAGAGGAGGCTTTTTTTGCAACCATCGGCATGACTTCCAAATAGCAGCATTTACAGTATAATCTACAGGCACACAAATAATACTAGGAGCATCACAACTATGTTTGTAATATGAATCATTGATCAAAATTAAGAAGAGAAGTATCTGGGGAGTTACTTTAACTCAGTGCATTCTTTTTCATTCTGTTTCATTTCTTATTACAAACATCTGCTTGGGCATTATTATTATTTTAATTTACAAAGGGAAAGATTTTGCTCAAATTACTCTTTCTTGGGTTATTTTACTTAAATAATTACTTAAGTTACTTTACTTAAATAATTACTTAAGCACAACTGAGTTTCTTTGCTCCAGAAACATTATAGCTACTCATCTTAAATATACTGTATGTAATGTATGTAAATATATCTGTTCTGATAGCTGCTAATGAAAATGAAAATCTAAAACTATGTCTAAAACATACTTCATTGATTGGTTCTGTTTATAGATACTAATTTTTTTTGCTTTGGCTTTTTTTAAAAAAATGTTAGAATTTTGCTTTATCTTTATTGTCTTTAATTTATGCTGCTATAATAATAACAGATGAAGCTTATTACAATTTATCTGCTCATCTCTATTCCTATGTATACATTTGCTGTCAAGCCTGTGAAAGTTCAAAATACCAAAAACAAAAGCCCCACAGCAGAAAGCTATAGATGACCTACTTCCAGAAAAGTTTCTTGTAATCTTTGTAACACAGTCTTTTAATGTGAAATAAACTAAGGATGGGTAAGGAGAGGGAAAAGATGTTGTACACTCACACAATGAAATGAAAAAGCATGCACTATTTCCACTTTAACAGTGACCATTAGTGAAATGCAAAGCATGCTCTTTACAGGCAGTAATATACGTTTTCCAGATGTGGCTTCATAATTCTCCAAAGACTATCATTGTTATCATAAGATTTATGTTGGATAATTTATTAATCACATTTTTTAAACCTGAAGTCTTTTTAGGATGATGAAAGAGAATTTTAAATTAAGACATGTTAACCAAATGTAGATGGCACAGTGCTATCAAACTACCTTTTCTATTTGTTTCAGATTATTTTACAGGTTTCATTGGCCTCCTAAAGTCAGCATTTATATCACAGAAAGACTGACAGAATAAATCCCAAGCATTTTGAAAACTAACGCAACATTTTTGCTCTTTTCCCTCTCTGCCCCTTACCGTCAAATACTGATTAATTAATTTTAGTCAAGTGATTGTTATAGTTCATCTAGAGGTATGTAAGCTATTTAAAGTTCATTTCTAAAAGTTCTGAAGAAAGCATAGTTTATAAAAATTGTGGTTTGTTGATTTATCTCAGCTTCCTAATGAAACATTATAAGTTGATTGTGTGTGTAAGAGGGAACAAGGGAGGAATACACATGACCTAGTTATGTTTATATCCACTGGAACATTTTTTAATAAATATCACCTGAGCATTCACAGCCACAGTTCCCTTCAGATGCTGAAATAGAAAAAGATCACTCCAGATTGCAACGAAGCCAAAGGGAAGCCATTTTCCTTTAGTGCAAAATGGGCTTTTCAGAATCCCCTGAATTCTAATTTCATGTAAAAAGGAAAGTCTACCATTGTTAGCTGTAGTACTGTATTGGAGATGTATAATGAGCAGAAGAGACATAAGAATGATAGGAAGAGCCTGGCTCAGAAATCATTTCTGCTCTAACCTGCTATGGCTTTGCAGCAAGCTATATTCTCTCAGATTCAGACCCCTATCAATCAAACCACAATCTTCTTACAAAGTTCAGCATTTGCTTAGAAGGTAAACACTTTACTATTAAACTGGAAGGGCCTATACCAGTGATGGCGAACCTTTTTTGGTTCGCGTGCCAAAAGGGGGGGGGAATGTGGGGGATCACGTGTGTGCGTGCCCACACTCACAATTCCATGACCCCCCTGCTCCCAGCATGCAATGGCACGCCCATTTTTCGCTCTCCCCAGGCTCCAGAGCCTTTCTAGGAGCCTGGGGAGGGCGAAAATGGCCTTCCCCACCCCCTCTGGAGGCTGGAAACAGCCTGTTTCCCAACTCCCAGTGGGCCCAGAAGGCCCAAAAATTAGCCGGCTGGTGCACACATGCAAGCCGGACCTGAGCTCGCGTGCCCACCAATATGGCTCCGCGTGCCACTTGTGGCACCCGTGCCATAGGTTCGCCATCACGGGCCTATACAGTAGATCTGCTAGCAAAATTGCATGTATATAATAAGCATACCGGTACTTCCTTTTTTGATGAAATTCAGGACCACTGTTTTAAGTAAATATGGGAATATTGAAAACATGTACATGCCTGCTATTTAAAAAATGTAACTACAATCTATTTACTGCTTTTCAGTGGTGTATTTTCTGTGAAAGACTCATCTTTGCAGAATTTCCTTAGAAAATACTGAGTTTGGTGGCTTGAGCAGCAAGTAATCAGGTACGGTATCCTCTAAAAGTTATGGCCACTGTAAAAATCAAGAAGGGCTGTAACTTAAAATGTCTTGAAGAGGTTCAGGGTAGCCACACCCTAAACACTTTCAGGATATATGTGTTAGGTTAGAAGGTTACAGCTTTAGTTTGGCAAGATTCTGTCCATTAGACCAGTGGTTCCCAAAGGGGGCGGTACCGCCCCCCAGGGGGCGGTGGGAACCCTTAGGGGGGCGGTGAGAGGTAAGGGTGGCGACAGGGGGGCGGTGAGAGGATCCAGGGGGGCGGTAGGTGGTTCGCCGGTCCTGTCCCCGTGCCGCCGCCCATGTCCACCCAATCGCCCGCTGCCGCTTTTCCCGCCACTCTTTTCCCGGCGGGGACTGGGCGGGCCGCGAGACGGGCATCTTACTGGACTTTTAACAGCTCCGTGTATCTGTCGTCTGGTCTCTTTGCACTGGTCTCCAACCTTGGCAACTTTAAGACTTGTGGACTTCAACTCCCAGCAAAGCTGGCTGAGAAATTCTGGGAGTTGAAGTCCACAAGTCTTAAAGTTGCCAAGGTTGGAGACCCCTGGAAAGCTTGCAAAATACAGAAACTCTTCTCGCGAGGGTGAGCAATTAACAATTCGCAGCGAGAAGAGTTTCTGTATTTTGCAAGCTTTTTTCCCTAGAGACTAGCTGACAGAAACACGGAGCTGTTAAACCTGTAAGACACGGGACTGGGGGTGTGTGGGCAGGGGCTGGGTTGGGGGGGGCGGGTTGGGGGGGCAGGAGGAGGAGGAGGAGGAGGGAGACCTTGTGGGGAAATTGCAGCTGCCTCTTTTCTGCTCCTTCGGCCAAGAGGCACCTCGGTCGGAAAGTCGGTCCAGAAAGAGGGCAGCGATGGCGGGGGAGATTGGGAACAGTTGCCTGCCAGAGTTTCTGCCGCCTTCGCCTGCCTCCCTTTCCTTTCCTTTCCTTTCCTTTCCTTTCCTTTCCTTTCCTTTCCTTTCCTTTCCTTTCCTTTCCTTCCTTTCCTTCCCTTTTTCCTTCCTACTTCCCTTCCCTTCCCTTCCTTCCCTTTTTCCTTCCTCCGTTCCTTCCCTTCCCTTTCCTTCCTTCCTTCTGTCTCTTTCCCTTCCTTCCCTCCTTCCCTTTCCTTCCCCCTCCTTTTACTTCCTACTTTCCTTCCTTCCCTTTCCTTCCCCCCTTTTTCCTTCCTACTTCCCTTCCCTTCCTTCCTCCTTCCCTTCCTTTTCCTTCCTCCCTCTCCTTTTCACCTTTAATTTCCCTCCCTCTCTTTCCTTCCTACTTTCTTTCCTCCCTCCCTCCTTTCCTCCCTCCCTTCCTTCCTTCCTTCCTTCCTCCTTCCATTTCCTTCCCTCTCATTCCTTCCTTTTCTTTCTCTTTCCTTTCTTTTCCTTCCTTCCTTTCTTCCCTCCCTCCCTCTATTTTTCTCTCCCAAACAACCCCAAGTTAAATCCTCCCCTTGGCCATTGTGCGTACATGTGTGTCTCATCTTCTAAAAATCATAACTCCCCACCCCACCCCAAACACCCAATACCATCCCCTTGTCCATCCCACTGATGATCCCAGGTGCCCAGCCTCCTGCGCCCCCCCGCAACCTCTCTGCATGCCCGTCTCACGATGTGGCCTTCGGCCTTGCCTCCTCTGCCCACCTAACACACTGCTCTCGTTCGTCCCTGCGATGCCATCTTCCCCTGCCCCCGGGTGGATAGCAATTTAGGCAGGGACGACACACCACCAGGTGAGGAGGGGGCTTTCTAGCTGTGCCTGCTGGGTACAGGAGTCCCCCCCTCCACCCAGCCTCTGTGCCAAGGAAGGCAATTCGGAGGGTGCCAGCGCTTCCCACGGGGAGGGGGTGTATTTCCAGGAAGCCCCTTGAATGTGCCAGTGTGGGGGGAGGGGGAGAAGACCCTCCCCCATGTGCATCTGTCCCACCCACCCCCTCCATTGACCACTTCTGCAGTTTTCTTTCCTTTCCAGGCTCTGTTTGGTCATCCAGTTGAGCCAGCCTTGGCGAGGAACCAAAATGGCTTGTGTGTTTGTTTGTTTGTTTGTTTGTTTTTGCAACCAAATACAAACCATGTTTGGGGGAACCGGTTTCAAAACCTCCCAGTTTCCCAAACCTGGACGTTTTCGGCCACGCACGCATGCACACACTCACACACACCCAGTGGCTCAATGTGAGATAGATTTCCCACCCACCTCCAGCCCCTCTTTTCAAACATGCCCCTCTTCCTCGCAGACAGAAGCACATTTTAAATTGCCATAGGCAGAGCCCAGAGGAGGCAATGTAGTCCCGCGGTGTGTGCGATACACACACACACACACACACACACACACACACAGAGAGAGAGAGAGAGAGAGAGAATAAGGAAAGAAAAAGGAAGGAAGGAAGGAAAGAAAGAAAGAGAAAGAAAGAAAGAAAGAAAGAAAGAAAGAAAGAAAGAAAGAAAGAAAGAAAGAAAGAAAGAAAGAAAGAAAGAAAGAAAGATGGTAGGTAGGAAGGAAGACAGAAAGAAAGAAAAAGATGGTAGGAAGGAAGGAAGACAGACAGAAAAAGAAAGGAGGGAAGGGAGGGAAGAAGGAAAGAAAAAGGAAAGAAAGATGGTAGGAAGGAAGAAGACAGACAGAAAAAGAAAGGAGGGAGGGAAGGGAGGGATGTAGCAAAGAAAAAGGAAAGAAAGAAAGAGAAAGAAAGAAAGAAAGATGGTAGGTAGGAATGTAGACAGAAAGAAAGAAAAAGATGGTAGGAAGGAAGGAAGATAGTCAAAAAGAAAAGAGGGAAGGGAAGGGAGGGAAGAAGGAAAGAAAAAGGAAAGAAAGAGGGAGGGAGGAAGGAAGGAAGACAGAAAGAAAGAAGAAAGAAAGAGAAGAAAGGAAAGAAAGAAAGAAAGAAAGAGATGGAAGGAAGGAAGAAAGAAAGAAAGATGGTAGGAAGGAAGACAGAAAGAAAGAAAAAGAAAGAAAGAAGGGGAAGGGAGGAAAGAAAGAAAGAAAGAGAAAAAGAAAGAAAGAAAGAAAGAATTATGACCACAATTGAGCATAACATTTTGGTTGCTAAGCAAGAGCGTTGTTAAGTGAGTTTCACCACATTTTACAAGTTGGCCATGCCCACCCGGTCACCTGACCACTAAGCCACGCCCACCTGAGGGGGTGGGGTGGGGGGCGGTGAGGATGAGTTTGTAGCACCAAGGGGGCGGTGGACTGAAAAAGTTTGGGAACCACTGCATTAGACTTAAGTCAATAAAGGATTAAACTCAGTTGGACTTCACAGTGTCATCTCAGGGCTTGAGCCTGACAGCTCCCTAGCACCCACTCACAGCACCCACCACCCCACTCATAGCTCTCACTGTCTGCTTATTTGCCTGGGACTCCTGCCTCTTCCCAATTGAAAAAAACAACAGAAGTCAGCTGGGGGCCTATAGTGGGGGACAGTATTAAATGCAGTGGCCCTGAATTTTTGTTATGTCATGACTACAATGGCCATTTCTGTAGCCCATTTCTTTTTATTTTGTTAAGAATAAACATGGGGAACTCTATCAAAAGTTTTTCTGAAATCTAGGTATATATGGGACTTGTCCCAACTTGGGCATTTAGGAAAGAAAGACCCTCAACTCCATTTTGCAGTGAAGGGTATACTTTTACTAAAGCCAAGTGGTTACCGCATAAGGAAAGCCAGATCTGAAGATTCCCACATAAAGTCGTTACTTTTTCCCCTTTCCATGGCCCTCCCCCCTGGTCAACTTGCTAATGTCCAATAAAGTTTGAATTAGTTGTTTTGGTAACAGTTCTACAGTCTTTTCTCTCTTTGGTAGTCACATTTCCTCCCCATTCCTTATGGCATGCTGCCATCAAAGCGAAGTAAGGCTGAAGCGGTGCTATGGCAGATCATTGGGACTTATTTTGTTAAGAATATCATGGGGCACTCTATCAAAAGCTTTTCTGAAATCTAGATATATATATATCTACAGCATTCCCTTATAATTGCTCTAGAAAAGAAAGCAAAGTTTAGTCTGGCATGAAACGCATGTGAGAAACTCCTGTTAATTGTAGTGTGCTTGCCAAAGTGTTCATAACCTTGCAGTCATTTAATTATTTCAATTAACTAAAATTAAAAACCCTTTTATCTTCTTCTTGTCTATCCTAAAGTGCAATTCCTTCCTTCCTATGTGGCATAACAATGACCAACCAGGCTGCATTTCTATTCTGAGAGAAGAGTGGAGTAGACCCAACTGAAACCCTATTTTTGTAGCCCAAACAACAGCACATTCAGAGATGCAGACAGGGTCTTGTCCCCTTTTCTAGCCTTGGCCAAATGCCAAGGTGCTATCCTTGATTGACATGCACACCCACGCTATCTCTCTTTTGCTGCTTGCAGGGATGCTAAAGCTGGTATAGTATTAGGTTGAAAAGTAGGTTAGAAAAATAAAGCTATGGCTAAGATCTCCATAGTGGTCTCTTAACAGAAAATACTTCTGATACAATAATACTATTTTGGTTCATGTTGTTCACAGTCTGGTATTACTGCACAATAAAGGCAAATCAAACTGACACATTCTGAACTTGGACTTCCTCAACAAGACTAGCCTGGCTATTTTAGTGCTCTGGCTTTGATGAGAGTTCATTACAGTGCCATCAGCAGTTTTATTTTATCAATTTTGTTGCATGCTCTACAGTAAGTTTCAAAAACTTCTATACTTGCCATGGAGAAAAATAACAATACTTTAACCTAGGGCATAATACAGGGAAAGCAGTTACATTTACTGGCTAATTACAGTTAGTGAAAATTGCACAGATGTGTACATTATGTAGAAGGTTTTATTATCATCATCGTCCTGGGATTAAAACAGCAGGTCCTATATCTTATTTTAAAGGTGATTTTCTGATTTTGATTGGATGTTTTGTTTAAAATAGAAGCTGAATTGGGAATTTTTTGGCAAAATAAGGAAGATACTTACTATTGATTATAAAACTGGTAATTTTAGATCAATTTTTAAATGCAAGAAGCACTTTAAAATGAAGGTTGAGAGAATGTAGCCTTGTTTTGAATGTGAGGTCAAGACTGAATTTGAATGACATTCTGTCAATTATATTTAGACCTGATTGAAATCCAGAGTAATCTGGGGGAAAAGGAACATCAGTTAACTACATGTCTGCATTCCAATTTTTGAACATGATATGACTTATTGCCGACCTTTTAAAGTGATTGTTGATTAGGTATTAGGGTATAGCACATTTTCAAAAATTGGACAAAATTCTCATATCTATAATAAATGTGTCTTATGAAGCAATATATCTAAGGATTCACTATGGAGATGTTATATGCAGAATGAAAAATCCATAACAAAACATAAGACTAATGCGGTAGTTGAACAAAAACAGCAAATAAGCTTGACCAGAAGTTTGACTTTACAGTATCTGATCTTCCTTCAATATGGTGGTTGCTATCTGTGCTCAGTTGTGAGCTATCATTTCTTCTTTTATACCAGTTCTTCAGATCTAGACCAAATAACTAAATCTAGATTACATAAATTTATATCCTCATTTCAATCCAAATGCTGGATTATATGGAGCAGTCTATTTTGAAAAGAATAAATAACGGAACATTACCATCCAGTGTGCATTGAATAAAAAATATGTACACATTCAATGCATATTCCATGTTCTTGCAGAAACTGAAGCATCTCACAAGAAGTAATGCAAATTTAACATTTGTAACACAACAATCTGAGGCATAATCAACTGATACTAATTTCCATAGCTTGTCGCCATTTTGAAGGCATTTAGAATCAGCCATAATGAAAAAAAGTATCTAAGAAGTAAAGTAAATCCATATATAATAGACATCTCTTGGAGACTGGGATCCTTTCCCACTTACTGGAAATACACATTAAATAGATCACCCATCACAAGAGATTTCTAGCTCACAATTATCTAACTCTCACCAGTTAAGATTAGATAAATTTCAGAATGCATCTAAATGGTTTTAAAAAGTTAAAAGTTATTACAAGTTGGCAGTGGCTGTTTTTCACTACAGTAAACAAATATGCTATAAAAAGTGCTGTGCTTGGCCTCTTAACTCCATCAATTAAGAGGACTTTTCACAGTGCTATTCAGTGTAATAAGATATGTACAATTTTGAATTTCAAACAAGTTTTCATCTCCTTAGCTAAAGTATAATATATGACCTGATTACTTAGAAAAGCTATTCATAAACCTCACTCACCAAAATTAAACAAATTACTGAAGCTAACTTAAAACTACTTTGGAACTTTCCCATATTCAAAGAGAATTATTCATAATTTCTGTATAAGCAGTATTAAATATCCGCAAGTAAGGATGTAACTAATTCTAAACTGGAAATCTGCAAGACAAAGATACATGAAAACAGACCCAAGGAGTTGTTAATTTGCTACTATTGAGCTGTTTAAACATATATACTTTTAACACCAGTGTGGGTCAATAAAGTCTGGAAACTGCAATGCAATGCACATTTGTATGGGAATAACTTCCACCGAATGTAAGCAAGCTTGCTTTTGTGCAATAACCTGTATAAGATTGTTCTATAAAACATTGATATTTCTGCCCTAAATTAGAAGGGCAGTCTCCTCCACTTGCCCAATCTCAAAACCTCTTATCATGTAAAACACAGGAGACCGGCTAAAGGAGCATTAATCAAAGAGATAATCTTCCTCTGCAGTAGCCAAAAATGGTTTACACATTCTTGGCTTTTCCACACTGGAAAATGACTCCATCTCAGTTGTTGTTTCTGGATTCAGTGTTGCTCAAGAAAAATTTCTGAGCAAAGGGAGGTGGGATTCAAGAGAAGACTCCAGGGGAGTCCCAAGGTCAAAAGAATGAACTACAAGACTATGAACAAGAGATAAACACATGGTGTGTGTGTGTGTGTGTGTGTGTGTGTGTGTGTGTGTGTGTGTGTGTGTGTGTGTGTGCACGCGCGTGTGTGTGTGTAAAGCCATGGCCAAAAATGAATGAGAGGAGATATTTGAGGAATTAAATCATGAACCAGCCACATAAAGTCACCTTACAGGGGAGATAGGCAGCATAAAATTTTAATAAATAAAAAAATAAAGGATGTTGAACACTTTTTTTTTCCAACACAGAACTGAAAAGAACTCTTTTTTGCTTACTTCTTGTTTCTTGGCATAATACTTGAATGCAATTTTCGGCAAAGTAAATGAACTTTTCCCCTGTCCCTGGTTTCTTGTTAAATGTTTGAGGTAAACATTTAGGTAAAAACCTGGCCGCAATTTTCAAAAATGTTTCAGTCAGACCTCAGATAAAATGGTGTCTTAACTAGAAAATCATGAACTGTTGTCCCTTAAAGATCTTCAGTTCAAGACAGACATTAAATAATTTGTACAGTAGATGAGCTGGTTTGAAAACATTATGTAAAGCTTAATCCTGAGAAGTATTTATATAAAAGAATAACGTGCTCCCCCCCCAAAAAAAAATACTTTTTTCCCCTTCGGGTAAATAGGCCTCCATACAAGTTCCCAACTATTCTCCAGGGAAATCAGCTCTCAATAACAATTCTGTCAGGCCAGTTTTCTGAACTTTTACCTCATCTCAAGGCTCACAATTAGGAGCAAAGATGGTGGCAGAATCTTCCCATGCCTCAGAATCACCCCAGTTTTAATAATAAACAAATTCTTCCTATCCCAAGTCCTTGGGAAGGATTTGATAGAGGGACGAAACTGCCAAATCCAATCTAAACATCTGGATGACTGTACATCTATAATAATAATAATAATAATAATAATAATAATAATAATAATAATAATAATAATAATAATAATAATAATAATAATAATAATAATAATAATAATAATAATCAGTTGGATCATCAAGTGCCTAGACACCATTGGGATTTGTAAAAATGTTGGCAGTTTTATTGAAAACATGATGAAGCACTGGAAAACTGAACTGTTTGTGGGAAATGAAAATTACGGATTTGTCAACATCAAAAGAGGAATTTTCCAGGGAGACTCATTGTCACCATTACTTTTTATCATTGCCATGATCCCGCTGTCAACAATCTTACAAAAAACAAACCTTGGCTATCAAACATCCAAAAAATCTAATAAAATTTCACACCTGTTGTACATGGATGATCTGAAGTTGTATGGAAAAACTGAAACTGAAATTCAGTCTCTGACCAACACTGTCCGAATCTTTAGCAATGATATCAGCATGGAGTTTGGTTTGGACAAATGTGCCACAGTAGCATTGAAGAAGGGCAAAATCACTGAAAGTGTGGGCATAAACATGCCTAATGGTCAAGCCATAAAGTGTCATCAGCCAGAGGCCTATAAATACCTGGGCATACTACAACTGGATAATATCAAACATGATCATGTGAAGAATGTGGTCAGTAAAGAATACACACAAAGAGTCAGAAAAATTCTCAAAAGCAAGCTCAATGGAGGCAACACCATCAAGGCCATAAACAACTGGGCTATACCTGTTATAAGATATACTGCTGGCATAATAAACTGGACACAGGCTGAACTGGACAATTTGGACAGAAAAACAAGAAAACTCATGACCATTCACCATTCACTTCATCCTCGTAGTGATGTCGACAGACTATATCTGCCCAGAAAAACTGGTGGCAGAGGACTTTTACAAATAAAACAAACAGTAGAAGAAGAAAAACATGCATTGGCAGAATACATCAAAGAAAGTAAAGAACCTGCATTGATTGAAGTAAACAACCGGAAGCTTCTGAAAGTGCAGCAGACCAAGCATCAGTATAGGAAAACTGCAATGCAAACTAGAGCCGACAGTTGGTGCAATAAAGCCTTGCATGGGCAATTCCTCAACAAGATTGAAGGAAAGGTTGATAAGGAGAAGATCTGGTTATGGCTCACTAATGGAACACTGAAGAAGGAGACAGAAGGCTTGATTCTTGCAGCCCAGGAGCAAGCAATTAGAACAAATGCAATCAAAGCCAAGATTGAAAAATCAGCTGATGACCCAAAATGCAGACTTTGCAAGGAAGCTGATGAAACAATTGATCATATCCTCAGCGGCTGCAAGAAAATCGCACAGACGGACTACAAACAGAGGCACAACTACGTGGCCCAGATGCTTCATTGGAACCTATGCCACAACTACCACCTACTAGTGGTAAAGAACTGGTGGGATCATAAACCTGAGAAAGTAGTTGAAAACAAACATGCCAAAATACTTTGGGACTTTCGAATTCAGACTGACAAGGTTTTGGAACATAATACGCCAGACCTCACGATTGTGGAAAATAAAAAAGTGTGGATCATTGATGTCGCCATACCAGGTGACAGTCGAATTGATGAAAAACAACAAGAAAAACTTAACCGATATCAGGACCTTAAAATCGAATTACAACGACTCTGGCATAAACCAGTACAGGTGGTCCCAGTGGTAATCGGCACACTGGGTGCTGTGCCAAAAGACCTTAACCGGCATTTGAAAACAATAAACATTGACAAAATCACGATCTGTCAGTTGCAAAAGGCCACCGTACTTGGATCTGCGCGCATCATACGAAAATACATCACACAGTCCTAGACGCTTGGGTAGTGTTCGACTTGTGATATAGTGATACGAAATCCAGCATATAAATCTCGTTTGCTGTGTATTACATTTTTTTGTGAATAAATAATAATAATAATAATAATAATAATAATAATAATAATAATAATAATAATAATAATAATAATAATAATAATAATAATAATAATAATAATAATAATAATAATAATAATAATAATGAATTGCTATCCTATTTATTTGGGAATATGTTCACTTGTTCCAGAAATGGACACAAAGCATTGTGAAAGGTCAGAAGTTATAGTCAGAAAATAACTTAACCAATTTGACCTTTTGGTAAATGAATGTTTTATAACTGATCATGCCCATGGCTACACTGGCAGTCATTTTGAAAGTATAGGTAGTCTTCAACTTACAATAGTTCATTTAGTGATCATACAAAGGTACAGTGGCATTGAAATAAATGACTTATGATCATTTTTTACACTTATGACCATTGCAGCACCGCCTTGGTCACATGATCAAAATTTGGATGCTTGGCAACTGATTCATATTATGATGGTTGCAATGTCCCAGGGTCATGTGATCAACTTTTGCGAGCTTCTGAAAAGCTAAGCAAATGGGGAATTCAGATTCACTTGACAACCATGTTACTAACCATGTTACTAACTTAACATCTGATTCATTTAACAACTGTGGCAAGAAAAGTTGTAAAATGGGGCAAAACTCACTTAACAAATGTTTCACTTAGCAACATAAATTTTGGCCTCAATTGTGGTCATAAGTCGAGGACTACCTGTATATCAAAATTCATCTCATCTCAAAATTCTAAATTTGCCCATCAGCTCCAAAAAATTGTGGAGCCCTGGCACAATATATGAAACTGTTGTCAAAGAAACATGTTTTTTTTCTTTTCCACTAAGTTTAACTTAAACATACTATTGTTTAGCCTTATTTTCTATTATATATATATATATAATAGTATATATATATATATATATATATATATATATATATATATATATATATATATATATATATATATATATATATATATATATATATATATATATATATATATATATATATATATATATATATATATATATATATATATATATATATCCGTATTTTTCGGAGTATAAGAAGCACCTTTTTACCCCCCAAAAGAGGGTGAAAACTTGGGTGCGTCTTATACACCGAATGTAGTCCCACCCACCCAGCCACCCCCACCCTTTGGCATCTGTCTTCCAGCAATTTACCTGTTTGCAGCAAAGAGGGAAGAGCCTGTAAAGCCAAGCAAGTCATTAGCAGCTTCCCGACCTACAGCTGATTTGCCATGTGCTAAAATGAAAGTGAAACTAGCTTGCAAAGAGGCAAATAGCTGGGAGAGGCACACAGATTTTTATTTTCTGCTGAACTGGATGGAAGGGGGTAAGTGAATAACTATAAATGACTGTAGAATGTTCAAATTATTAGACTTATTTTTTAAGGACTGCTTTATTATTGATCTAGAGGCAGGGTCTCCAACCTTGGCAATTTTAAGACTTGTGGACTTCAACTCCCAGAATTCCACAGCCAGCTTTGTTAGCTTTTCTGGCTGTGGAATTCTGGGAGTTGAAGTCCACAAGTCTTAAAGTTGCCAAGGTTGGAGACCCCTGTAAATCTAGACTTAACAAAATAAAGAAGCTTTTTAAAATAAATGCTTGCTCTGAAGAGGCCCAGTGCTGTTGTATCTTCTTTTAAATAATAGAGAATAATGTATACTTCCAGTAATTTTAATTAATTTTAACAGCTCTGTACAAGTATAGTCTGAAATGTAACAGTGTCCTGTTTAGTATTAGAGTTAAATCCTGAATTACCTTGGAGCAGTTCTATTTAAATAATTGGGAGGAGTTAGTGTGACAACATTTAAGAAAACTTTCTGGCATAATGTACATTTCTCCAATTCTTTGCTATTTCTATGGGTCAGGCACACATGCACAGAAATACACAGCAAACAGTTATATCATCTGTGCTATTTGCTATTTGCTGTTTGGCAAATTGCTTGGAGGCAGAGGCCTTTTTTCCTTGTTTTCCTCCCCCAAAACTAAGGTGCGTCTTATACTCCGAAAAATACGGTATGTATTTAAAGCTGACAACATCAGCTGAAATGATGTCATGCCACTCTGGGTTTTATTGTATATAATTGAAAACAAAAGTTAGCCATCTTTATGTAATTTTTTCAGCCTTTTTTTAACGAGTTCTGGAAGCATCAGACAGTATATGCAATTCTGCAATAGATTTGTACATGTGTTCATCTTTATTTCTAATGGCAGGAGGTTTCTCATCTCTAGAACATCTTTTAATCATAAATTTCCTGTGAACCATGGAATGTTTGAATTGAAAGGTGCATGAAACCAGCACAAGCTGCATGGAAGGATTCAGCTGATACAGATATAATATAGAAAGTGTAAAATGACATGGAAATGAGAGTCTGGAAAATTGTATTTGTATTCCCAAGATATTTGTGCATCATCAGTAATATCAGCTGTGATTCTGCATCCAGTTCCCCCCTCCCCATGTTGAAAGCAGGATAAATATTTAAAAAGGTTAGGAGACCATATTCTTTTCTTTAGGATTTTAATTGAGACTCGTGTCATAATATCCTGTATTTTCTCATTTATATATTCCCAGCCCTCCAAATGTTATTCCAAATAAAATGTGCTACATTTGGATTCATTTTGATATTACAAAAAGTACACTTTATTCACATTTAAATTGTCAATGAGGTACATAGTCTATCACAAGCCTAAAGGTTCTAAAGAACAGATATCAATCAACTGCAATTTCTTAAATCACCAAACTGAAAGTAAACCCTAGAGCTGAGACATTTAATTCAATATGTAGTGGCACTGAAGGTGGCATGCCCATGATAAGTGATCTTTAGTCAGGTCTGATTCAAGGGGATGGTGCTTATCTCCATTTCTATTATGTATTTTTACTGTTGTAAGCCGCCCAGAGTCCCTAGGGAGTTGGGCAGCATAGAAATACTAAAATTAAAATTAAAATTAAAATTAAAATTAAAATTAAAATTAAAATTAAAATTAAAATTAAAATTAAAATTAAAATTAAAATTAAAATTAAAATTAAAATTAAAATTAAAATTAAAATTAAAATTCTTAGCACAGGGAGCCACGGAACGCTGTTACCTTCCTGCCAAAGTGATACCTATTTATCTACTCACATTTGCATGCTTTGAAACTGCTAGGTGGACATGAGGTGGGGCAAGTAATAAGCTCAGCATTTTAAACCACTGAGCCATCACACCCCCTCTAAATAATCTTTGTACCTTAGGTATGAACTCGCTAGATGTTTGAAACTTTGAATTTTCAATATTTCAGTTAACATAGCCAATGCCATAGTATTGTGAAAAGTTCAACCTCTAGATTATGTAGCCTATCAGTTAGAGCCCAAAATCAGGACTCGCGGTGGCACAGGTGGCACGCGGAGCCATATCTGCTGGCATGCGAGCCATTGTCCTAGCTTAGATCCAGCGCGCATCTGCGTGCCGGCCAGCTGATTTTCGGCTGGTGCAGAGGCTCTGTGAGGGCATTTTAGATTTCCGGAGGGCCTCCGGGGGGCGTTTTCATCCTCCCCAGCTCCAGGGATGCCTCTGGAGCCTGGGGAGGGCAAAAAATGGGCCTACCGGGCCCACCAGAAGTTGGGAAATTGGCTGATTCTGGCCTCCAGAGGGCCTCTATAGGGGCGGGGAAGGCCGTTTTCACCCTCCCCAGGCATTGAATTATGGGTGTGGGCACTCGCACGTGCATGATAGTGTGCGCTCACTCGTTTTCGGCACCTAAGGGAAAAAAGGTTTGCCATCACTGACCTATAGCTTCCTTCTTTTTTTACAGTAGCATCCATGACTATAAAAAGGATGTAGAGAAACATATTTTAACAACAACAGAGCACACCATCATTTAACAAATTGTATATATTGTGCCAGAGATATGGCTTATCTAGAGGTTTGGTGTGGCAGTAAACTTTAACGGAGTGTAAGATGTATGCTGCCTTTTTCTGTCATAATGTTTTCATAAGTGGAAAACTTATTCTAATGTAATGTCGCTGTAAGTGATGCATAGTTCAGACTTCTAAGCCTTTGGGAATAGGACCATCTTTAAAAATGGCAACAGAATACTTGCTTCATTGTGATAATCAGAATGTTAGCCAAAGCTGGTTAGGCTATGCATGTTTTAGAAAATGGGAATACAAACAAGAGAAATCCAGCCTCTCTGCCTGCATCCATGGAGAGAATTATCAAGAAAGACTATATAATAAAAGAAAACACAGCTCACTTTTTGGTTGGTAGTTTGAAGAGAAAAAGTGCAACTAAAGGTTACTGTATGTCTTAGAGGCATAAATTTGCTCTCTTCTTTCAGATGAAATGTAATCGGATCCCACTAGTTTCCACTTTGAAGTCTTTCTGAAATCTGTAAGATTACAGGCCTGAACTTATCTCAGTTCCTAGTCAACAATCCTCTTTGTTTAATAGGGGTGTGTGTGTGTGTGTGTGTGTGTGTGTGTGTGTGTGTGTGTGTGTGTGTGTGTGTGTGTGTGTGTAAGTGCTTTATAAAAGATCAGCATTTCGGCTCATCTTGTCTATAAAAGTGCACCAAGTCCAATGTGAACAAACAATTTTGGAGTTTATAAGTACAGCTCAGCTACTAAAAATATCCACATTGTTTTACTGGGAGCTTTTATCCAGGACATTATGTTTCCACTATCATGAGAAACGAAAACGAGCCAAAAACAGATGGCAAAAGGAGCAAGGCTAAATAGCCATCAAGGCATGCTTTATCTACAGCACTGTCTTTATTTTCCTGAGACTAACACAACCACCAGATTCTATCCACAGACAAACATCAATGATTTCAGAGTCTACCTTTATGGACTTCACTATAAGCCTACAGATTTCTTATTCAAAGTTAATTGAGGAAAGGAAGCAGGGGGCACTGTTATGAAAAGGAAAGGGATCCAAAGAACTATACAAGCCTGTTCAAATGTGGAAAAAGGAATCCAAAATTCAAAGAAAGGAAGAAACAAAATAAGAAATGACCACATCGCCTATAGGAAACTCAGAATGGAAGCAGGGGTGAAATTCAGCAGGTTCTGACATGTTCTGAAGAACCGGTAGTGGAAATTTTGAATAGTTGAACTGGCAAATACCACCTCTGGCTGGCCCCAGAGTGGGGTGGGAATGGAGATTTTGCAATATCCTTCCCCCTGGAGTGGGGTTGGGATGGAGATTTTGCAGTATCCTTCCCCTGCCACGCCCACCAAGCCACGCCCAGAGAACCGGTAGGGAAAAATTTTGAATTTCACCCCTGAATGGAAGCCTAATGGAGAAAATTAAATATTCATCCTCTCTCTCTCTCCCTCTCCCTCTCCCTCTCCCTCTCCCTCTCTCTCTCTCTCTCCCTCCCTCCCTCCCTCCCTCTCACACACACATACACACACACAAACATGCAAAATTGATAGTGTATTATTTTTAGCTCATAATCTTTTTAGTTTCATTTTCATTTTGGTTCATGCTCAAATGCCTCTGGTGTTTCCATGGAAACACCATTTTCCTCAAAGCCCTGGGCCTGAGCAGCATCACTCAGGGTCTCCAAGTGATGATTAATAAAATGGAAACTCCAGAGGAAAAAAGGTTGCTTGACCAATCTCCTGGAAAGATTCCTTACTTATCTGAGTCATATGAATTCTCCAAATTGAACATCCCCTTCATGTGCAATGGATTTGACAGCATTTGGAGAATTGGAGAAATGTTCATCAAAATAGATAAATCCAACAGATAGTGATTCCTCCCCCCACCTTTTTAATTACTAAATATTTGGTTCTAAGAGGAGAGAATGGAAAGGTTGGAAAATTTGGTGAATCTTAATGTAACTCTTAAGTAGGAATACATCTGACTTTTGAGTAGCCAACTAGAAATCTTATTCCCAAACTAGATTTGGAATACAAGGGCCAGATTCAAAACTAGATATTTTGCATGCATATTTAATTAAAATTAATGATAGATTACATGATCACATTCAAATCATTTTCCTCTGTCACATTAAAAAGGACAACTTGGTAAAAACTTGGGAGAATTCTTAAGGTGGCACACCTTTGGGGAGTTATGTGAAACTTTTGGGAGACTTGTAAACTGTTGCAAAGATATGAAACTAGGCAATGTTACAGCTCACTGGGAAAGCCGATAATCAAACAGACCAAAATATAAAGAGATTTGAATATAAAGCTGGCTGTTTACTCATATGAGTTCCTTCTCAGAGCCAGTTAGAGAAAGCTAGAAGAATGAGGGTGAGAATGGGGTTCAATGGGAAGTGGAGATTGTGTGTCCCTCATCCTTAACAGTCCAATAGGCCAACTTGAGAAGTAACCTAGTCTTCTTGAAATTCTTCTTACTCAAAACTCATATAAACTGCAAGATAGTGGAACATGTAATTTGCAATTATTTCTAAAGTCTTCAAGTCGCTTGACATCTTTACAACTAGCATATTTAAAATCTTATTCTACTAAGGCTGCTTGTGGCCTGCAAGTAGCAATCAAACATGAGAAAACGGTGGAGGAATATTTTAGCATTTCTTTTCATATGCATTATTATTTGGTATAGGTTTATTTCTTAGAGTAATGAAGTCTCAGACATTGAAATAATGGAAATCATCTGACTTCCCAATCAAAAAAAATATTACAATGCTTATGGAAGCTGACCTCTAGTCAGAAACAGGAGGAGGGAGTAGGAAGACTGGTGAATGTATATTTACTGTTTAATGCAACACTTACAACATTCTATAACACTCCACCATTGTTGGCTGACTTAAATGAAGAAAAGAAAGCCAGCAAAATGTTTGCCATTATTGCTCAGGTACTGTAGCAGAAATTACTTGGGTTACAACCACTTTCCATTTAAGCTGAGTGATTTACTATATTATTCATTTTATATACGGTAGTATAATATAATATAGCATATAGTATAAAATAGAATTCATTTACTGTATTATTCATTCTTCTTGAGGAAAATATTAGAGGGCAGAACTTGCACTAGGATGTCAATCATTTGTGTTATAACTCTAACCCTGTTATGGATGCCCCTGCAGGCATATAATACCTATTTCTACAAATAGATAAAATCTGTAATGATATGGGAATTCTATATTGAATCCAGTTCTCCTGGTCAACCTCCATGCAGAGTGAATATCAGATGACTGCTATTCTTAAGAAACAATGGAAGATGACAGTTCATGCTATTTTATTGTGATTTGTATTTCAACATTTTTTCTTGGAGTTTTCTCTCTTATTACACAGAGACATCCAATCGATCAAATCTAAATGAAACTCTCAGAAAATAAACCATTAAACATTAGAAAGTGCTAGGTTATTTCTATTTAAAAGCCAACATTTCCAATATTTGCACAAAAAAAGTATTTTCATGTCCACTAAAACAAACTCCATACTATTGCTTATAATGGACATTAGGCACAGACGCAATTGAAAATATGACTATTACTGGTTACTTGATTAAAAGGAACTTTAAAAAGTAAATAAATTTCATTAAGTTCTATTGTAAGATAAAATTACAGAAAAAGGTTAGAGAAAGAGAGAGAAAAGTGCAGAGAGGATTAAAAGAAACTTTCCATTCCAAGATTTTGTTGATGAGACCATATTATTTTTTTATCACACGAAAAGCTGTATCTGTGGTATGATTAAGGCATTTAAAAGAACATCAGTGAGTACTGCTCTGTATGATGAGCCAGGCTGGGCGCAAGAACTGAGGCAAGACAGCATTAAGAGGCTAACACTTAACATTTATTCACAAAAAGCTAACAGTAACATTGCTAACAGAATGCAGTCTCTCAACTTGCCGTTTGACAGCTCCCTTTTATAGTCGGTTGTCAAACAGGACAACCAATCACAGCTCTTCTTTGTTCCTGCTCCTAGAGTGGACCTAAGGGAAACCCCGGAACACAATACTCCTTTCCACCTAGTTGGTGCAGGTGTAGTCCTGCAAATATGCAGGCCAGCATCGAACCTGCCCCGATCTCCACAGCTCGACTTCGACTGTAGGTTGCAGCTGGATAGGGTCGGCAGGTTCTGGCGCTAGGGTTTCAACTCTGCTAGGAGGGATGGCTATCCCAGGAAACAGTCCATGAAACACAGGTAAGTCTTGTCGGGAGTGTTGGATGCGTTCCATCAAACTCTGGAACAACCCAAGGGTGACACTAATTCCAAACTGAAGCCTACGGCAATGGAAAGCCCCACGGTGGGTGATGATTGTCTGGGCTTCAGCCGTGGCATCATTGACAGGCAGTTGTTGGTATGCCTGTGATAAGTCCAGTTTTTCAAAAATGCTGCATCTCCCCAAAGAATGTAGGAGGTGCTGGACAACTGGCACCTGGTAAGCATTGGCTGGTAGGGCACGATTAACTGTGCATTTGTAGTCAGCACACTGGCGAATGGCACCGTCCGGCTTGATAGGTGTGACAATGAGGGTCTCCCATCTAGAATGGTCCACTGGTTCCAGGATGCCTTGGGAGATCAGCTTGTCCAGCTCAGCATCCACTTTTGGTTTCAAGACAAAAGGTACATGATGAGGCTTGAGGTGGACAGTACTTGAGGATCCAGATTAAAAGAGACTGGAGTCCCGGTATAAGTGCCCAGCTTTCTATTGAAAATGGAGGGAAATTCTTTGGCTAGTGCTTCTCGGTCGGATTCGTCCTTAACGGTGTTACTTCTGGTGATAGTCAGGCCCAAGGAGGCAAACCAATCAAGTCCTAGGAGGCTTGTCAGGGGACCCTAGACTACCACAAGAGGTAGACAGCCTTGGAAACTTTTATACTGGACTCTGAAATGACCCTTACCCATGATGGGAATAGATTTCCCCTGATAGTCCTTTAGTAATAGTGAGCAAGGCTTCAGGTGTCTTTTGGCCATCTTTGGTAGTAGTCGCTTAAGAGTACTCCAGGACACTATTGAAGTGGCAGACCCTGTGTCAACTCCCATGGGGCAGTCTTTTCCCTCAATACGGACAGTGACATGGATTTTCTCTTTCAGCGACTGATGTGTTTGACGAATGGTCATCTCCGGATAAGGTCTACTCTGGTATATGGCATAGCAGTCATCTCTTGGCTTGAATTTTCCTAGAGGCTGCCATTTTGTGGAAGGGGTTTCTAGAGGCTGCCATGGCTGCCACTGCGGTGGTTTGCCTGCCCTGCATATTTTAGCAATGTGGCCGCGCCGACCGCAATGGCGACAAACAACATCTTTAAAATTACAGGCAGACCTCAGATGATTGCCACCACAACCCATGCAGGAGGTTTGCGGGCTATTCTTTCCTTATACCAGCTCTTTGTCGGCACCTCCTTAAGGCGACAGATCTCTTCTTCAGTGACCAGCTTGTTCTCGGCCATAGCTTGCATAGGTTCAATAGTGTTGGTTCTTCTTGAGATCGGAGGGCTGTGGACCACATTCATTTTGGCCAAGGGCTGAGTAGACATTTCAGCCGCTCATCTCAGCTGCTCCAAGGCAAGTGGGAAGGTGAGGTTGTGCCTTGCGAGTAGGCGGCATTTAAGGCGGCTGTCTCTCACCCCATAAACTAAGCGATCCAAAAGGTAGTCTTCAAGGTTAAAAAAACTCACAGTAAAGAGCCTCCTTTCTCAGAGTTGCCACATACTGGTTGATGGTTTTGCCCTCTTCCTGGTTCCTGTGATAAAATGCATAATGCTGGGCACACCTTGAAGGCGGTGAGGCATAGTGATCTTTTAACTTGGTCAGCATGGCATCCCACAAAACCATATGAATGGATTGAGGGGCAAAAAGTGCCTGTGCTGTTTCGAACATTTCAGTTCCACAAAATCCCAGGAAATAGGCATGTTTTCTGTCGCCTGAGAGCTCTGTATAGGCATTTGCGATGAGGAAACACTCAAATATCACCATGTACAATTCCCATGTTTCAGTGGGCAGATTGAAGGGCGTGAAAGTGTGTTGAGTCAACATTCCTCTCAGCTTAAGGAATGGGTTGACAGAGTGACTTCAAACAAAATGACGTTTCATCGCTAGTGACTGCTCTAAAGTGACTAGCTCTCGGACAGTGACTTGCTCGATTCTCCCTCAATTCTGTGATCCCATCTTCGTCGCCAGTGCTCTGTATTGTGAGCCAGGCTGGGTGCAAGAACTGAGGCGAGACAGCATTAAGAGGCTAACACTTAACATTTATTCAAAACAAGCTAACAGTAACTTCGCTAACAGAATGTGGTCTGTGAACTCGCCGTTTGACAGCTCCCTTTTATAGTCGGCTGTCAAACGGGGCAACCAATCACATCTCTTCTTTGTTCCTACTCCTAGAGCGGACCTGAAGGAAATCCCAGAACACAACAAGTACGAAGGCTCTTGATCCCAGAATTGAAAAAAATGTACACCTACTTGTACATTTATTTCAGTGTTCCCATGAATTTACAATATTCATTCAGGACATTTTTATGATCTACCTAGGATTTTAAAGACAAGTGACATGCATGATATGAAGACTTCCACGGAAATTACTCAAGTTGCTTTTGGCTGCCAGTATATTGAGATTGGGTAGATTCTTCTCTAGAAAGTGAAGTACTGTAATTTTGCACACATAGGCTTAGATCAGTCATTGTGTATGCAAACAGCCCTGTCATCGTGCATTCCAGGTTGGTCTCCAAAATGAACGTGGCTTTCCTTGGTGCTTGCTTGGCATTTGAACTGCAGACATTCCTTCTGTTCTGCATTAATCCCATTACTAAACACCTGCAGACATGCAATAACAGTTTTGAAGCCAAGTCCCTTGGAAATGGATTTAGAGGAGAACATAATCTGCCATCCTGCTATCAGGAGTCACATTACACACCTGCCAAGTTTTGCTTTTGGTTGGAGGATGGGGAGGAAAGAACACTCTCTTTTCTAACTCATAACAATATTTAAAAAAAATACTGTATCAAAAGGGGTAAGTTAAGGAGACAAAAATTACATACTTTTTAAAGTTTACAGCCGCGCAGTCCATTAAATGTTATAACTTTCTAGATTAATATTTTCTTAATATTATTAAAAGCCTATTTTAGATTTTAAATATTTACACGAGAGCACGACAGAAAAGCCACGACTCAAGAGCCCACTCAGACATGTTCCAAAAGATCCATTAAAATAGAAAGATGACTCATTCCGATATACACTTTGCCACTCCATCGAGTTCTCAGGGTTTTTAATCTGATAACTGCTGAAACGCATTCCAAAGTGAAGTTTCAAAGGATGAAATAATTGTTTTTCTTACCCAAATTTCTTAACTTTCACTCACCTTTTATATAAATATCTGCTCCTTTGTGGAGCCATGGTTCCTGCGGATAAATCCCTCATCATACCGAAGACTGGGCGGAGTGTAACTGCAGCCAAAGGGTCAAATTGCTCCATTGCTGTCTTTCCTTTCCAGGTTGATTATGAAAAGGCCCATCTGAGATTCTTTGTGCCAGAAACCCATTACCCATGTTACAAAACCATGCGTAGCCATGATTATTCTTCAAGAGCAGCAAACCTTGATTAGTACATCTTTTTTAAAAAAAAAATCAGAACAGCAATGGCATGTAAAATATATCCCTTTCTTAAATTCTGCATACATTCAAAAGGAAGGCTTGGCATCCTATTATCACTACTTCTGATATAGTTCCATTGACATCTCATTGCCCCAGCCCAGGGGTCAGCAACCCGGGGCTCTGGAGCCTCATATGGCTCTTTCATCCCTCTGCTGTGGCTCCCTGTCGCCGGTCGGCACCACAATTTTGAGAGGAGCGTCTGGTTAGGGTGGGGGGAAGCAGGGCGCGTCAGGAGGAGACTCTATGGCAAGGGGCAGGTTTTCCGGTCAGCTCCACAATTGATAGGGCTTTTGGTTAGGACAGGTAGAGGAAAAAGGCCACTGCACTAGGAGACTCTATGGTGGGGGAACTGGATTTCCGGTCAGCTCCAGAATTGAACCAGGGGCTTCCGGTTAGGACATTTGTGGACATTTGTGGCTCTTTCAGTGTTTAAGGTTGCCGACCCCTGATCCAGCCTATCAAAAACAAGCTGGAAATAGGGAAACTGTTGGCACAGAAAATGACTGGAATATCTTGTTCTTCTTCTAAGAAGAAAAACGACATTCCAGAATGCTATGGTTCATCATACCCCCAGAATTTTTTTATTGCCTTCTGCCACCATGGATATCTTTTCTGCCATGATTTCTGCTCATGTATGCTCGAGCTTGTGGTAAATGAAACAAACAAAATGTTAAAATGTTATGATATTTATATAGTTACTTACCGAGCACATCTAAATTATATTAAAGTAACCAACATATCTTTACAATCCACAAGGCATCTCTCAACTTTTGAGCACCCCTAATGTTTGGAAATTGACAGTTGAAAAATTTGACACACCCTATAAAAATGTGACAGTCATGAGCAGGAAGTGCTCAAATGTTAATTCTCAAGTTCCAAATGCTTTTCTGGAATAGCAACAGGAACAATAGCAAAGGTAAGCTACAGTCCAATTCAATCATTTTTATTTGATCAATGACCAGCAAAATTTAAAAGAACAAAAGCAGTGTGAAACAAATAATTACTGAATTAGTGAAGCAACAGTTTCTAGTTGTAGAGGTTCAAAACCTATTTAAAAATCCTAAATTGCCTATGGAGCCTTAAGCGCTGTAATTTCATAAAGTTTAAGATTAACCAACAGGCTCCAGATGATATAAATTGAAGCTCAAAAGCCAAGTTTCCTCCCTTTCCAAACTTAACTTTACAAATATTTCTTCTAATCACTCCTGACTTGAAAGGTTGTGTACAGAAACTCAGGAAGACAGGGAGAGAGACAGAAATCTAAAAGAATAAACAAACACACTCCAAGGGATAGGGAGAGAAGGAAAAATAAGAGAGAATAAAATGATGAGTAGATTCTGAGAAAGGTATGTTATGCAAAAGAACATCTGCAAGTATCATGTTATTTTCTTTAAATCCTCACTGTTCAATCATTTCAATGCACTATATCCAAAGTTTTTGTATGTATTTGAGATATATATTTCTAACCGTAACCTTTATTTAATAACTGTTTTCTACTGCAGTGTTCTAAGTTAGGGAGATAACTAAATTTCTAATGTACTATTATTATTTTCTTCCTCTTACTAGCAGAATGGCTTGAATTTAGGATGTACAAATCCAAATCTAAATCCAGCCAATTCAACATAGCATGTGCTCAAATCATAAGCCTGTTCCCCATATCAAATGTCTACATTAAAAACTACTAAAGAATTTTACATTCATTTTTGTCCAGAAGTTTCCCAAATGAATCCGTTTTTGGAAAGCAGTTTTCACAAGCATGCATGTTTGCATAGAGCTTTTGTATACTATCAAGAAATGTTTTAATGACATTTTTGTGTAATGCATGCTTTTTTTCCTGTGCTGTCTTTTTCCCCTTAAAAATTGCATCACAAAATACCAACAAGTATAGAATGTGGATATTAAATATATAGTGATCTGAGAAATGCAAAAATGCAAATGAGTTCAGATTGCTTTAAAGCGCTATATTTTCCTATATCCCTAGGCTTGGTGTATCTCTCGTAAATGTCTTGTAGTTTTATTGTGCATCTAGCACTAAATATACCGTAACTCTCTTTAATCAAGGGAAACAACACCCTAAGTACATGCTCATCTGTCTTCTGATTAGTTTTCAAGAATTACTGAAATATGGCTGAATATACTTGTACCTCTCAAATTAGGATATTCATCATGTCCCACTATATTAATCTTAAGGATTAATTTCAAATGTAGATTCTAAGACAACAAAGTCACACTAACCCTCTAAGTTATCACTGCTGTTTTCCTTGGCAAGGAAAAAGTTACAATGATAAATACACACACTGCTCAGGAAGGCAATTTGGACAGGACCAGGAGCCACCTGCAGTTTATAGCATTGCAGTCACTGTCAAGGGCAATTCAGCAAGTCCTATGGGGTCTTTTGCACAGCTGTAGACATGACAGCTGCAGAACCTTCGCCAACAAGAGCATTCCAAGGCTCCAGTCCGACACACTCACCCCTCCCAAACACCCCTTTATATTCCTCCATCCCATATGTAACCTTCAGCCCTTACTTGGAGCAGACAATCTGACAATAATAATAGTAGTCACTCAGAAAAGGTAACCTCTATCATGCTAACTATTTCTGAAAACTAAAATGCTTAGGATATGATTTGAATTAAAATCCACATTGTTTCACCTGTCTTGCTTGACAAAATGTCTTCACCTATACTCACATGCAAGCACAAACCTGCAATCAGACCAGACCTATGAATGCTGACCTCTTCAAAGGTCAATATGCTGTCAAATATCCCTATTTTCCAGAAGTTTTAGTCTTGATTTTGTTTCCATACAGAAATGGAGAATCTGCTACTTCTTGTTTGCTTTTGTTCTTTCCTCAAAGATTGACTACCAGTTGTGAATGAAAGATTAAAATAAAGTGTAAAGTGTGGTGTGCATAGACATAAACTGTATTTGCATAAATTAGTAGAAGAAAAAAAATCCATCTATCAATCATGTCCAGCAATTTAAAAAAAACAATCCTAGGTAATACGGGAATATAGGAATAATTTTTCTTCTACTGTATCTTCTCAAACTCTGCAGTATCAAATTAAATCAATGTATTAAAGTGTGTAAGAATGCCAAAATTACCTACTGTTTTGTCTGTCTTACATAGGACATCACAGATTTTGGATTCTGGTATTTTAACAAGATTTTAGCATTTGGGGCCTTCAGAGTCTCATTCAAAATCACATCATAAGAGCCCAGGATCTTTTTATAGGGGAGCAGTATGGGTTCTCATACAAAACAAAACAAAACTTAAAATATCTAAAGGAATCCATGTCATTAACCTGTATTTTGATTTGTGATGGCACTGATATTCTTTCAATCTGGATTTTTTGTTGTAATTTATAATTGGCATGTAATTTGGCATGCCAATGGTAGGAGTAAAGCCATGGCGGTAAATATTAGAGCTAGGTTACTTTGAATTTTATTCATTGTTTATATATTTATTTAACGTAAAATGACTAAAGGATAATTACCGTATTTTTCGGAGTATAAGACGCACCAGAGTATAAGACGCACCTTAGTTTTTGGGGAGGAAAATAGGGGAAAACAATCTGCCTACCAGGTATTCATCTGGCTAGCATCCTTAGTCTGGTCAGCTTCAGCACATTATTTTATCTCCTGGTTAGGACTTAAAAAAACCTTCTTCTGAGAGAGTAACAATGAAAGAGCCTGCAAGCCAGTAAGAGCTGGGAAGATAGTTAGCACCTGGTTAGGGCTAAAAAAAAAACTTATTCGGAGCAGCTGCAGCACATTATTTTATCTCCTGGTTAGGACTTAAAAAAACCTTCTGAGAGAATAACAATGAAAGAGCCTGTAAGCCAGTAAGAGCTGGGAAGATCGTTAGCACCTGGTTAGGGCTAGAAAAAAACTTCTTTGGAGCAAGTAGAGCAATGAAAAAAAACCCTGCAAAGACTTAGGGCTGGAAAACATTCTTCTGAGAGAGTAACAATGAAAGAGCCTGCAAGGTAAGAGCTGGGAAGATCTGTTAGCACCTAGTTAGGGCTGGGAAAAAAGCTACATTCGAAGTATAAGACGCACCTGAATTTTCAGCCACTTTTAGGGAGGAAAAAGGTGCGTCTTATACTCCGAAAAATACGGTAAATGTTTAACACATTTGTAAAATAATGTGGAAATAATATGTGGTCTAACAAGCGTTATTACATTTCCTTTCATCAATTAAATATATCTTAAAGAAGCCATAGGTAACCTTGGGCCTTAAGGCCTATGAAGATTAGATGCAGATCCAGTTACATACACTTCACACAAAACCCATACTATATACATCTATTCATATATAATAATGCAATTTTTTGTGTCATAGCAGAAGTCTATGAAAGTTGTTTCTCCGGCTGAAATCATAGCTCTTATTTACTGCCAAAGACAAAATTGTTACTGAAGAAAATTTTCCACACTCTTGTTTAGAAGTTATTAGTTTCTTTGATATGGGAAAACTTTAACTGAATGTCTAGTTTTCCCATTCTGATGATATGAACAGCCTAAAGCTGATATGAAGAGTTTCCTATTGCCACTGATATAATAGTGAAAATTCAGTACGTTCTCCATCAGTCTGATGATGATGATGATGATGTTTGTCCATCGTGTTCGAAGAGGACTTTGACATCTATGAGAATCAGGGGGGATGTCAAGACTTGCATGTGAATTGGATTAAAGTGAGGGAGTGGTGCGCATAGTCAGCCTCACTCTCTCTTCCCAGATTCCATCTTGTTCCAATAGCAGAATAAGAGTCGAGACAGTTGGAGATGGGCTGGGCGCAGTGGCTGACCAGGGTGTCTTTCGTGTCTTGCCGTGCTCTTAGCGTACCACATCGCTTGCAGAGACCGCCTTCGTGACCGTTGTCCTATTCTAGTAGATTTCATCCGCTCAGTCCGCCAGAATCTGACTTCACATGCTCAGGAAAGACAAGTCCCTATCTCACCAAAGGTCGATGACCCAACAGCTACTCTCAACCTGGTTTAGCCAGCCTGTCGAAGCTGTTGCCCAGGGTGTGGCCGCTGTGCATGCTACAGCTGCTAAGACCCACAGGTGAGAGCTGAGTGACAGGTGGGGACCAAAAGTGAACAAGCTGCCCTAACAGCTCCCCTAGAATGAGCTATCGTAAAAGGACATGACATGCCCCTACACCAGAGGTGCTATCCCTCCCTGAGCACCCCATACACCCCATATATCTCCATCAGTCTACAAGTTAATTATCTGGCAGAGAAAAGATTGCCAGCTTCTTATAGTGTGCATGAAGAGTCATTGGGCATAAGGGAGAAGCAACTATGTTAGGCTTCCTTTCCATTGCAGTGATCATGTTTACTAGTTTACTTTCCTTCTACCTTGTGAAATTGAAATCTGTAGCAAACAAAAAAAAATTACTTTCTTATTTTTACAAAGTTTCATACACATTCTGGATTAACAAGCTACTGACTAGTTCTCCCTGGTATATTTTTGTGATTGTTACCTATAATTCTGAAAATCCCCCATCTAGTTTGCTTGGATCATTTTGAAAGCTGCATAAAACTCAGCCTGAGAGAGCTGCATCTCCAACAAAAATGTAAAAAAAAATAAAAATCAAGGACACCACTTGAAAATCGCTGGATAAGACAGTATCACAAATAACATTTTATATTTTTAAAAACATAAACCATATTTTCATAAAGAAAAGGTTATGTTGGAATTAAATCTATGCATAACATGTACAACTGCAATAAATTCGCTATTCAGTAAGCCTATATTTTATAACATATGTCCTATGTGTTATGATCAAATAGCGACATCCTTATCCCTACAGCACCAATACTTTCAGAGAAACCATAAAATGCATTTACAGGCAATTTCCTCATGATATACTATATAATTGCAAAAATATTACATTTGCATGTGTAATAAAAAGTATTATGGACTCACTGGGAATTTTTCATAAATAAAAGCTGGAATCAATAGGATTTGTGATTTCAGAAAAAGAAAGCTCTGGCTAGTCTTATTATGACAACAGCTCTTTCTAAAAAGAAAAGATTATGAGTGTTTCCCCCAAAGTACCACTGAATTCGTTTCACATAAATAAGATTTAATTATTGGGAGCATCAAGTTCTATTCAGAAAAGAGTCTACATCTAATTCAGTCAAAAGGTTCAAGCAGAATGTCCCCAAGGATCCGGTACGAAGATTCATCAACATGAGTAATTCTGTGCTATCTTCAGTTAGAGTTGATTGTTTTTATTAGGAGAGTTTATGGCTGTCATATTTTCATGGATACTGTACCTGTTTTAAGCAGCAGTCTAAAATTTTAAAAAAATCAAACAGGTGGACTTTTTCCTCATATGCACAGCAGGGAGGGGGAGGGGGGGACGTCATCCCACTGGAAAACTCCAACCTGGGTAATTTTGATTTTCAATGAAGAGGATGATTCCAGAAAAGATGTTTTTGAAGTTTCCTGCACCAGGCTGCAGCTCAGACTTGTGACACACACACACACACACACACACACGGGGGGGGGGGGAGGAAATTAGAATATTCTCTGACTGACTGGATATGCTGCACTCATGTTATAGAGTTACCCAAGGGGAGGAGAAAAGGATGATTAGAATTTAAGGGGCGTGCATAAGCGCACCATTGTGCCTACCGTCCCTGTCCTACTGTCCTATTGCCTAATTTACCTGTACCTACTTTGCTAATATTTATTTTTATACCAATACTTACTATCTTGTACATATTGGACAAACAAATAATAAAATAAAATAAAATAAAATAAAATAAAATAAAATAAAATAAAATAAAATAAAATAAAATAAAATAATAAAATAAAATAAAATAAAATAAAATAAAATAAAATAAAATAAAATAATAAAATAAAATAAAATAAAATAAAATAAAATAAAATAAAATAATAAAATAAAATAAAATAAAATAAAATATAAATAAATAAATAAATAAATAAATAAATAAATAAATAAATAAATAAATAAATAAATAAATAAATAAATATGCGTAATTAAGTCTGAGGGGACAACCTTTGAGCGGGCCTGATAGTCACTGAAATCAACTTGATTTACTTATCATTGCTTTATTTTACTCCCAATAAGTAAAATTTCTGAAAACAATTTTGCATTTTCAAAAAGACGGCTCAAGAGTTCCAGTGAGTTTTTTCAATTCAAAACAATAATTTATTTTCATAAGCCGTTTAAGCTGTTCCACTCTTTGCTTTACAGTATTTTATGCTCAGAAACTGCTTGAATCCTTATTTAAGCCAAAATCTACTTTATTTCCAGAATTTTATTGTTCCACTAAGCCTCCATAGTAATCCAAGGAAAAAGTATCCTGAAACGAGATTCCTTTCCTTTATTTTGCAGGGGGTAGGACATTTATAAAGCAAAGTTGAAAAAGAAACACATACAGCTTGTGCAAAATATGTCTCTGTGACTTCCCAATATCCCATGAGGGGATTCAGGATATAAAGAGATATACAGTGAACCCTCGTTTTTCGCGGGGGTTACGTTCCAAAAAGAACCCGTGATAGGCGAAATCCATGAAGTAGTAACCTTTATTTTTTTTTTACAATTATTATACAATGAAATACTCCATAATACATTGAAACCAAAGAACAAAACCTTTTTACAGGCCCAAGCATTTGTTTAACAAATAAAAGTACTGTATAAATGTTTTTTTACAAATAACTACTGTACTGTAAAATAATAATTTTAATCATCAATACGAACTGAAGGCTTCAAATTGCGGAGATCAGCACCACCCCACCGCGACCCGAGTCATTGGATTAGAACGGGAGAAAATGAAAAATGATTATGAAAAAAAATACAAAGTACAGTAGGACAAATAGTGACTCACGTGTATTTCACTGCTCTTGGCAAGCTGTTTTACGTATGTGTATAAACCGCAACGTTATTGACACACAGGTAGAGAAGAAGTGGAGAAACTGTTTAGCCAATCAGAATGCAGAACACAATGCACGATGCAAATCCGTGAAGCAGCGAGACCGTGAAAGGTGAACCGCAATATAGCGAGGGTTCACTGTATAGGTCAAGGGTAGGACAAATGTGGGGAAAGACTTTAAAATTCTCCAGAGCACTGGTGGACTTGGACCAGTTCATAAAGCCCAGTCAAGGACCAATGAATTCAGAACTAGTTTGTCAGTTTCCTTTAGTGCAGCCCAATTTACCCGTGGCTGTGAATGCAAAAGGCAGAATGTATTTAGGCAGTGAAATAACAAAGAGATGTTCATGAAGTCGCACAAAAAAGTAATAATTCATCCATTGCATTAGAAAATAAGACATAAATGCAAACCGAAGGCCAGTTCTGACAAAGTAAATCTTGTGATTTAAACAAACATACAGATTGCTTTATGTTAGGAGAAAGTGTTCACACACTGCCAAACTCTGATTCAGCTTCAGATAGCTCTTATTCATAATTCTGATGCGTGGTTTAGGCTTCGGCAAAGACTGCTCCATAATGCCAAACATTGTTTCGGCACCAGTGATTGTCTTGTTTTTGTTGGAACGTGTCTAACAGACAGTACATATGCTGGAGAGGAGAAACAAAAAGCTGCACATCAGACTGTATGTACTACATCCTTATTTCTGGGTCCTGATTTGTTGAAAAAGTCAGGACAAAGCAAAGACATAACCAAAAATCTGTCAAGCCCAAGAGACTACACTCTCTATAGCTGGGCGTTTGGAATCACACAAAATGGGAAACAAGATAAGAATATTTAATACGAGGGTGAGTCAAAAGGTAATGCCATTTTCTTTAGGACAGGTATAATTACCGACACAGGAACATGTAGCATACATCAAAATGAAGCTGGTCCTCTGTGGATCACATCCCTACTTCTCAACATAGTCACCGTTTCTCTCAATAGCAATGATCCACCTTCGAATGAGAGCATGTCTCCCTGCCTCGTAAAATTTTGTTGACTGTTCTTTGAGCCACTTCTTCACTGCAGTTTTCACTTCCTCGTCACTGGAATAATAATCCTCCATACTCACCAGATTTAGCGCCTTCAGACTATCATCTCTTCGGCCCCATGAAAGAGGGTTTGAGAGGCAAACATTATTCCAGTGACGAGGAAGTGAAAACTGCAGTGAAGAAGTGGCTTTCATGTGGGGCATTCACATTGAGGGTGGTGCAGCACTGTAGAATCAAGGCCAAAAGAGCAGTTAGGGCACAAATGCTGCAACTTTCTACAGCTCTTGAAATGAAACAAGTCTTTTCCTGGGTTGGTGCAACAATAGCTGTACAATCCTGAAAAAAGACACAACTGCTTTGATGGATGACCTGTACGCAATTGCTTAATTGGTACCTCCTGCTGCTCCAAAATTCCTTTTTGCCTCTTAATCAGAAAGTGTGCACAGCCCTTTTAATATTAATATACTAGAAGTAAGGAACAGTCAACAAAATTTTACGAGAGAGGGATACATGCTCTCATTCGAAGGTGGAAGATTGCTATTGAGAGAAACGGCGACTATGTTGAGAAGTAGGGATGTGATCCACAGAGGACCAGCTTCATTTTGATGTATGCTACATGTTCCTGTGTTGGTAATTATACCTGTCCTAAAGAAAATGGAATTACCTTTTGACTCACCCTCGTATAAGGCTGAAGCTGTTGTTTCTCTGAGGTGGCTTGAGGTTTATTCCGCCCATGTACTACCAGCAAACCAGGATCTTTATCCAACCTTTGCTTCTTTTTTAATTTCATTTTCTATTATTTTTGGGGGGGGTTCCTGTTATTTGTGTCTTGCACTTTCTTCCCGCTGATAGGGTGAGTAGATAGAATGATCTTTTACCACTCCTTCGAACAGGTCAAGATGTCAATTTGGCATATTTCTTTCTTTAGACTTTGAGAACTTTAGTAACACTTTTTCAGTACTAACAGAGGTCCTGGACTCATTGAAGTTTCAATAAACATGAATCCTCATTTTGAATCTGGCAGGTGAACTAGGCCAGGATGAATTTGATGTCTGCCCCTTATCATCAGTTCAGAAGAAACAAAATCCAAACCACAGAACAAATTATTTTCATGTTTCATATATTTCATCCATAAATATAAGTTATGCCATTTTTTGAATGTTCCCCAGAATGTAAGTAACTTATGTAAGGAATAATACTTAAAGCTTACTTATTAAATAAAATTTAACATGTAATGGATTTAAACAATATTGTGTCAAGACCCTAGAGCAGTGATGGCGAACCTTTTTTGGTTCGCGTGCCAAAAAGGGGGGGGGATGCATGGGATCACATGTGTGCGTGCCCACACCCATAATTCCATGCACCCCGCGCATGCGCGTATGACCCCCCCACTCCCAGCATGCAATGGCACACCCATTTTTTGCTCTCTCCAGGCTTCTAGGAGTCTGGGGAGGGCGAAAACTGCCTTCCCCACCCCCTCTGGAGGCTGGAAACAGCCTGTTTCCTGACTCCCAGTGGGCCCAGAAGGCCCGAAAATCAGCCGGCCGGTGCGCACAAGCGCCCCGGACCTGAGCTCACGTGCCCACTGATATGGCTCCGCGTGCCACTTGTGGCACCCGTGCCATAGGTTCGCCATCACGGCCCTAGAGAAAGGGGAAAACAAGGGAAATAGTTCCACAACTGAGCAGCAATGGTAGCAATTGGCACCCTGCAAGAACAACCTCTCTGCCTTTTTTCAAGATCAACAGTCTCATATCTGGGTAATTATAGGTAGTCTTAGACTTATGACCACAACTGAGCCCAACTATATGACCATCTTGAGGGCTCATTAAACAGCTGCAACATATAAAGCCCCATTAAATTCAGCAGGTGGGACATTCCACTGTTGCACAGGTTTCCTGCAGGATGGCCAGAGCTAAATGTGGATCTCCACAACAGGAAGTGAAAGGAAAGTCCAACCTCAGATGAAATGAGTGTTGAAATGAAAGAGGGTTATACTGTAATAGTAAAGACTGGATTCCAAAAAAACTTCAGTTTATACATTCATGGGTAAGAAAAAGTCATGCAGCTGAACCTAGTTAACCAATTTAAAACTGAAGTCAAATTTATAGTCTTTTTATGCAACTTTTCCTTCCCATTAATAAAGACTGGATATGCAAAATTTAGGAAGAAAACGATTGGAGGAATATCACTGCAAGTGGCATTTAATAAAAAAATACCCACCACCTAGTGCACACAGAATGACAACATGAAGGGAGGATCATAAGGAAATGCATTTTTGCAGATTAATTTCATATTAAGATTTATCACAACGAGAGAGGAATAGATGAAGCAAAAAAGAAAAACTGGCTTATTTTGTTATGTTCTTAACAAGTCACAAAATGAAAAGTGTTCAATGATTTTTTCAATTGTTCATTGTTATCAAAGGAATAAAATGGTGCAGAAATTGGAAAGAAATTATTTGATTGAGAACGTCTGGATTCATTCATCAAGTCAACCGTGAAGATCATATAGTTGGCTCTGCTATTTCTGGGTTTTTAAAAATTTAACTAATTTTTATGTTTGTTATAAGGTCAAAATGAAAGAATCTCCGAGATAGCTGGAAAAAAAGATAGAAAGCAAATATGATCTATAATCAAATAAATCTGTTTTCTGAATAACAACATACATGGTTTTCTGTATGTCTGTTGCATAATCAGCAAGTGGAATAGCTGAGGAAATTCCTTATTTGGTGTAAATCAAATATTACAAGATTAAATCCTTTCATTTAGGTATAATTTCATTTTTAGAAATAGAAACTTCAAATTGAGGTTTGTGCTTAGTTTAATACACCTGAAGAAATATATCTATATGACAGTTTTAAATTATGTTTGTTGACAAACTTGTCTTCTCACAACAACATTCAGAATTTTAGATATAAAACATTTACCTCTCCCATAGCACAGCTATTAGGAATTATTGGAAGGAAAGAAAGAAAAAATACTTTAAAAGTCTGGATTTTTTTAAAAAAACCCACAAAAATGAATGTTTAATTTTAATCAATTTATCTTTCACTGTTACACAAGTAAATGGATAAGAAGGTACATTTTTATCTCACAGCCATGGATTTCCAGGGAAAACAGCAACTGCTGTGTAATTCAGAATTTTTTTTTAAAACCACAAAAATGAATGTTTAATTTTAATTAATTTATCTTTCACTGTTACACAAGTAAATGGATAAGAAGGTACATTTTTATCTCACAGCCATGGATTTCCAGGGAAAACAGCAACTGCTGTGTAATTCAGAAATTTCTGTACAAATTTTGTAATTTACAAATTTGGTTTAAAGATATCGCTTTACAGTCAGGTTCTCCCTCCCCCCCCCCCAGACAATTATTATAGCTGATCAGCTTTTTGGTTACCCAAATCAAGTGCTTTTATAATAAAATCAATGCAGGCTTTTCTGACTACTTAAGGCTGACAGGAAGCTACCAAACAAAACTTGTTCACCTGCACAGAAAACCAGCAGCCAATCAAAATGTGCTTGATATAGAAATGTATCCTCGGTGCTCCTCTTAGGGACAAGGAAAGCTTTCTTCTGTGTCTTCAGTCAAAAAGAGAAAAATACTCTTTCTGCATATGTAAAATGAACTTGATTCAGAAGATCAGACATTCTTCTTGTGCCTCCCCATCTTATACTCAGATGTTCCTTTACCTCTCTGCCGTTGTAGCCAGCACAAAATTAAAAGGTTTCATTTTCATTTTCTGACATTAATCATTCTACATGACATCCCAAGAGGGGAAATCATGATGTGCTTAAACTATGTCTTTTGAACTCAAAATCAACCACAGTTTAGACCCAGGGTTGTTCTCAAACCATCCTGAAACCAGTACCTGAGTTCAGATGTCGTGGGATACTGGAGGTACTTCAACATTAATATTTAATGTCAACTGTCTCAATTTCTGACATGAAAGTAGGACTCACCACTTCTCATTTCCCATAATGGAAAACCATGATTAACTTTGCTCTTCTCTTTTTTCATGTGAAAGGGAAAAAGTGATATTCTCTTATATATACTGTATATATTTAGATATTCCCATGAGAATGTGTGTGTGTGTGTGTGTGTGTGTGTGTGTGTGTGTGTGTGTGTGATGTATGTATGTATGTATGTATGTATGTATGTATGTATGTATGTATGTATGTATGTATTTGTATCCCACCTTTATTAGTTTCACAAATAACTCAAGGCAGCACACCTTCCTCCTCCTATTTTCCCCACAACAACAACCTTTTGAGGAACGTTGGGCTGAAAAAGAGTGATAGGCCAAAGATCACCCAGCTGGCTTTCACGGCTAAGGTGGGACTTGAGTTACTTAATTCAAAGAATTTTTGTTTTTCTACCAACAGTCTAATAAGATATGGTTTTTACTAATATAGGCTGTGTGATTGCATAATGAAGCATGGTTCCTGCCTATATTAAAATAACAGTTAACACTAAGTATTTCTCCAACATTATTTTAGTAATTGTAACAACTGGATGGAAATAACCATTCTTCCTTTCCCTCAGAAAATAAGACAAAGCTGAACGGACAATAGTTTGCTTAACACCACCTGGAAAGTTTAGAGAAGTGGTAAAATGTGAATTATGGACTTCCCGAGTCATTGTTAATATTTTAGTGATATTTATATTTACATTATTTAATTACATTAATATTACATTAGATTACATTTAATTACATTAGATATTGATTACTAAGCACTATAGGCAGAGGACTAGTGGTTGTCTTCAAAATTTTAGATTCAGTCCTTGGGGCAAAAAAAATGAGATCCAAGTGGAAATGATTTAGAACAGGGTTGTCAAACTCGAGTCATCATCACGTGACATATTGTGACTTTTTTTCCCATTCGCTAAACTGGGCGTGGGTGTGGCCAGCACGTGACAAACCCGGCCCACGAGTTTGACAACCCTGATCTAGAACATAAAACATCCTTTTGACTGCTCACATTTTTCTCATTTGTCTTGAATCAAACATATTAATTGAAATGAATGCAGAGTACTATCATGTTATGACTTTGAAGCAGACTATGCCTCACTGGTACCCCCAGGCTGTGTTAAACTCTCAATTCCCCCCCAAAAAAACACCAGGTGCACTGGGTGAGAATATTGATGGTTCTCCCCACACATATTTGGAGGATCCCAAGTTGAGAAAACCTGCTTCGAAGTAATTCTACTTTGAACATTTATATTAAAAATATGAATATTATTCCTCCTACATTTGCACATTTGGTTCTTTCTTATGAATAACATGTGTAATTTGTCTTTGTTATCCTCTCCAGACGAATGAAAACATTTTGAATGCATAATGTGTTTTTAGCCAAAAAGTTAGTGGGACTGGACCACACTGTAAAAACATGGTACTTTAGTTGGTCTGCCAGGTGAATATCCAAAGTTGTCCCAATTCTATGAAGAACAAGTCCAATCCAAATGCTCCACACAACTATAACTGCATTGCTCTATTCAACTAACATCAACAATTACATCAGAAAGAATGTGTTTACCTTGGTTCTATGCCACAGAAACAGCGCCCAAAATGATGCTGAACATATGTCTGCTAGCGCCGTTTATGGGGACAAACAGTGTTACAGATGGCTTTTAGCACTCTTTTCTTTTAAATAACTAGACAGCACAATATTGTTTTTGCAAAGAACATTCATTTATGGAGAATATTTTATTGATCACTAATTACATTTCCTTCATCCTTCATCGTTTATATCAACTTTACGATCACATGTACTTTGATTGTAGAAGCAGGCCTTAACAGAATGACCTATGATTACAAAGCATTAAGTACTTTGAAAATTACTATTACAGATTGTGATTATATTATTGCAAAATTTGACTCCTGGAACTCAAAGAAAACATTTCACAGTAGTAGCAAACTAGCCATTTTTCCACCAGATCACATGACAAGACAACTCCCATGCTTGGCTTTCACTGCCACACACAGGAAGGTCAGTTTGCCTCTGGTTTCAAGCTTTTGTATTTGTGGAGCATCCAAATCAGGTGACAACAAAAACATTATGTTTGAATGATGTTACTCAGCAAACACTCTAAAAAAAATCCGATCCAGACGGCCAGATCTAAGGGGGAGAAATACTTTCCATTTTAGCCAGACTGTTCATTCAGGTTTATATAATATCATTTCAGTCTAGAAAGTTCTCCAGGTTTGCCAAGAAAATTAAATTGAAACATTTCTGGATTCTTGCTTGACTAAGTAGTCTCTCGCTTAAGCCGTAGTTCCTGTTAGAGAATAAAGCATTTAAGCAAGTTGGACTCTATTTTACAATAAAGGAGGCAGCAAGTATTTAAAAGTTGGGGGGGTATCAACAAAATTGAACTACACGTCTGTCCTTTGGCTATTAATTTCACTGATTCCAGCATGTGCTCTTTTTAAACACAGAATTGAAAATGTCCAATTTCTGGAGTACACAAAAAAAATTCACCTGCTGTATATTACAAATCCTGAAAATGTTATTAAGATAAAATAATTTCTAAAAACGTACATCTGCATAACTACATAGTCAAACAAAACAGAAAATGTTGACAACTCAAACCCCAATCGAACACAATTGTCAGCAAAGTGTAGCTGCTTGGCGAGCATCACCAGAGCAAGTTTTTTGCTTCTGTTTCGATGATGATGATGATGATGATGATGATGATGATGATGATGATGATGATGATGTTCATCCATCGTGTTCGAAGAGGACATTGACATCTATCAAATCAGGGGGGATGTCAAGACTTGCGCGTGAATTGGATTAAAGTGAGGGAGAGGTGCGCATAGTCAGCCTCACTCTCTCTTCCCAGATTCCATCTTGCTCCAAATAGCAGGACAAGAGTCGCGACAGTTGGAGATGGGCTGGGCGCAGTGGTTGACCAGGGCGTCTTTTGTGTCTTGCCATGCTCTTAGCGTACCACATCGCTTGCAGAGACCACCTTCGTGACCGTTGGCCTATTCTAGTAGTTTTCATCCGCTCATTCCGCTGGAATCTGACTTCACATGCTCGGGATAGACAAGTCCCTATCTCAACGAAGGTCAATGACCCAACGGCTACTCTCAACCTGGTTTGGCCAGCCTGTCGAAGCTGTTGCCCGGGGTGTGGCCGCTGCGCATGCTACAGCTGCTAGGAGCCACAGGTGAGAGCTGAGTGACAAGTGGGGACCAAAGGTGAAAGAGTTGCCCTAAAAGCTGCCCTAAAATGAGCTGTTTCTCTTATAGATACTATCTGGACAAATGACTCTTTCAAAGGGTTAAAAAAGAGGATGCACTGAGACAATGTACCTCTTGCTCATTGCAGTGCATTATTTAAGCCCATGGAGAAATTCTAACTCATAAGGAAGGAACCAGGTATCCTATAAAGGTCATCTCATCATTGTGCAAATGGAATCCAAATATATGGAGAAAATCCAAATTGCTTACTCTGTGATAGAGGTTGACACAGGTTTCTATTTAGCTTCCCTATTACAGGATGCAGCTGCTCCCATTTTACTTCCCAGCAGTATTACTACTGTTTAGTATTACTCAGCAACAGTAGCTACGTCGGGATTACAAATGCTGCAGTTTCAAAGGAACTGAAGTTTATCATCATTTAGTTACATAAGGTCAAAACAAACGATGGGGACGCAATAGTCTCAAAATCTTTGGATAAAAGTGGGGAATTCCAATCCAAGATATTTTTCACCCAGCAAAATAGGCAGGGCAGGACTTGGGTAAAAATTTTAGACTGACATGCAAACTGCCCATACAGGAAATGGGAATTTCCTCAAATAAAGTCAAACAATTACATAAAAATAATCAAATGGAAGATGTTGTTTGAAGATTCTGAATATTTTAAGTTTTAGTGCTTAGGAGGCAGAATTACAATAGGTCAAATCTTATCAAAATGTAAAATATTATCATAATCCATACTATTGTTCTCAGTGTTGAAAAAACACTGAGAAGGTATTATTTTGTGGGGACATATCAATTAATTTTAGATATTCTAAATTGAAGAGTTTGTAAAAGTATACAGGTAATCCAACTGGAAACAATAGAGAAAGCATCCACAGTATTTATCTTGACATTCAAAAAATACTCAAAGAGATTGGCAGTGGCAATTTCTACATAAGACTTTTCATTGGTTTGCAAGCACCATCAGAGCTTTGTGATCATAGGTATAAACCAGGGAATGGGTCACATGTCCTATGAATAAAGGAGAATATTTGTAACTCAGGGTTGAAATGAGGGGTCCTTGGTGCTCTCTGAGCTTGGTTGTTTTCTTGCAGACGTTTCATTACCCAAACTAGGTATCTTAACATCATCAGTACTAGTAAGGAGTGGAGTCTGCTCTCAGTTTATATTCCAGTGGCTTGCCTGACAGTGTTGGTAGGGGTGATCTTAGAGCCATGATGGCGAACTGTCACGTAGTGAATATTGTCAGTTGTATGTATATGCAAGGTGATGCACCCCTATTCTAATATTATGGTACACTCCATTACAAGCAGGACACGTGATGTGATCTTGTACGCATGTGTGCATTCCTGATTCTCCATTATTCTTCTTGTGGTTTGGCTCTGACTGGGAGTGGTCGCATTTAATTAGCAAGAATGTAATTATTCAGAACTTATTGTTTTTGTACCGAAATAAATATTTTATTAGAACTTTAACTTTGGTTTTATTTCTAAATGTCTGAGCCCCGAGAGAAATAGCAGTAGCAATAGCACTTTACTTATATACCGCTTCATAGTGCTTTACAGCCCTCTCTAAGCGGTTTACAGAGTTCAGCATATTGGGTTCCCCCAACAATCTGGGTCCTCATTTTACCAACCTCGGAAGGATGGAAGGCTGAGTCAACCTTGAGCCTAGTGAGATTTGAACAGCTGAACTGCTGAACTAGCAGTCAGCCTGCAGTCGCAGCATTTAACCACTCTGTGAGATTAATTCTCACCTCTAACACGAACCTATGGCACGCATGCCGGAAGTGGCAAGCAGAGGGTTCCGGCATGCCGGCCAGCTGGTCTTCACGCGCGTGGGAGTGCCGGAAACCAGAAGAGCAGCTGTCCAGTGTGCATGTGCTCACCGGGAAGATGATCTTCTGGTTTCTGGCATGCGTGCCAGAAACCGGAAGACCAGGTGGCTGGTGCGCATGCACACGCTGGAAACTGGAAGATCATCTTCCCGGCGCGCACATGCACACCGGGCAGCTGCTCTTCCTGTTGCCAGTGCGTGCATGCGCACTGGCCAGTTGGTCTTCATGAATGCATGTGTGCCAGAAACCGGAAGACCAGGTGGCTGGTGCGCATGCACACGCTGGAAACCGGAAGATCATCTTCCCGGCGCGTGCATGCACACCGGGCAGCTGCTCTTCCTGTTGCCAGTGCGTGCATGCGCACTGGCCAGTTGGTCTTCATGCATGCATGCGTGCCAGAAACCGGAAGACCAGGTGGCTGGTGCGCATGCACACGCTGGAAACCGGAAGATCATCTTCCCGGCGCGTGCATGCACACCGGGCAGCTGCTCTTCCTGTTGCCAGTGCGTGCATGCGCACTGGCCAGTTGGTCTTCATGCATGCATGCGTGCCAGAAACCGGAAGACCAGGTGGCCAGTGCGCATGCATGCACCGGAAACCGGAAGATCATCTTCCCGGCGCGTGCATGCACACCGGGCAGCTGCTCTTCCTGTTGCCAGTGCATGCATGCGCACTGGCCAGTTGGTCTTCATGCATGCATGCGTGCCAGAAACCGGAAGACCAGGTGGCCAGTGCGCATGCGTGCACCGGAAACCAGAAGATCATCTTCCCGGCGCGTGCATGCACACCGGGCAGCTGCTCTTCCTGTTGCCAGTGCGTGCATGCGCACTGGCCAGTTGGTCTTCATGCATGCATGCGTGCCAGAAACCGGAAGACCAGGTGGCCAGTGTGCATGCGTGCACCGGAAACCGGAAGATCATCTTCCCGGCGCGTGCATGCAAACCGGGCAGCTGCTCTTCCTGTTGCCAGTGCGTGCATGCGCACTGGCCAGTTGGTCTTCATGCATGCATGCGTGCCAGAAACCGGAAGACCAGGTGGCTGGTGCGCATGCACACGCTGGAAACTGGAAGATCATCTTCCCGGCGCGTGCATGCACACCGGGCAGCTGCTCTTCCTGTTGCCAGTGCGTGCATGCGCACTGGCCAGTTGGTCTTCATGCATGCATGCATGCCAGAAACCGGAAGACCAGGTGGCTGGTGCGCATGCACACGCTGGAAACCGGAAGATCATCTTCCCGGCGCGTGCATGCACACCGGGCAGCTGCTCTTCCTGTTGCCAGTGCGTGCATGCGCACTGGCCAGTTGGTCTTCATGCATGCATGCGTGCCAGAAACCGGAAGACCAGGTGGTTGGTGCGCATGCACACGCTGGAAACCGGAAGATCATCTTCCCAGCGCGTGCATGCACACCGGGCAGCTGCTCTTCCTGTTGCCAGTGCGTGCATGCGCACTGGCCAGTTGGTCTTCATGCATGCATGCGTGCCAGAAACCGGAAGACCAGGTGGCCAGTGCGCATGCGTGCACCGGAAACCAGAAGATCATCTTCCGGGCGCGTGCATGCGCACCGGGCAGCTGCTCTTCTGGTTTCTGGCACGCGCGCACACGCACGTGCACTCTCGTTTTGGCACTCGGTGCCAAAAAGGTTCGCCAACACTGCCTTAGAGGTTCTTTGGTTGGGCTGTTTACTGTTGGCTTGTTTGGCAATTCCTTGATTGGGATATTGTTTACTTTATTGTTGGCTTAATGCAAAAGAAACAATCAACAAGCCAAAACAAAAAGAAGAAAGCACTTCCCCACCTGCAATCAGTATCCAGATGAACATAGATTAATTCCATGATTAACATCAAACCAACAATAAATGCTAGACATTTAAGATCCACTGAAATTATACTTTGTGGCATGAAGTTATTCATAGCAGCTAGTAGTGCTGAGTTAAGCATTTGGTTCTTTGTTTCGGATGGCAAACAGGACCAAATGCAAGGCGCTAGAACAGCATCTTAATATTATTTTGATAACTAGCCTGTCAGAGGGTCAGTAGCCATGGGCATATTGAGAAAGAATCATAGCAAACATCACTTCTGCAAAATACATTTAGTGTGATACAGATATAAGTGCTCTGTCCCCCACCCCCATCACAGGAGGAAAAAAATACGATAAATAGCTTTGTGGGATACATTTCTGGTTTGTATTTTCACCTGCTATACAAAGGGGTTTTTGGATAACAATCACTAGACTATAGCCCAGTGATGGCGAACCTTTTTTTCCTTGGGTGCCAAAAGCATGCATGTGCGCGCTATTGCACATGCTCGAGTGCCACACCCATAATTCAATGCTGCCCCACCCCCCATGCATGTGCACACGATCCCCCCCGCTCCCACATTTCCCGACTTCGGTGGGCCCAGTAGGTCCGTTTTTTGCCCTCCCCAGGTTCCAGAGGCTTCCCTAGAGCCTGGGGAGGGTGAGAACGCCCTCTCCCACCCCCACCCCCCCGGAGGCCCTCCAGAGGCCAAAAATGCCCTCGCAGAGCCTCCACGTAAGCCGAAAATCAGCTGGCCGGTGCGCACATGCATGCTCGAGCTGAGCTAGGGCAACGGCTCACGTGCCGGCAGATATGGCTCCGCGTGCCACCTGTGGCACGTGTGCCATAGGTTCGCCATCACTGCTATAGCCCATATGCACCTCTAGAACGTGACAAGCTGATGTTCATGTCTATGATCAAAAGTGGCTTGCTGCATCCAAGAGATTGATCTGATTGATTTCATGATCAACTGTAGTATATTTGAAACTACAGGAGACCTACTTATTTCTTTGAAATGCTTCGGTTTTGTAGAGCATGTAAATGATCCATGTGTTCATTTGCAGAAACTCCTGCTACTTGAATTTCAGGCCTATTAAGGGGAAAGGTGTTTTACACCTTTTCAGCTCCCATTCACATGAACAACAGCTTCACACAACAGAAAATAAGGATGAAGACGAAGGGCCAAAACAATTTGTTTTATTCCTCTTTTCTATGGTCAAAGACAGGATTTTTGTTATTACTGATCTGCCTTGGACTGTAATCAGTCCAGGGCAGACCAGTAATTTTATACTTCAACCTTTTTGTTCTGAGCTCAATGAGTTTGCAGTCAAGAGCTGAGGTGGCACAGTGGTTAAAGTGCAGCACTGCAGTTCAACAGTTCAGCTGTTCAAATCTCACCGGCTCAAGGTTGACTCAGCCTTCCATCCTTCTGAGGTCAGTAAAATGAGGACCCAGATGGTTGGGGACAATATGCTGAACTCTGTAAACTGCTTAGAGAGGGCTGTAAAGCACTATGAAGCCGTATATAAGTCTAAGTGCTATTGCTATTGCTAATCATGAATCATCTTCATTGGAGTGACTGGGTAACAGAAACAATGGTGGTGCCGAAGTGTCCAGATGTGAAACATAAATGAATACATATTTGTTGTAATCATCAACAGACCATGCATGTACTGAAACAGGCAAATAGAGAATTTCAACATTTCTTCCTTCATTCCAGGACAACCAGCAAGCTGTTAATATAAAGCCACTGGGATTTGTTGAAGCACGTGAGGAAAATAAATAGATCAATTTGGAACTCTACAGAGGAGATCTGAGGAGTTTATTTAGAAAATTGAAAGACATTCTCTTCAGCTTAGCTTCCTGTAAATATTGTTGTTTCCTCCAACAACCAAATCAGGTGGTCAAGCGTCCATCTACCTAAAAGCAAAATGGCATTACCCCCGAATAAGGTAGTGATTTTTACATACCTGACTTTCACTTTTACAAAGTGAAAGGTAAAATCTTCTGTTTACTAAGAACTGATGACCTTTCAGAAATATTAATATCAGCTAGCCTAAGCCTCAAGAACACCCAAAGATTACAGTTCTCATTTTATAAAGCTGTGGGAGTCTAATATGATAGGTGTAAATAGTCATGAGGCACAAGAGAACAATTTGCTCTCCTCAGTGCCAAATTGTAATTTTCAATGGTTGCCCTGTCTGTTTGCCTTCATTCTTATTCATGTATTTTACCAAACAGGCTTGTCCTTCTGATTGACCTGATTTAGTAGGAGGAAAGGTAAGAAAAGAGGAAACAGTTCCAATTTGATACTACCCATGAAACATAGCTCTGCCTTGGGATGAAACTGATGGGGAGAAGCAAAAGCACCACTGGCACTTAAGATCATGGACAGAAGCCCAAAAAATAGTTGAAGAGTCTAGGAAGCCAGAAGTGGGGGGGAATGGATTGGGAGACTGGGAACAGGCACAAAGATAGATGGATGGATGGATGGATGGATGGATGGATGGATGGATGGATGGATGGATGGATAGATAGATAGATAGATAGATAGATAGATAGATAGATAGATAGATAGATAGATAGATAGATAGATTGATTGATTGATTGATTGATTGATTGATTGATTGATTGATTGATAGATTGTGTTGAATATGCATAGCCGGCAGCAACAGCAAACACCTTTCCCGATTGGCCGCAGCCGAGCCGGCTGCAGCGCAGGAGAACGGAGAGCCACCATTGGCTGCCGCGTCTGACAGCTCCATATAAAAGAGCTGTCAGAGCACGGCTGAGGGGATTCTCGCTCAGTTGCCTTTGTTCCTGTTATTCTAGTTCTTCTGCTGTTTGGTTGAAATAAAAGGGTTTTCCTGAGACTTCGTCTCCGTCTCCTTTGTAACAGATAGATAGATAGATAGATAGATAGATAGATAGATAGATAGATAGATAGATAGATGGATGGATGGATGGATGGATGGATGGATGGATGGATGGATGGATGGATGGATGGATGGATGGATGGATGGATGGATGGATGGATGGATGATAGGTAGGTAGGTAGGTAGGTAGGTAGGTAGGTAGGTAGGTAGATAGATAATTATTGTTATTATTCTATGTTCTTCTTGACAAAATCCTAATATATCATAGTAAGTCATCCGTTTACATTTAGTAATAATTTCTCTTCTATAAAATGCTTCTTGTGCTGAGAGCCACAAGTATTTCTGGGCACAACTTTATATCTGTCCCATATTCTCAGTATGGCACATCTAACAAAATTATTTTTAAAACCCACATTAACCATACCATAGATATCTGTACCACCAAATCTTAAATTATGCCCTTCTAATGCCAAAAGGCTTCTGTTTCTCAGCAACATCAATTCTTTCATCCAGACCAAACAGCAGTCTGCAAAATATAGTTTAAAATCAGATAATCTCAATCCTCCTCTTTCTTTTGCATCTTGTAATGCCAAATATTTAATTTGTGGGTTCCCCCCCCCCCGGCACACAAATTGAGATATGTCTTTCTGCCATTGTTTAACTAGTACATCAGATGTCAAGACTGACATTCAAACAAGACATCTATCTTAATCATGGAAATTTTCCAACACTGATAATTGTATATTTTTCTCCATCTGAACATATGGTTCTTACATTTCTTTCCAAGTCTTATCATAATTATTTTGAAACAACATGCAATTCATGTTTGTCAAACTCTTGTAATTCTGAGAATTACAAGACATTACATTACAATTCAACACATTTGGAGGGAACCAGTTTTGAGGAGACTGCTGTAACTGACCTAATACTGAGACCTAACCAGTGGTGGGTTCCTACCAGTGCGGTCCACTCTACCGCACAGGTAGCGGCCAGTCGATGACACAATTTGTGCATGACACCGGTCCATCTTCTTCCCCGGTTGCCATCTTTTTTCAGAATTTTTGGGCTTTTTTGCTTCCTGTACATGCGTGGAAGCAAAATCTTGCGAGGGGACGCGTGTGTGGGATTTTGGTGATTTTTTGCTTCCGCACATGCGCATAAGCAAAAAAATCGCTGAAATCATGCGCGCGTGCATCCCCTCATGAGATTTTGCTTCCGCGCATGCACAGAAGCAAAATCGTGCAAGGGGGTGCATGCGCGGTGTGCACGCGCACGTGCACAAAACGTGGAGATGCACGCGTAGCACACCGGTAGCAAGGTAAGAGAGCAACCCACCGCTGGACCTAACGTGTAATTATGTAACTGAAAGAGTGGGAACAAACATGGCTCCTCAATGATTGGGATGACCAGGGATCGAAGCCATGTTTAGGATCAATCTCAGCAGAGTTCTACAAGTGCATCTCCCTATTTTTCCAGTTTAACTGAACAGTTGAAAAGTTTGTTCAGAAAATATTTGTCATAGTGAGTGCAGTGCCCGTTCCCTTCCCTAGGAACACAGGAAGAAACTGTGTTATACCAAGTCAGACTGTTCAATATTTTCTACACTGCCTAGCAACAGCTCTCCAAAATTTCACAGAAAAACACTTTGCCCATTAACTGATGATCCTAAGGGATTAAACATAAAATGTTCTGCATGCAGAGTGTATATTCTTCCACTGACTTGTGCCTCTTCTCTATTAGACTGTGGCAAGTCTTCCATTGAAAAGAATCCTACATGTATTGGAGAAAGGAAATTAACAAAACTATATATAATCCCCCAGGCTTTGTCCTGGAATTACTCTGTTTTGGAATCCTCTATTATCTGTAATCACTGTAAAATGATAGCCAGTAACTAATTCTTATTTGGCCCTTATTAATTATATTGCTCTATTATTATGTCTGATTACTTCATTTCTGAACAATTCCATTTGTACAAAAATGAAGTATCAGGCACTTGGATAATAAATGTTAGGCAGTGATCCTAACATTTTATGGCTTTCTTATTAAAGTCAACAGAAATTTTGGCATGGACGTTGGTAGACCATAGATTACCCCCCAAAAATGTGCTTCTTTCAAAACAAACAAAAACTCTTTAAATTATATTGTTTATGTCCCCCGTTTCAAAGCTGTTGGAACCCAGTGTGATCTAGCATTCAGCACTTTCAGCTACAAATAGGTTACCTAAATAAACAGCCAGTCCTAATAGGGAAGGTCACAGGCCACTTTTTTTTAGAAAAGGTCAACAAATATTATTGTGAAGAATCACACTTGGAAATATCTTCAATATATCCATTAGGTAAAGATAGCCAACTACACTTTACATTGCCTCTAACATTAAGTGGTTTTTTTTTCAGTGCAATTCTCATTGCCATGAAAATGTACCGATGTACCGAACTCTCACACCAAAGAAAGACGACAAAACGATTCATTTGTTAAAATATTTATATCCCACTTTGCATACTCAACCATCCAGAAGCAATCATAAAGAGCCGAGGTGGCGCAGCAGTTAGAGTGCAGTACTGCAGGCCACTTTAGCTGACTATGATCCGCAGGTCAGCGGTTCAAATCTCACCGGCTCAAGGTTGACTCAGCCTTCCATCCTTCCGAGGTAGGTAAAATGAGGACCCAGATTGTTGGGGGCAATATAAATATACATTGCTTACTGGTGTAAATCGCTTAGAGAGTGCTTGCACTGTGAGGCGGTATATAAGTCTCTAAATAAATAAATAAATAAATAAATAAATAAATAAATAAATAAATAAATAAATAAATAAATAAATAAATAAACAAACAAACAAACAAACAAACAAACAAACAAACAAACAAACAAATAAATAAATAAATAAATAAATAAATAAATAAATAAATAAATAAATAAATAAATAAATAAATAAATAAATAAATAAAATTTATATAGCCTAGCTCCTTACATTGTCTTATGAGCATGTGGAAGAGCTATTACCTTCATATTTGAGGTAGCCAACCAAGGATTCAAGTAAAATGTTTGTGGTTTTTTTTTCCCTTTTCCTTGATTGTTTCCAATCCTCAAGCCAGTCCTTTCATTAATCTATGATAAAAGGAAATGACAAGCAGTGACACTTGGGAAAAATTCAAGGAAGAAAGGAAAATCTTGTATTATTTCCTGGGCTTCTGGGAGGATGGAAGATTATAATATATAATTTTAATCTTAATTGTATGATTCCTGTATATATCATCTTTTCTAATCTATCATCACTTGCTAGGATTCGTTAACTTCTTTGTTTAATGAAAAGCATTCATTGAAATAAGTTGGCAGCTTCTGTGTTTAGGCTTCAACATGCATTGGATAGTGTATCTGTTTAGGCAACCCAACTCAAGCCTAAGCTGTAAATCTTGCTGGTCTACAGAAATCAAATGCATTGATCAAGTGTATCAAGAACAATATTTGAATACCAAACTAAAATACTTGTGTGGGAAGACAGAAGGAAGACTAGAGAAAACATAGAATCTAAGACAAAAATAAGGAGACCTGAACTACACAAAAAATTAATCCTGTGGCTGTTGAAGTGTAATTGCAAGTTGCTTCTCCTATGAAGACAATTCCTGTTAAAGTGAGAATAAATCTCACAGAGGCGATGTGGATCTTTTCTTGGAATCCAGACAGTTAGAAAATAAAACCGAGATTAAAAGTCTAATAGAAAATATTTATTTCAGTACAAAAACAATAAATTCTGAATAGTTACATTCTTGCTAATTAAATGCGACCATTCCGGTCAAGAACCAAAACACAAGTCAAAGAGAATAATGGAGAATCAGGAATGCACACATGCGCAGAAGATCACATCACGTGTTCTGCTTGTATTGGAATGTACCATAATATTAGGATAGGGATGCATCACCCTGCATATACATACAACTGGCAATATTCACCACGTGACAATTCCTATAGCCTAGAAAACTCTATTATGCTGAGAAGGACTCTTTGCTTTCTTAGCAGAGATATGGCTCGTACAGTATCCCACATGAACTGATACATTCCTGAAAAGTTTTATCATGATTTATTTATAAATGATAATGCACCTAAATGTCAGTATTAATGTGTACAAAAATATTTTTTTCTTTCTTTCTCTGGTATGTGTATGAAAAGAAAAAAGATGGATTTCTCACATATTTTTCATAAAAGCAGCTACATTCTGAACCCCCCCCCCCCATTTTTCAGCTATTAAAATGGTTTGTGTACAATACTGAACCATAAGAAAGATGTCAAAGAGAAAATCATAAAACATCTTTCATTAATGAACCCTTCCACATCTCAACAGCAGCTTGCTATTTTTCCTCCCATATCTATTCTATAGATAAACACAATTTCTACTAAAATTAACTCAAACAAGATACTTCCATCAAAATTGTACCGCCCTCCTACTACCTCCAATGCCACTGCCATTGCACCACGAAAAAGTTAACATTCCAACAGAGCACACACAGGCAGCATTAAGTGTGTCATGGCCAAGGCATAGTGAGTACAAGGCAAAGTCTGACATTAACTATTATGAATGGACATGATTTATGTGCCTGTCAGCAAGAAATCAATCAAGTCAATGGAAAGCCAGCGGCAACATCAACAACAGTAGCAAGAGAGGAAATATCAGAGCCAAGACAGGATGGGTCCTCTCAACCACCTGAGGAGAAGGCAAAGAGAAGAAGGAAGCAGTCAGATTCACAGTAGGCTCTCATCCAAAAAAATAGTAGAACCTACATTTCACTGGTTCTCCCGAGATTAACTAATTCTCGGGTTGTTCTTGATTACCGATAGTGGCATTACGAAAGACAGAAAAGAGATGACAAGTGGAAATGTTTGGAAATGTCATTACTGTAAAGAAGAGGTCTGGATTTCTGGAAGAGAGGGCAGTTAGATAAATACATACAATAGCAAAGGTAGGTAAGGATCTGGTCATAGAGGGAATATTTTATCAGATGAAGATAGGTTTGTGCAGCGGTGAAATCTACTTACCTTCCTTACCGGTTTGGAAGTGCACGCTTTGTGCGCGCTCCGCTCTCGTGCGTGCTTTTTCACCCTCTGCACATGCGCAGAACGCTTTGCGCATGCGCAGAGGGTTAAAGAAAAGAAAATGGCGATGTCCGGGCGGGTGGGCGGAGCCTCGTGCTGCAGCCGCTACCGGTTCTCCAAACCACCGGCGGCCACCGCTACCAGTACGCAAGAGCTGAAGAGCTGAAGTGGTGCAGTGGTTAAATGCTGCAACTGCAGGCTGACTGCTAGTCCAGCAGTTCAGCTGTTCAAATCTCACTAGGCTCAAGGTTGACTCAGCCTTCCATCCTTCCGAGGTGGGTAAAATGAGGACCCAGATTGTTGGGGGCAATATGCTGAACTCTGTAAACCGCTTAGAGAGGGCTGTAAAGCTCTATGAAGCGGTATATAAGTAAAGTGCTATTGGTATTACGCCCGGACCAGGCTGAACCAGTACCATTTCACCCCTGGGTTTGTGGTTTAACTCATATGATAGAAAAAAAGAAAGGAAATGAAAACTTACAACTGGCAGGCAAAGCAGAAATGGAACAAAAAGATAGTCATGGTTTTATAGCACCACAACAATCCATACAAATATTAATACCAGACTAAAAACTGTGATCCAGTTCCTCAAAAGTTCTTTTGCCCCCTTCCCCCCCCCCCCAAAAAGCTAATCTTCTAACAATTCTCAAAATGATTGAGAATTTCTTCATAATCTTTTCTGGTAGTTATACCAGCTTACGTTATAATTGCAAATGATATAAGATGATAACATTCTACTCCACAACTTGTTTATTCAGCAGCCCACTTCATTGTCCCTGCTTCCTGGTCTGAAAAAAAGGGTCCATGAGTGGAGTTCCTTGAAGATCTGACTGAGATGTGAAAAGCCAAAGAAGCTGCAGACAGAAGACTGCAAGGAAAGTCATCATAATAGCGTAACTGTCATAAATCTACCTCCCACCCATGCCTGCATGTTCCTCTTTAGGGGGAGAAATATCTTAGTGTGAATGAAAAACTGGCACAGAATTAATAAATGCACAGCTGAGAGAAAAGCTATGCAATAACAAGAGATAATGAGGTGTCACCACAGCTAAACATAGGTGCAAAACTAAAGGCAGTCCTACAAAGATGCCATTCTGACATCAACCAGTATGAAAGCCATTGTCTTCTCAATACCCTTAAGATCCGTTGGATTAGTGAGTTTCTGGTTATAGGATGACTGGTGATCAGGACCTTCTGAGAGTAGCCATATGGAAAAAGAGCCACTTTGGTCTAGTGGTTAAGGCACCAAGCTAGAAAGCAAAAGATTGTGAGTTCAAGTCCCACCTTAGCCATGAAAGCCAACTGGTTGATTTTGGGGCAGTCACTTTCTCTCAGCCCAACCCACCTCACAGGGTTGTTGTGTGGAAAATAGAAAAAAGAAGTTGTGTAGGGCATGTTTGCCACCTTGAGTTATTTGTAAAAATAATAAAGGCAAGATACAACTAACTAAATAAATAAATATAAATAAGTAAATATGAAGGGTGATGCATAAAGATGAGACTTTTCAAATATTCGTTTAGAATGTTAACTGCTAGACTTCATTTTGCTTATATTGGGTTGAACATATTTTAAATATTTTTATTGGCTGGCTTCTTTGATATTTCAGTGTCTGTAATCTGAACCTTAGATTTTATTGGAATCATAATTCCATTTGTCATGTTTCTAAGCCAAGTGGAAACAATACTGTTCTGCAGGACAATCTAAAGAATGAATGTTTAAAAAAACTTCAAATAAGTAACTTAAAAATTCATTAGATCTATAATTCAGGTGTGTGTGAGAGAGAGAGAGAGAAAGAGAGAGGGAGGGAGAGGGAGGGAGGGAGGGAGGGAGACAGAGAGAGACTATCCCATAAATTGCTTTTATCATTTTTTCTCTATTTCAGAAGAACATATTTGGATGGCAATAAGAACATCTGGCTTCCTAACTCTTCCTAACTCTTCAGAGATACTAAAAATACTTCCAAAAAACTTCTGCACTTTTAGAAACATGATAAAGGATATATATTTATCTGATAGAATGCAGAGAAAGTATCCTCAATAGAAAGAGTACTGTGGCAAATGGAAAGAGTAATATGCACTTCTAGGCCCTGAGGGAGTAGGGCAGCATAGAAAAACTGCCAAATAAAATAAAATAAATAAATAGGCCTGTTTGCTTAAAGGTGCTTGCAATGGAGTTGTTCAAAAGGTTCCCCACACACACACACCTCAATATGTGCTGTTATTTTAGGCAGTGAGAAAACAATTGGCTATAACAAATATTTCCAAAGGAAGCCTTTAAGCTACAACCTTCCTACCTTATTCAATGATTTTTGCTGGGGTTCCAGATGATAATACCTTCCTTGAGGAAAAAAAGAAGACGAAGAAAAAACCATAATCATTGCACAATGCCTTTGCGAACAATATACTAAATTTGGCACAGAAAGAAAAGAAGAAATAATTATGCTATACAATTTTGGGGGGAGACTTCAAGTCAGTTTTTAAATCCCTGCAGTTTTCTTGGCAAGATTTCAGAAATGGTTTGCAGTTGCTTCTTCCCTAGGGCTAAGAGAAAGTGACTGGTCCAAAGTCACCCAGCTGGCTTTGTGCCTAACATAGGACCAGAGTTCAGGTTTCTACTTGTTGCCTTAACCACTACACCAAACTACCTTTTTCCCCCTACCATACCATACCATATCAACCACACCACATCACACCACACCAAATTATACACCATATCATAGTTCGTTAAGGGAGAAAATCTCTCAATCCAACCCACTTACAGGGATGTTGTAGTGGGAAAATAGGAGGAGGAAGGAATACTATGTATGTTTGCCAACCTGAATTAATTTATAAAAATAGTGAAGGTGGGATATAAATAAGGAAAGTCTTTGTCTCCTTTTATCATATAAATACAGATCACGTAAATATTAAATTCATTACTGTATATACAATACATCTTTACCTGTTAAATTAAAAACTAATGACAATATATATAATAATAAATATTATCAATATCTTTTAATATTATCAGCTTGATAATTTGGCTTTAGAATCCTAACTTTGAAAGATAGATTTTAGATTTATTATTAGAGTTGGAAGGGACCTTGTAGGTCATCTAGTCCAACCCCCTGCTCAAGCAGGAGTTCCTACACCATTTGAGACAGATGGCAGTCCAGTCTCCTCTTGAAGATTGCAAGTGTTGGGGCTCTCACAACCTCCGCTGGCAAGCTGTTCCACTGGTTGATCGCTCTCACCGTCAGAAAGTTTCTCCTCACTTCCAGGTTGAATCTCTCCTTCCATCCGTTATTCCTTGTTTGGCTTTCTGGTGCTATAGAGAACAGCCTGCTCCCCTCCTCTCTGTGGCATCCCCTCAAGTATTGGAACACTGCTATCATGTCACCCCTGGTCCTTCTCTTCGCCAGACTGGCCAAGCTCAGTTCCTGCAACCGCTCTTTGTATGTTTTATTTTCCAGACCCTTTATCATCCTGGTTGCTCTCTTCTGCACTTTCTCTAGGGTTTCAATGTCTTTTTTGTAGTGTGGTGACCAAAACTGGATGCAGTACTCTAGGTGTGGTCTGACCAAGGCTTTATAGAGTGGTACTAGTACCTCTCTGGTCCTTGATTGTATCCCTCTATTTATGCAGCTCAGGACTGCGTTGGCCTTTTTGGCTGCTGCTGCACACTGCTGGCTCATATTTAGTTGGCTGTCTACCAAGACTCCAAGATCCCTCTCGCAATCGCTGCTATTGAGTGTGGTTTCACCCAGTTTGTATGTGTATTTTTGATTCTTCTTACCTAGGTGTAGAATTTTACTTTTCTCCGTGTTAAATTTCATTTTATTGGTTTGGGCCCAGTGTTCGAGTCTGTCAAGGTCCCTCTGGATTTTGAGTCTGTCCTCTGGGGTGTTTGCTACTCCCGCCAGCTTGGTATCGTCTGCAAATTTGGTTAGTTCTCCTGCTATTCCCTCATCTAGGTCATTTATGAAGATATTAAAGAGTACTGGGCCTAGGACGGAACCTTGTGGTACGCCACTGCTTACTTCTCTCCATGTGGACTTAGAGCCATTGAGGACTACTCGTTGGGTACGGTTGGTCAGCCAGTTGTTAATCCATCTGGTTGTGTAGCTGTCTATCCCGCTTTTTTCTAGCTTATGAAGAAGTAGGTTGTGGTCTACTTTGTCAAATGCTTTGCTGAAGTCCAGGTATATGATGTCTACTGCATTTCGCTAGTCTACTAATTTGGTCACAGTGTTGAAAAATGAAATGAGGTTGGTTTGGCATGACTTGTTCTTAACAAATCCGTGTTGGCTGTTGGTTATTACTTGGTTTGTTTCTAGATGATGTGAGATCTGGTTTTTAATTATTTTTTCCAGTATTTTCCCAGGTATTGATGTTAGGCTGATTGGTCTGTAGTTTCCTGGGTCTGTTTTTTTACCTTTTTTGTAGATGGGGACCACATCAGCTCTTTTCCAGTCCTCGGGGAGTTCCCCTGTGTTCCAGGATTTGTGGAAGATGTGGTGCAGTGGTTCCGAAATGACTTCTGCTAGTTCTTTTAGGACTCTGGGGTGTAATCCATCAGGTCCTGGTGCTTTGTATTCATTAAGTTCAGATAGGTGATCTCTTACTGTATTTTTGCTTAGGTTGAGTCTTGCTTCGAATCTGTTTTTTATTTTTGTGTTGCTGGGTAGATAGGATCATAGCGCATTGGTATATGGAAATGACCTTGGAACACAGGAGGAAAAAACACAACCTAGTCCTAGACAATGGTCTGATAAAATAAAATCTGATTCTGAAAGGGGAGCGGGGTGGAGAAAGTGTCTCAGAGGTTTTCAGGTGAGTGAAAGTAAGGGGTGTGTGAAGGGAGGAGACATACTTTTAGACTTGCAAAATTCTATTACTGTAATCCTACAATAAAGGTAAAGATATGACTCATGGTTGGTGTTCTTGTCTAGACTGTCTCAAAGGGCTGACACATAGCTAAAAGCATAACCATTTCCTAGTGACTATCTCAACTTTTAAGAGAAATACTGTATATTGGATCATATTTTCACCAGGAAATATTAAAATCTACATTTCTCTGACACAGACCATATATGCATAATGGGTCATAAATTACAAAAGTTAAATGGAAGAAAAACACATCCCAACGTAAAAATGTACAGGTAACTTACTTGTCAAGTTCTCTCTGTTTATCCAAGTGCTAATTAGTGTTGTACATCTTTAAGAGCTGCCTCCTCTCTTGCTGTGTTCTTCTTATGGTCAAAGTGGGTTTTTTCCATTTGGACTATAATTGTCATCATGTTTTACCGCTACTTCAGTTGGCAACAGATTGCCCACCTCTGTTTTTTATGGCTCTTTATCTATTAGTGCACCTAGGCAGATAACCTTCTTGTTTCTGGAACTTAGTCCTTGTGTTCATTCTCTTTCTCTAAATAATAGCTGCTAACATTGTTATTGTCCAATGCGAACACGTTTGAAGAGACGTGTTATCATTTGACTTTAAAAAATTGCCATGCTTCTTCTATTCCAGGACAATTGGATATTTTTAAAAAAAGAGAAGTACTCCGTACCTTTAATAATGTGGCAACAATTCTATTTCATCGTCTAAAATTCTCTTTCCTAGACATCTAGTAAAACTATTGCCATGTGCCTTTTGTTAGATCTGTTACCATGTTTTAAAGATTTAGAAGTGTTTCTTAGTTTCCACCAAAGGACTAGTAACCATTTTAAATGAAAAATAATTTATCGAATGAGCCGAGATGGCGCAGTGGTTAAATGCAGCACTGCAGGCTACTGCTAGTTCAGCTGTTCAAATCTCACCGGCTCAAGGTTGACTCAGCCTTCCATCCTTCCAAGGTGGGTAAAATGAGGACCCAGATTGTTGGGGGCAATATGCTGAACTCTGTAAACCGCTTAGAGAGGGCTGTAAAGCACTATGAAGCGGTATATAAGTCTAAGTGCTATTGCTAAGTGCTATTTTGATCATAGTACTACTGTAGCCAGGATTATGTCCCCCACTTTATGGTTTGAGGGTTTGTTTTTTATTCCGAATGCTCCAATAATCCAGAAATATTATTTTTTCTAAGATCTTTCTTGTGAATTTGCCTTCTTTACAATACATCTCAAGTTTAGGGTTTTAAATCTACCATTTCTTCCATGTACCCAATAGCATTTATATGAACAAGCAGCTGGTACAATACATTAGCTACAATACAATGTGGTTCTATGCATGTACATTCAGAGAAATGTATTCACAGAACTTGCTTTCAGCTAGTCAGACTTACAGGGTTCCATTTTGGGCTAACCAAGAACCACAGAGGGGGAAGCCTGGAGTGAAACATGGACATGGCTATTTGTAATCTTTTGTGTTTTCTCATTCAAAATGGCAGGAAATTGTTCTGCCAATATTCAACAATAAACATTGATGAAGCTTTGAGACGTTAATTTGAATAATGAAACATCTACAAGATAACAGCCACTCTCAGAGAACACCAAGGATCCCTCAAAGGTCCTTGCATTCAGGAACACAAACTAAAGATCAACAAACTAAAGCAAATTGCAATACTGTAAAAAGGAGGAGTTTAGCTTCACTAAAGGTAGGATCCCTCAGTAGGGGAAGTCAAGAAAAATCAACCATATCAAATAACACAAGGGGAGAATAAAAAGATGACACAAATGATATATTCATTTGTAAAGGTAACACTACTGTGGAATTGCTTGGCAGCCACATGTACCCTTAGGCTCTGACTGAAGTCAGACAAAGGCTCACAGTGAGCCTTTGCCTGTCCTCTGTCCTCAATACAACACAACTCATTGTTCCAACGCAGAGATGATAAAACCAAAGAAGCAATTTCCTCTTCCTAGTTCCACCACATGAAGTCGAGTGTGTGTCTATCAAGCCATAGGTTTTTATTAAAAGGAATTACTTTCTCTACGTGTCTCTCTCCAGGAGACAGTGGCACCGATTGGCCAAGACACTGGGGTTACATTTGCTCCTAGTTAGAGGAGCAAAATTAAATGTTCAATGACAAGGATTCAGCTCTGGCCCAATTCATTCTGACTTCTACCAAAAGCCGAAGAAGAATAAAAATGTCTTGTTCTGCTTCTGAATGATGCACTGATTGTTTTGAAGAGTCTCCCAGAGAAAAAAAATATCAGGGTAAATTGAAATAGGCCGGAGTGTATCTGGCAAAGGATTACATAAATTTGTTTTGGTGAATAACAGCCTGGCAATCAGCAAAGCAGCAATTGGGTATAAAGCTAGGATTGTTATGCATAAGAGCTTAGGGATCTTTTGACCAGGTAGCCATCGATTTACAATAACAATTGAGCCCAAAATCTCTGTTGCTAAGCAAGACATTTGTTAAGTGAGTTTTTCCACCTTTTACAACCTTTCTTGCTATAGTTATTAAGTGAATCACTGCAGTTGTTAAGTTAGTAACACCGTTGTTAAGAGCATCTGGATTCCCCATTGATTTTGCTTGTCATATGGTCATTTGTTTCAGTGATGTTGCAACTTTGAACGGTCACTAAATGAAGTGTTGTAAGTCGAGGACCACCTGAATTGCAAAGATGTTCTTCGAAAGCTTAAGGCTCAATGGGCAATTCAGGGGAATACACAGCGGGCAGCAGATGAAGTCACATGTATTGTGATATCGTTGTGCAAATGACAAGGATTACACGGAATTTTGGAGATGCTTGCTAAAACTGAAAGAGTTTGGTCTTCCAAGTAGGATAATTTTCTAACAGAAAACAATAACCTTTATCTTGAGGGGGGGGTAATTTATAATCATAGACTGTAGAAGTAGATGGGGACTTTGCCCTAGTTCAACTCTCTGCCCAATGCAGGAATCCATTACTCCAGCATCTCTAACAGAAGATCATCCAATCATGGTTAAGGATCAGGTAAGTAAATCCGCAACTTTTCAGTTTAGGAAAAAACAGGAATTAGTTTTCTCATTTATATTTTTGGGAATGTGGTGCAGACATACTACATGCTACAGATTTTCCCACCATATAACATAATTGATTGCTAAATATGTACTTTGATTAGCAACAGCTGCATAATTTTCCTAAAATGAAGACACTATCTGATACTCTAGATGCAGACTTCTAACAGTTCGGCTTTAAAACCAGTTTTCTGACAGAGTATCAAGAAGAAGTCAGATTTTTTTTTGTTTCCTTTGAAATAAAAATGTCTAAATTTTTCAAGCTTATGCAAAAGGGTGTAACAGTTATTAGTGCATCTGTGAGAGAGTACATGCGCTGGGACTGTGATAGTCGTACACATGAGACTTGCCTGAGGACTAAAGTCAGCAAGCGGAGAAATACACCAAAGAAGTAAGCAATAGTGGGTCTCATCAACAACCTAAAAGTCCACCAAAATATTATTCAAAGGGTTGTTAATAACTGTGTGAAAATGCTTAGCAACAGCTGTTTAGCATTAAAAGCTAAGGCAACATTTCATTTCTGAGCACAGTTTCCTTCATTAAGCCTGCGGTGTGTTTGCCACAGCACCCCCAACCCATGGAACAGTAGGATGCTGGTGCGAGTGTTCACAGTCTTGTCTCAACACCAGGAAGTCACAGGAACATCAATTGGTCCTTCAGAGCTTCTTTTCCCCCAATGCTTGTAATGAAACGGATTTTATTGAACTAATCAGCATGAACTCCTTACTTTTGTTTTTGCAATTGATATTGTGTTTGTGGAGCCAAATGTAGAGGACTTTGATACCCAATACCTTGTGTGTGTTAATTTTGGCAATGCAAAGAGATTCTATAGATGACTTGCTATGTTACTACCATTGCCACCCACTCTCCGACTTCTCCCCAGGCTTTCTTCCCCACCTCCCACCTCCCATTCCTGGATGCTCTTCTTCTGTATAATACAAAAGTTTTTTTTCCCAATATGTTGTTCCCGGATTTCTCAGAAAGAGATTAATTTTAAAAAAAAGCCTTAGAGAACTGTATGATACTTCAGCAACATGAAACCCGATCTCCAAGTGTCTGAATGACCAGAAGTTTTCAAAGAAAACACTTCTGAATTCATGGGATTGCTGCTGCAGCAGCAGCAGGCCAATGAGATAGTCTGGGAAAGGCTAGAAAGCTGTCGCCAGGCTTTGCAACAGGAATAGCAAACCAGGCCCAAAACAAATAAACTGGTGGTCAAAACGTGGCCATCTTCACAACTCTCCAAACCAACGGCCTACTCTTCCTTGGCAGGAAGATGACTGAGGTACTAGATGAAGGCCTCCCAGGTTAATTAGACCTGACATTCGTTAACAGCAGCATTTACTAGACAGCAATTAATCAGAGAGACTCTTCAAACAGAAGAAGGTGGGGAAAAAAAATAAGCAGGCAGCAACGTTGTGACCCGTTTACCTTAAAGATAAGACATTGCTCCAGGTGTCATACTGAGGTGGAGGTCATTCATCTTGCTCTGTTTCTCCTTGGAAATTCGCCAATCCATCTTCCTTCAACCACCCAGACAAAAGGGCAGTTGCCCATCTAACAAAAGTATCTGCCACGAGCTGCAGAAAGTTAGAAAAAAAAATGAAAATTCATCTAAGGTGCCTTTCTAATCCTTGGAGAAAAAAGTTACCCTGCCAAAATTATTTGCAGTCAGCAAAGGTGCATTTCTCTTTGAACCACAAATGAGAAACAACTTTTTTCAGTATTCAGAATCAGACTGAATTTCTTAAGTCAAGAGTCCAAAGCCAGGATAAAATATGCATTTATAATTAGCCCAAGTCCATGTACCAAGAAAGTGTTAAGTTATATAAAAGCAGAGGAAGGCCGCGAAGAGAATGAGGCCACGTCACCCATGCAGACAGAGATTTTGCCATTATCTGCAGGATTTCGCTGGTACAGTACCAGGGTCTCCTTTTATTTGTAAAGTATATCAAATGGAAGAGATCTATAAAAGTGAGAAACAAAGAAACGAATGTCTCTCATCCTTACTTCACTGCACTCGGAAATGTCCCCGTCACCCCCCCCCCAAAGACAGGCTTTGATACTTAAAATTGCTTCAGTCTAACAGACTGCAGTGACAAGTGAAAACTAGGTTGGCCTATGTTTAATTAATTGAGCCCTTCATCTCATGGCATGTAAGTTTAGGTGAGCCCCACATCTTTTATTTTGTCAGAAGGTGCAGATGTCAAGGCAAATGAGATTATATGCTTGCCCCAGCCTGTTTCAAAGCCCATCTAATAAGGAACAAGTGGAGCACTAAAAATCTTCTTCACTTTATAGTTGAAATCAACAATGTAGCCTCCAAATCCATTGACTTTTCTTCTTGTTTTGCTTTTGGGGGGGGGAGTGGTGGTTGTTTCTATCTATAGGTACTCTAATGCCAGAGGGGCTAGATAAAATCACTAGAGACCGAGGGCTAAATTAGAAGATATGTAAATGGCATTAATAGCTTGTTTCATTTCCTGATATACTATATTTAATTGTAAGCACACCGTAACCTGATCCAAGCTGGAATCCTATGCAGAGACAGAGGAAGCCTAGTCCTTCTCCCTTTGGGGGTTTTAAATCATAATATACGAGATTTTTAAACAGAGCATTAAACTCAGTTCTGCTTTCTTTTATCCAGCTAGGAAAACCAAATTGGTGTAGTGATTGAGACACTAGACTAGAAATCAAGAAACCTTATGTACTAGTCCTGCTTTAGGCACAAAGTTTACAGCTCACCTGTCTGGAACCCGCACTGCATATCGGACATTAATACAATCGAGAGAGTCCAGAAATATTTCACAAGAAGAGTCCTCCACTCCTCTGCTCGCAACAGAATATCTTATTCCACCAGACTTGAAATTTTGGGCTTAGACAATTTAGAACTACATCGCCTTCGATCTAATCTAAATGTAGTTCACAAAATCATCTACCACAATGTCCTACCTGTCAATGACTACTTCAGCTTCAACTGCAACAATACAAGAGCACACAATAGATACAAACTTAATGTAAACCGCTCCAAACTCGACTGCAGAAAATACGACTTCAGCAACAGAGTGATCAATGCCTGGAATGCACTACCTGACTCTGTGGTTTCTTCCCCAAACCCCAAAAACTTTAACCTTAGACTCTCTACAGTAGACCTCTCCCCATTTCTAAGAGGTCTGTAAGGGGCGTGCATAAGTGTACCACTGTGCCTACTGTCCCTGTCTTACTGTCCTATTGTCCTCATTTATCTGTACTTACTTTGCTTATGTTATGTTTATACAAATACCTGCTATCTTGTACATGTTTGACAAACAAATAAATAAAATAAATAAAGTCAGCTGGATGACCTTTGGCCAGTGTCTCTCTATCAGCCCTAGGAAGCAGGCAGTGGCAAATCACTTCCAAAATCTTGTCAAGAAAATTGCACTGGGATTGCAACCAGACTTTTGAATGCACAGAGATGGAAAGACTTCCAGATTCTTATCATGGAAGAATGGATGGTGAAGTTAATGGAACTGGCTGAGATGTCAAAATTAACTACCTTCATTAAAGAAAAGAATTTGTCTAGCTTTATTTCCACGTGGACACCACTTTTGGACATTTTGCTAGAATCCAAAAGAAATGCCACATTAATTTGGGGATTTGATGATCAGAAATGTTTCTATTTGTACAGAAATGTTTATGATATAGGGATACAGTGTATTTAATTTTAGTTCAAAAGGTTAATTTATTTTATAGCTGTAACAGTATCAAAGAAAGTTGGAAGTTGCTTTTTTCATTTCTGTTTATTTTTTTATTTCTTTTCACTTTCCCTTCTCCTATTTTTTCCTTCTTAATTCTTTTTTCCATTTTTAAAAATCTTTTGACGAGAGTTAATAAAGTATATTGAGAGAGAGAGAGAGGAGAGAGAGAGAGAGAGAGAGAGAGAGAGAGAGAGAGAGAGAGAGAGAGAGAGAGAGAGAGAGAGAGAGAGAGAGAGCTGCAGGGACTAGTCATGGCAACCTCCTAGAGTCAAGAATGATCCAAGGGTCTTTCTCTCACACACACTAAAATTCACTTATGTAACACATCAGTACACTGGAATAAAAGAACATGAGAATACCCCAACCCGTTCCGCATGAAGAGGCCAATCCAATAGATTCCTTAAATGTACTTCAGCATTATCAGATGCCATGTTCCCTCACAGGGAAGAGCAGCAAGCTGGGTGAGGAAAACTGGGCAATTGCGCAGCACCGGCAGTCTTCGCTGCCACCGCTGCCACCGCAGCCTCTGCGTGACACTCTGCTGGCCGTGTCCCCCGATGCTTTACCCCCCCCCCAGGAATGGCGAGTCCCGGACATGGGCTCGACACACACAGTTCTCTTCTTCAACAGCTTCTGGGGTCCCTGACACCTCCATACATCACTCTGCTTAGAGGTAGAGCTGGTTGTCTCAGGGACTGTTTGTACTCACAACCTTACCCCCTTGGGACCAGATATCTTGCTGTTCTTCTTGGTCTCAGAGCAGCAACAGATAACAATCGTATGTTTTGCCTCATAAAATAAACCTCGTCTCCCTGAGGAACTAAATAAGACTAAATTATTAAAATATACTGTGAACATTTCTCTGTTGGCCTCATGTAATGAGCAGCACAATTTTGATATAAGCCAGCACAAAAGACACTATTCTGTTCAATGCAAATAGGCTTAAATAGCTTTAACCTAGTGACCCCTTTTAAATAACACTACAGCAAATCACAATTAAGTAAAATGCCTCTTGAGAGTTTAGATTGGGCTTGACTGTCCACATATTTGTGGGGAAGGAATAGGTGAAGTCTTAATTATAAAATGAACATTGTTTCCAAATTTTATTATGAATGTATCCCGAAGGTAAATGCATTCTTAAAGAAACAAAAAGCTTTAAATATCACTAATGCTGCTTCAGGAAAATGCATGAGAAGGCAAGCCAGAAATAAAGCAGAGAAAACATAGCCACAGAAACAAAGAAGAACATTTTTTTAAGTCATTGCACTTTGAAATACGTGGCTGAGTGAAGCTAAATTATTTCATGGAATACATGACAATGAAAAGTTTTCATTGATTATGGTACCATGCAACTCGTACTTGTAAAAAATGAGACCTAATTTTCTGAACTGCTTTTTAAGAAAATTATTATAAGGAATTGTGTGTCAAACGTTCATGTGTTTGTTTTTTTAGGACCGAACCATTTTTGCTGCACATTTGTGAGGCTTACTTCTGAGCAAACATATAAGGCCTTCAGACTAGACACTAGGTTTCCTTTAACTGCACTGCACAGCATCCTTGGCCCATTAGAAATAGTTTTACATATATGTAAAACTGTCAAATAATATTCCTTAGTACTGTAGATTCCGAATAGGGAAAACAAAAACATTAACAGGTAAAAAAAATCATTGGGGAACAGAGTACAAGTGTCATTTGTCTTCTCTGTCAAGAAATGTTTATCTTATTAATAATGTTAAATAGGGCTTTATAATAATTATACTAGTTATGACTATATTTGTGTTTTATTTCATTTAATGCTATGGTTTGTGGCAATGGTATGTTTCCAGACAAAAGTCCCCATGATACAAATCAGGGACTGAGAGCCTTTTTTTCAATCAGGGAGATGATGATGATGATGATGATGATGATGATGATGATGATGATGATGATGATGATGATGATGATAGTGTCAAGCTTCAAATGATGCTTTTGCAACTATTATCGCTTCTCAGCTTGCCAATAAATTATAGGGGGAGGGAAAGGGTAGATAGAGTATAGCTTCCAGACATCAAGATGCCAGCTTTGAGAACCAAGGACACTTCAGCAGGTGTTTACCAGAGTCAAAAGACTTCCTCACAACAATATCAGGAGACTCCATTGGACAACGTGACCTGGTCTAATAGAGGGAAGGAAAACCTAAACTTTTAACTATGTGGGTTTGCGCGGAAATGGTTAGATCTGGTTTTGCCCTCATCTGTGCCAAAATGAAGTACTCAATAAAGTTTTGCATTAAGAGAGCAGATCGACTTGGCCATGCTTGCTTTGGTTGGATTTTTCAGCGGGAATGTTGACAGATGATGATGATGATGATGATGATGATGATGATGATGATGATGATGCAGAAGGCTGAAGAGGATTTGACAGTGACAGATTAAAGGTGTCAAATGAGCTGGGGACTCTTTTTTTGATGTAATGTAAGGGATTTCTATCATACTTTGTGTGTGTGTGTGTGTATGTGTGTGTCTATGTATACATATGTATGCATGCATGTATGCATTCATTCATTCATTCATCCATCTGCCACTAAATTGTATCTACAAAACTGTGAGGTTCTGGAGCAGTAGAAAAACTCCAACAACATGGTTGCATGTTACCCAACATTGATATATAGGTGTTCAGCAGAAACTTTATCACATTTCTCTTCATTCATTGATTCTGCTCCAAAAACAAACTCTTCCCAAGAAAGCTAGGAAAACTGCATGATGGATATGGTAGAGCCATAGGTATTACGATCACTCTAAAAATTGCTCTTGCATTTTTTGCATTTATCATCCATTTTTATGATGTTTAGATTGATCTTCAAAAATCATAGGTTGTCTGAATCACAATTGAAGTTGTTGTTGAAATTTAATTATTTATTTATTTATTTATTTTTGTTTGTTTGTTTGTTTTCACTAGCTCTTCTCATTCCTACAACTCTGAGTGGCTTCCAATAAAATGCTGAGTTGAGAACAAAGCTTTCATTAATGTCTGCAGTATTGGAGATGAAGCCAATCCATAGCATCCTTCGTTTAGGTAACTTTCCTCTGCACTTCTTAGACTCTCTTTTCTGTATTCTTAATGACTCTATGGACAGCGGACACATATTTCCATCTGCAGAATCGGTCAGCAGTTTGTGCAACAGTATCAGGCTTCCAGAATCCCATGTGACCTTAAGTTCTGTCCATAGATACTCAATTTTTACAAAAGAGTTGATTAGTTTCTCAAGTAGGAGAATCGCTTTAAATTATAAATTATCTTATATTCTCCAGGCTGTCATTTGTAACAAATCCATCAGAACAAAACTGGTGAGGCCTCTGGCAAATTTGCAACCCAGCCAGGATTTCCTGCTGTGTTTTCGCATTTATCTTACAAGCACTTTAATCAAAACTGTCGTGTACATGTCATTCCGACTATTCAAAAGTGGAGGATCTCCCCAATAAGTTATGAGAACATTCAGAAACTTGGATATGCTCTGGGGAATGACATTCAGTGGTACAGTTAGATAATCTTAGACTCTGGTTTCAAGATGTTATTGGGCGTGTTTTTTTTTATGATAATGCCTATAATGTCTCTTACTTCAACAGTGTAGCAAGCCAGCTAACAGCTACGTTTGAGGATTCTCTTCATTGTGTGGAGTGGAGCCCTCAATATCTACCCCCAAATCTTTTCCTAATGACAACATTGGGAAGCTTGCCATTCTTGGACTTCATACATCTATTCTTGTTGCTGTTTTCCTACTACTAATTCTCAAGCTATCCAATTCTAATTGAAGCCCTATTGGGATGCTATTATATTCATGCAGTTGAGACAAAAGATGTACAGATTATGCACCACACATTACTTCACATTTCCTTCTGTCTGACCATTGGGGGCATTTCTAATAATAAACTAATCAAGGAGAGAAGCAACCTAGAATTAAGAAGAAACCTCCTAACAAGGAGGACAGTTAACCAATGGGAACAGCTTGCCTTCAGATGTTGTGGGTGCTCCATCACTGGAGGTTTTTAAGAAGAGACTGGACAGTCACTTGTCTGAAATGATAGGGTCTCCTGCTTGATCAGGGGGCTGGATTAGGAGATCTCCAAGATCCATTCCAGTTCTATTCTGATTGATTATTCTGATTGAATAGAGAATGCTCCCACTAAACACACATTCTCTCCATGAATTAGATACTTGATACAGTTGGAGCTGTTGGAGCACATCCTTTCTCTCCTTCCATTCTGCCTTAATCACATTGAGAAAAATAATCCTAGTTTCAGATTCCAAATCCTTTCCTCCAAAATAAATTTGCTACACAAATTCTGCACTTTGTGGAGCTTTACTGAACTTTACTGAAGAAAGAAATGAACCCATTTTAACCATTAATGAACAAAAGTGCTATAATTGTTTTGAAGACGACTGTGTACAACTATAAAAGCAGGAAATGGATAATAAATATTTTTAAAGGTGGAGCAGCAAATGAAAACAACATGCAACAATAATATTTGTTTGAAAACATGTATGGATTTTAAAAGCTTTATGAGAAAATTATCAACAACTGCTGTGAAATAGATTTCAAGTTTATTTTCGGGGCAATAACCTAAAAACAATAGGGGTATCTTGAATATTTTTTATTCAACATCATGAATGTTTGACCATGCTACAGATAAAAGTATATAAGTAATCATAGGCCTGTATGATTCTGATGACACAGACGAGAGCATGTCCCTCTTGGGTAGGGAAGTAGCACCCGGATCTCTTGTAAAAACTAGGAGAGAATTAGTAGAAGCAGGACAGGAAGAAATAAGAAATATTTGAGGCTTCAAAACTAGGACACATCAACATGCTTAAAACAGTATTGTGATGCAGATATATTGCCTGACAGTCATATATGGTTTGTATACTGGTCATCCTGCAAATGCTCATCTTGTGAAGCAATTGCACTCATTCCTGGATAGGCAAGCCCTACTCATAATCACTCACGTCCTAGTGTCCTCCACATTGGACTACTGCAATGTGCTCTAAATGGGGCTGTCCTTGAAGAGTATCTGGAAGCTTCAAGCTGGTGCAGAACGCAGTGCTGTGGGTAGTTATGCGCACTAGAAGAACAGGATATGCTACATCGTTGTTCTGTTAGCTGCAATGGGCACCAGTTTGTTTCTGGGTTCAGTTCAAGATGTTTGTTTTGACCTTTTAAGCCTTCATAACATGGGACCAGGCTATCTGAAAGACTACCTCTCCCCAGTTACATTGGCTTGTCCCATTAGATCTATCAGAGGGATTGCTAGGGACCTATATATTGAGAGTCCCAAAAGACATCCCTTCTCTGCTGTGATCCCCCACATTATGAACATTTCCCCTATCCCCCTGTCATGGGGTGATTTTCTGATTGTCAGCTGTACTCATATGTATTCATATGGCAGGCACTATGACCCAGAGGTTCTTAGCAAAGTGAAGCAATCACATGGGGTGTGATCTGCGCAGATGTGACAAATTCCTTTCTACCCCACCCTTACTTTTGCTGCAGTCCTTCATCGAGAAGGACACATATTTTGATCTGCCAAGATGTAACTATTAAGTATGAGGTTTTTATATTTCTTTTGTACCGAAATAAATATTTTATTCTTAGACTTTACAGTATATTCGTGTTTATTTTTGTCAAGAATTGGATTCCAAGAGAAAAGATTCATTACCTCTACAATTTATCATTCTTATGTTAACACCCCCCAAAAAATTAAATTGGCTCCATCCTTTTTGATATTTCAGAAGGACCCCAAGACCTGGTTTTGTTATCAGGCCCGGGTCTCTCTGAGAACCAAAGACCTGCTTAGATGGCTCCATTGCTGAGCTGCCTAATTTTATCCTCCCTTTGCCTAGGGTTTATTTTATATCTCTGTTCTATCATATTTGCTTTTTTATTTATGATTTATATTTTTTTTATATTTCTGTTTTTATATGTAGTTTTACCTGCTTGCTGTATGCGTCCCAGAGTTGCCTTTGATGAGATGAGCAACTGTATACATTTTATAATAAATAAATTGCCTTTCTCTCTTTTTCTCTCTCTGAGTCTAGTAGAAATTATAGAATAATTTCTCCCACCTTCCTGGAAATTCCACCACCATCCAGAATCACAGTTCTGGGCAATAATAACATGTACAACAACATGTATTGAGTATCTCAATTAGTGCAAGATCCTGGTTGACTGATTCCATGATATCACCCAATCCAATTTTAATGTATGGCATGGGTGGGCAATTAATTTTCCTAAGGGGCCATATGAGAAAATAGCAGTGTTGCGGAGGGCTCTGAAAGTGCACAGGAATGACACAATATATACATACTGTAAATTTGGGGCGGGGGATGACAGTTGCCTTCAAAATAAGAGGAATGTAGGTGTATTGCATGCATGGCATACACTTATTTATATCTGATTTGTAATTTCTGGTTGACTTCATGTTGGCTGGACAGGGACAGCCAAAGGGCCAGATGTGGCCCAAGAAGTGGTGGGTTCCTACCGGTGCGGTCCACTCTATAGCACCGGTAGCGGCCCGCTGGTGATGTCACAGTACCAGTGCGGTCGGTTGCCGGTGCCTGGGTGCCACCATTTAAAAAAAAATTGTTAAATTTTTTTTAAAAAAAATTCTTTTGCTCATGCCCAGAAGCCAAGTTTCCAGCACTGCGCATGCGCTGCCTTCCTACCCCACAGTGAGTCCAAGCAGGGAGGATGGCTGAGGGAGCGCGTGAGACACTGAAAGAACGGGCGGCAGGAGCTATCTCCATTCCCCTCCCTTCAGCAGTCCGAGAAGCCACGAACGTGCGGTGATGATCCCAGGCGTTTTCGCACATTTGAGGCTTCTTGAGCTGCTGAGGGGAGGGGGAATGGGCGGCAGGACCTATCTCAGTTCCCCTCCCTTAAGCAGCCCAAGAAGCCACGAACGCGCAGTGATGATCCCAGGCATTTTCGATACTGTTCTTTTAACAGTCCTCAATATTTTCATCTAAGGAATCCATGACTGAAACCAAAAATGCTGGTTGAGACTTGCTTGTCTTTTAACCATAGCATTTTCTGCATATAAAGGTTGCTGTGTTGCCATGGTGTAACACACACTTTGTATGCAAAGCTTTTCATGTAAGGTATAAAATAGCAAAAATAGTAGTAACATCTCTCTGAAATAACTAATATATGACCGGTAAGCCACGCCTACCTGGTCACATGCGGCAAGCCACACCCACAGAGTGGTAGTAAAAAAAAATAGGAACCCGCCCCTGGGCCCAAGGGCTGTAAAATGCCCAGGTCTGATATAGAAAATGCACTAGTAGCAAACCAGAAAGAGGCCACTATGTCTTTCTCTCACATCAGCCTCAAAACATGATAGATAAGAAGCCTGAATAGAAAGGGTTCAGCTCCAGGTTGGGTATTTATTCCACAACACTGCATAGAATAGTGTTATGAAAACCCCTCTCGAAGCATTGTGAGTTACTTTTTTCATTCAAAGAGACAGTGCCAAAATGAAGCTAATGAAAGAGATTGGCTTTACAAATATGCTGTGGCTTTTATAAGACTTATTCTGCTTCTGGTGCTCCTCTTGGCAACTGTGAATGGAAGGAAAAAGTAAGGGATAGAAAAGGCAGTAAGGTCAGATTCCAGATCTGGCAAATTTTGAACAGAAGTAATCTGAATCATCTAGCAAAGGTGTGATATCAAAAAATTATAAACTGGCAGTTCAAGAGACAATCTTGAATTCTTTCAAAGGTGTCCCAAGAATAATGGTTAGTTGGCAAAGGCCAGCCATGTAAACTTCGGCATGTTTCATCTAGAAAGAATGCTAATTTTATGAGTGTTCCTCTCAGCAAAAGAGAGATTTTAAATAGCTCTGTAAATGTAAGCAACATTTGTTTAAAAAAAAAGAGAGAAAGATTCATGGAACTGTTCATTTATTTTCATAGAGATTTATTCTTCAAGTAATATTGACATATAATGTATTATTAAGGTTTAGATTATAATTTGATGGATCAGATCAGATCAGATTAACAGAATTGGAAGGGACCTTGCAGGTCTCATTGTTAAAATTATCTTAGAGTTTCTTAATTTTCTTATTAGAGATAATTCCCTCTTGCATGGTGAAAGTATACGGCCTTAGGCAAAATGTCCTTTCCTATTTTTTTGTGAAATTTCTCCAATAACTGGATCCTTATTGATGGATCCAGTTAGTAATGCTTAAATTAGGATTTCTCTCTCTTTACTGTTGTGTATTTTCCCCTGCATGGAAGGGATAGGACTAATATATTAAATTACAATGAAGCAAATAAAGATTATCTTCAAGTTCACCAATAGATTATAGGTTAAACTTCCTACTTTAGATCAGACATAAAAATAGGTTTAAACCATTGCCAATTGGCTTTGACCTCTTGTCTCATAAAGTCCAGATCCTTATGCAGCTCCATAATAAAGTTTAATGGAGAGAGAAGAAAGGAGGCAGAAAAAAGGGGGAAATTGTTTTGGTAATAAATACAATACATTGCCTTTTAGATAAGATTTTAGATTAAGATTTATTATTAGAGTTGGAAGGGACCTTGTAGGTCATCTAGTCCAACCCCCTGCTCAAGCAGGAGTTCCTACACCATTTGAGACAGATGGCAGTCCAGTCTCCCTTTGAAGGTCGCAAGTGATGGGGCTCTCACAACCTCCGCTGGCAAGCTATTCCACTGGTTGATCGCTCTCACCTTCAGAAAGTTTCTCCTTGCTTCCAGGTTGAATCTCTCCTTGGTCAGCTTCCATCCATTATTCCTTGTTTGGCTTTCTGGTGCCATAGAGAACAGCCTGACCCCCTCCTCTCTGTTGCATCCCCTCAAGTATTGGAACACTGCTATCATGTCACCCCTGGTCCTTCTCTTCGCTAGACTGGCCAAGCTCAGTTCCTGCAACCGGTCTTTGTATGTTTTATTTTCCAGACCCTTTATCATCCTGGTTGCTCTCCTCTGCACATTCTCTAGAGTTTCAATGTCTTTTTTGTAGTGTGGTGACCAAAACTGGATGCAGTACTCTAGGTGTGGTCTGACCAAGGCTTATGGTGTGGTCTGACCAAGAGTATGATGCTGACAGCTTTTGAGACCTCTCTTAGTTTCTGTTAAATGAGAGTCCATGATTCAAACAGTAGAATGCAAACATTTGGTGGTCAAAATAATAAATGTGGGCTAAAACCCTTGAGAAGGGGAATCCTATTGGATTGATGGAAGCTCTCCCAGAATGGTATACTAGATGTTCCAAGGCTAAGCCATCAGAATCAATCATATCCAGACTGCTCATCAGCCATGAATTACAGGAAGATGAATGAACAAGGAACCCCCAATTTAACACACAACCTGCTGTGCACAGACCAATGGCAAGGAAACATTTATTATGATCACAAACGCATTTGTGGCAGCACAAATACTTTGTTAAGGGAAGCCGGATGCTAAGTGCATTAGATTATTTGGTTTCCATAGAGAGGTCCTCAAGGCCTAATTGGGATTAGAGTGCACATTTCTCACTGAGCCCAGAACATCCATCACTGAAATACCTATCTCCACTTTGCTCCCTTCCCCAGCATGCCCCCATACAACCTAACTCAAGAGCTACCTCGGACTTCTGTTATTTGATTGCATTTTGTTTCATTGCACTTCATTGCGTGTTGCCAAACTTAAAAATGAAAACAAAGAAGTAACCTTGACGATGTGTAGAAAATGCTGGGAGAAGCATGTGGGGGGGAGGGGGGAGATGTTAGCAAGATTCTGAGCCAAATGCATCTTAGCACATGGTTTACATTACTGTGCATGAAGGGTTTTTTTAGACCACCACAAAATGCAGGTGGAAGTGTGAATCTGGGAGCCATCGAAGTCCAAATGCTGAGCCTCCAACTTTCCCAGTGTATCACAATTACAGAAACATCTGTGCTTCAATAACTTTGTGTGTTGATCTGCTGTGAAAATGTAGTGCTCAGCAGCCCTCCACATTTCTAATTTCTTTCTTGGTCACAGGGTGGTCTTGCAGAGAACAGCAGCCCCAGCCGCTTCAGAGCCTTCCAAGGGTTCAGATGCCTTGGACTCTGGTTAGCCGTGCATGGTTCTTTACCAAAGTTACAGAGAATGAAAATAAAACTGAGAAATGCAGTAGCGATACACAGCTGAAATCTATGAAAGGCTAAGGGCAAGTTGCAGTCACTTCTTCTGTTACTGTCATTTCATATTCATCTTATAGTACCATATTGCTAGCTCGGTTACTCTGCTTCTCAAGAGGTTTGTTCATTTCTTCCTCAGCTTCCATTTTCAGTAGCTTACAGACCCACCAAACTAGCTTTTCTATCCATTTATGAGGAAAGGCAAAAAAAAAAAATCAGAACACCAAATACAAGCTGAACAGACAAGACCTTGCAGACGACCCTCACTCTGTCAAAGACCTTGGAATACTCATCTCAAATGACCTAAGTGCCAAAGCCCACTGCAACAACATCACCAAAAAGGCTTCAAGAACTGTTAACCTAATCTTACGTAGCTTCTTCTCCGGTAATATCACACTACTAACCAGAGCATACAAAACATTCGCCAGACCAATCCTTGGATACAGCTCATCTGTCTGGAACCCACACCGCATATCGGACATAAATACATTAGAAAGTGTCCAGAGATACTTTACAAGAAGTAAAGTACTTCTCTACTCGCAACAGAATACATTACGCAACCAGACTTGAAATCCTGGGCTTAGAAAGCTTAGAACTACGTCGCCTTCGGCACGACCTAAACATAGCTCATAAAAGTATCTGCTACAACGTCCTTCCTGTCAACAACTACTTCAGCTTCAACCACAACAATACATGAGCACACAACAGATACAAACTCAAATTGAACCGCTCCAAACTTGACTGTAGAAAATACGACTTTAGCAACAGAGTGGTAAATGCCTGGAACTCACTACCTGATTCTAGTGGTGGTTTCGTCACCAAACTCCCAAAACTTTACCCTTAGACTGTCCACTGTTGACCTCACCCGATTCCTAAGAGGTCAGTAAGGGGCATGCATAAGTGCACCAGTGTGCCTACCGTCCCTGTCCTAATGTTCCCTCTTATCAGTACCCATCTTATGTATATAAACAATGTTATATCTATGTATATTACCAATACGTACTTGACAAAAGTAAATAAATAAATAAATAAAAATAAATAAAAAGGGATTTGTGTTTCTGAACAAGGGAACTTCCAGAATGAATGTGTTCCAATATTTGAAGGGCTCTCTCACACAGAAGAGGGGGGTCAACCTATTCTCCAAAGCATCTGAATGCAGAACAGGAAGCAATGGATGGAAACTAATCAAAAAGAGAATCACCCTAGAAATATCCCAACAGAACAATTAATCGGTGGAACGACTTGTGAGTTGTGAGGTTTCTAAGAAGAGATTGGACAGCCATTTATCCAGAATGATATAGGGTTTCCTGCTTGAGCAAAGGATTGGACTAGAAGATCTCCAAGGTCCCTTCCAACTCTTATTCTATTATTCCTATCTGAGCTGTGTCAGTTTAGAGAAGTGGTTCCCAACATGGGGCCCATGCTCTACAGTGGGGGCAATTTGATTTTTAATGGGGGCAATTGGAACCTTGTTTAAACCAAGTTAATGGCCTTTCAGGCTTCCTTCGCATGAGAAGGAGTTCACTTTTTGAATAGTAAGAATTATATGTCACGGGGGGGGGATGATCAGGATTTTAGAGATGCTTAGGTAGGGCATGGCCAAAAAAAGGTTGGGAACCACTGGTTTAGAGCCTGAAGTGAAGGCTTTAATCTGCTAATTCTGGGCCCCACTCATCTGCCTTTTTCAATTCCCAGTCATAGCCTCTTAACGTAGCCAGGTACTAGACTCCTTCTATATCACCCCAATGAAGACTTATCTGTCCATCAAGATAGACCATCTGATCAGCATTGTTGCCAAAATTTGAAATCTAGGAATTTCTTAAGCAGGTTTCCAGCAAGCATCAGCTTAAGACTATCATCTAAAATATAAAATATATAAAATATATTCATATTTTATGAACTACATTTAGATCCGATCTGATCTAAATGTAGTTCATAAAATCATATACCAAAATGTCCTTCCTGTTAATGACTACTTCAGCTTCAACCGCAACAATAGAGCACGTAATAGATTCAAACTAAATGTAAAGCGCTCCAAACTCGACTGCAGAAAATACGACTTCAGCAACAGAGTGATCAATGCCTGGAATGCACTACCTGACTCTGTGGTTTCTTCCCCAAACCCCAAAAACTTTAACCTTAGACTGTCTACAGTCGACCTCACCCCATTCCTAAGAGGTCTGTAAGGGGCGTGCATAAGCGCACCACTGTGCCTACCGTCCCTGTCCTACTGTCCTATTGTCCTCTTTTATCGTTACTTTTTACTTATATTTATACAAACTACTACTATCCTATACATGTTTGACAAATAAATAAATAAAATAAAATAAATAAAATCTGGAATTGCTCTTAGTTAAGGCAAAATTGGCAGATATTGATGATACCATGGGAATCCTATGCATGGCTCCATAGGATTTTTCAATACCAGCATTTGGTTCCTCCGTTTACAGTAGATGGGAGAAGAGTAACACACACCTCTACGGATAAATAAGTCACACCAAGAGTTGTCTGCACGGTTCCTCTTCCCTCCCCAAAAAACTCAACAAACGGCCAGTAGATTTATGATGTTGTAAAAACAACACTCATCGGGCGTAACATTCCTTTTCCCAGTGATTTCATTCATCTGACTACAAAGTGAATTGTGATAAACATGGCAAAAGGGGTTGTGGGGAAGGGGAGAGAGCATTCACTTAGCAGGGATTTAGGCAAGTCCCTGCAAGCACACTACCACTTGGGCTCTTCTCCCACATACTCCGGCTCACACATGCTGCTCCAAACTCTCCACCGTGCTGCTCAGAGCAAACACTGGATATGATGGACAAACACGGCAAGGCCAGATGTATCCATTATAGTCAGCATGAGATCCTATCCCCCCCCTCCTCAAACCCCCCCCCTTCCTCCTTCCTATACGTTTGATCATAAGGAGTGTTGTCGCTTCTGAGGAACCAAGTGTCTCCGGCAGAGACACAGCAGTAGGATGTGAGTACAAAAGGAAGAATCGCTGGGAGATGGGCCAGGGCCAAAGGTTCATTAACCATGGCTAAGGCCCTCGCTTGGACTACTTAAAAGCTGAGCATATTATTTCAGAAATTAGGTTTTGCTCTCCTTTCTTCTGTTTCTCTTTCTCCCCTGACAAAGACTTCCATTTTCCATTGTTTCTTTTCACACCCAGAGACAATAAATGGCAGCATGGGAATCAGAGGCTGACCTTGATTTTCTTGCACCCTATGACATTCTGCGTCTTCCGATGTTTTTTAGGAAACATTCTTAAATAGGCAGGGAGTCCATGAAAATCACAAGGTCTTTTTAACATTGCTCTCCCCCCCCCCCCCATTCACAAACAATCCCTTTGCAAATGGTTTCGAGCCCTCCGGTGTATTTACACAGCTTTGTGGAAAATGTTTTATTAATACATTTTTGCTGTCATTGTTGTTTTTAAATTTAGATTGGTAGGTTCATAATCCTATCTTTCAACTGTCCCAGATACCCCAGGCTCATCATATTGGCAATCTGGTCCTTTTGGGGATAAAATAATTGCCCTTTCCCCCTCTAATTACTAAACAGAGGAGTAGTGATAATAGTGAAAGTATTGGTCATTGTCATCCTAACCCAATATTGAATGGTGTGGTGGTAATTTGGGGGTGGGATTCACTTCAATTAAATTCCAAGCAAAGCCTTCATGAGCTAAAAGAGCTCCTACTTCTATAACATGGAGTAGAGCACTAGTTTATAATAATAACAGAGTTGGAAGGGACCTTGGAGGTCTTCTAGTCCAACCCCCTGCTTAGGCAGGAAACCCTACACCACTTCAGACAAATGGTTATCCAACACCTTCTTAAAAACTTCCAGTGTTGGAGCATTCACAACTTCTGGAGGCAAGTTGTGCCACTGATTGATTGTTCTGTCAGAAATTTCTCCTTAGTTCTAAGCTACTTCTCTCCTTGTTTAGTTTCCACCCATTGCTTCTTGTTCTACCCTCAGGTGATTTGGAGAATAGTTTGACTCCCTCTTCTTTGTGGCAACCCCTGAGATATTGGAACACTGCTATCATGTCTCCCATGGTCCTTCTTTTCATTAAACTAGACATACCCAGTTCCTGCAACCGTTCTTCATATGTTTTAGCCTCCAGTCCCCAATCATCTTTGTTGCTCTTCTCTGCACTCTTTCCAGAGTCTCAACATCGTGGCGACCAAAACTGGATGCAGTATTCCAAGTGTGGCCTTACCAAGGCATTATAAAGTGGTATTATCACTTCACGTGATCTTGATTCCATCCCTCTGTTAATGCAGCCTAGAACTGTGTTGGCTTTTTTGGCAGCTGCTGCACACTGCTGGCTCATATTTAAATGGTTGTCCACTAGGACTCCAAGTTCCCTCTCACAGTTACTGCTGTTGAGCAAGGTACCACATATACTGTACCTGTGCATTTTGTTTTTCTTGTTTGTTCATCTTGTTCACAGGAATGAGCTTCAATGCATCTTTATTCATAGATAATATATTTTTCTGAATATTTGTTGAAATTATGGAACATCTTGGCCACAAAGTTGAGGAAAAACCAGTGTCTCATGACCTTCCTCAAAGAGATCAAAACTTGGCTGTGTAGTCTTACACGGGGGACACAGAGGCCCACACAGCCAGGCTGGCTGGCCTCATGAACCTCCCCACCCCCACCTCACTGCCTGTATTTACAACCCCAATCCTCCATCTTGGAATTCTTCACCTTCTGACATGTTTATAATATTGTTTTTATAATTTAAAAACTTTTAATCCTAAATTATTCTGATTTTAATATTTAATTTTATTGATTAAATTGCACACTGCACAATAAAATATACTCTCATTTTAAACAAATAAAAGATGATAACAACAACAACAACAACAATAATAATAATAATAATAATAATAATAATAATAATAATAATAATAATAATAATAATAATAATAATAATAATAGTAATAATAATAATAATAATAATAATAATAATAATAATAATAATAATAATAATAATAATAATAATAATAATAATAATAATAATAATAATAATAATAATAATAATAATAATAATAATAATAAGACTTTGAATACAGACAGATCATCATTTGGAACACAACACACCAGATATCAGAGTTGTTGAAAACTGAAGCAAAGGAAGTAAAGGAGACAATAATACCATGAGCGAAAAAATTTGATTATATGATAGAACTAGATAAATGGCAGAAACTGTGCGACAGGAATTATAAATTAACGATGTCAACTGCATATAAAGATAATTTATATAAGATGTTTTATAGATGGCACCTTCCACCTGCTAGGTTGACAAAGACATTTAAAGACAAATCAGCTAAATGTTGGAAGTGCCACCAGATACCTGGAACTTATTATCATATGTGGTGGACATGTGGAGAAGCAAATAAGAATTGGACTAAAATGAAGATATGATTGGAAAAGATGATAAAACAATGTACTGTATTGAGTTTAAACCAGAAATATTTTTGCTGGGGATCTTGCCTAAAACTTATAACAAAGAAAATATATATTTAATTATTCATGTATTAACAACAGCTAGAATTGTATTTGCACACCATTGGAAAAGTGAAGAGATTCCTACTGAAGAGAAAGTGAGCAGGAAAATATTAGAATGTGCAGAAATGAATAGACTAACACTAGCAATTAAGGCGAAAGAACAAACTGATTATTATATGATATGGGAAGCATTTTATCAATGGTTAGAGAATAAAAAAGGAAATTGGAAATAAAGGAAGAAGACAACAAGAAGAATAGAAAATACATTAAGATAGAGCTAGGAATAAAATGGCAACAGATAATATGTGTATGATGAGAATAATCATGTTTGATGTTATTCTTGTATTTTTATTAGAAGATATGTTATGAAGGAAATGAGTTATACAAGGTATAATTGTTCAATGTATATAATTTCTGGAAGGATATAGCACAGAAATATTTGTACCCAGATGACACACTGCTTAAGGAGAGATGAAATGTTTTTTTTTAATGGAAAATAAAAAAAACTATATTAAAAAAACTGAAGCGTACAATTTATTGATATCGCTGTACCAGGAGATGCCAGAGTAGAAGAAAAAGAACTGGAAAAAATCACAAAATATCATGACCTGGCCATCGAAACTACGCGATTATGGATGAAACATGTAACGGTGGTATCCATTGTCATCAGGGAACTTAGTACTATGTCCAAGAATTTTAGAAAATACATCAAGAAATTGCAGCTTCCTGCAATAACACCAACAGAACTGCAAAAAACTGCACTACTCGGAACATTGTACATCTTAAGAAAATACTTGGTTGATACCTAGGATGCTGGCAGCAACCATGATGGTGGTGGTGGTGGTGATGGTGATGATGATGATAACAATAACAATAACAATAATAAACAAGCACAGAAAATTGCTGAGCCATTTCTTAAGAGGGAAATTAATATATATCTCTATCCATCCATCTATTATTTGTACAGTATATTTACATATGCTGTATTATTTTTTAAAAAAGTTATTTCTAATAAAAAGTAAAAAAAAAAAGCACCTGCATGCATAGAAGCCATTTTCTCAGAGGGAAAGTCTGACTAGGATTATGACTAGGATTGGGTTAATGATTATTTCCCAGCAGGAACTGATGAGAGCTCCCATGGCAATTGTCCCAATCTTTCTTCCCAAGAATTGCAGAATACAGAATAACAGAGTTGGAAGGGACCTTGGAGGTCTTCTAGTCCAACCTCCTGCTCAGGCAGGAAGCCTTATACCGTTTCAAACAAATGGTTGTCCAATCTCTTCTTAAAGAAGAGCATTCACATTCACAACAAAGTTTCAATGGTGTTCAGGATGCTGTTTCTCCATTTATTATTCATTATTATTGTTGATCACACAATCAGCCAGATGTTCAGACTATATTTGGCATTTTTATCCACCTATCGTGTCCTTCCCCAAGGGGATAGGCAGATGTGGATATTTAATTATATTAAAGAAATCTTCGCAGGATGTAAGCTGTTCCAAGCAAAGCTGCCTTTTGCAATTGACTGATGGTGAATTTATCAATATCTATGGTGTTCAAGTGGTGCTCAAATTGATTTGGGATTGCACCAGTGATGGGTTCTAATCCCATCGCTACCAGTTCACATGCGCACTCGCACGTGCAACGCTTCTGCGCATGCGCAGAAGCGTCCGGGGTGGGTGGGCGGAGCCTCCTGCCACCGCCATCGGTTCATAGAACCATTCCGTACCGATAGCAACCCTCCGCTGGATTGCACCCAAGGCATCTATCACTATTGGTGCTATCTTTGCTTATCTTTATATTCAGTATTACAGTCATTATACATTACCAGCATTGACAAATTCACCATCAGTCAATTGCAAAAGACAATTGCTTTGTTTGGAACAGCTTACATCCTGTGATGATTTTATATTATATTCAGTAGAGAGGGGGGAAAGGAAATTATTTAAGGGGGGGTCTTTTTAGGAACTCTATGATGGGTCCACAATGAGGCAGCTGTTCTCAGTTGCTGGATATTGATTCTAGCCCTCAGAAGCTTTCCTGTACATCTCACTAATATTTCATATTTATTCCTCTCATATTTCTTTAAAAAAGTCAAAAGTAATTGAGTTTATTTGGGGGGGGAGGGAGAAGCTAAAGGAAAGTTATGTCTATGTGGTTTGTGGCCCAACCAGAAAGTAGGGATAATGATCACATGGTCATATAAAAAAGAAGAGGAGAAAAGCAGGAATCTCTCAAAAGCATTAAAATAAATGTTGCTGGTTTTATGTCTGGCAGATTCTTAGGAAAAACGCTGTCAATGGGAACAATCGTTTTCACTGTCGCCTATTTGCTGTCTCCTTCTGGGGCAAATCCCTCCAGTAGCTGCTTCCAGTCCTTTAGAGTCAGTAGCAACATGAAACCAGGGAAGGTGCCAGAAGATGGAAATGGAACCATCCTGATTATTGGCACTTATTCGTATATGTCAGAGTAGTACTTGATTCCTGAAAGGAAATGAAATGGAATGAAACGAAATGAAACGAAATGAAATGTACTATATATTCATCATTCAACCATGGCACTAGGGAGGGTGTAGGATGCCATGGCTGTCCATCACTCCCCTCAAAATGGAGAAAGTAAATAAATGAGTAAGCAATAACTACTGCCTCGCAAATACAAGTGATCCTCGACTTACGACCCACAATTGAGTCCAACATTTATGTTGCTAAGTGAGACATTGTGAAGCGAATTTTGCCCCATTTTATGACCTTTATTGCCACAGTTGTTAAGCGAATCATTGCAGGTGTTAAATTAATAACATGGTTGTTAAGTGAATCTGGCGTCCCCATTGACTTTACTTGTTAGAAGGTTGCAAAAGCCGATCACGTGATCCCGGGACACTACAACCGTCATAAATATGGAACCAGTTGTCAAGCATCCAGACCTCTGGAACCAGCTACCCCCGGAGATCCGGACTGCCCCCACCCTATTGGCCTTCCGTAAGGCAGCTAAGAACTGGATCTTCCATCAGGCTTGGGACCGTTGATCTGGGGAATATAATGGATAAGATCCGGTCCATGAGAGAGGTATGTATGAGTTTTTAATATGGGTTTTATTATTTTACTGTTTTTTACATTTTATACTCTTAGATATGTTGTTAAGCCGCCCAGAGTCCCTAGGGCAGTGATGGCGAACCTATGGCACGCGTGCCACAGGTGGCACGCGGAGCCATATCTGCTGGCATGCGAGCCATTGCCTAGCTCAGCTCCAGTGCGCATGTGCGTGCCGGCCAGCTGATTTTTGGCTTGCACGGAGGCTCTGGGAGGGCGTTTTCGGCTTCTGGAGGGCCTCCGGGGGGACGGGGGAGGGCGTTTTTGCCCTCCCCATGCTCCAGGGAAGCCTCTGGAGCCTAGGGAGGGCAAAAAATGGGCCTACTGGGCCCACCAGAAGTTGGGAAATGGGCCATTTCCGGCCTCCAGAGGGCCTCTGGGGGGGGCAGGGGAGGCCGTTTTTGCCCTTCCCAGGCAGTGAATTATGGGTGTTGGCACTCGCGCATGTGCGATAGCACACGTGCATGCACTTTCGGCACCCGAGGAAAAAAAGGTTCGCCATCACTGCCCTAGGGAGTTGGGCGGCCTATAAATCCAATAAATAAATAAATAAATCCGAATTTTGATCAGGCGACCATAGGAATGCCGCTAGAGTCGTCAGTGTGAAAGACGGTCATGAGTTACTTTTTTCAGTGCTGTTGTAACTTTGAACGGTCACTAAACGACCTGTTGTAAGTTGAGAACTACCTGTGTCTACCTGTGGGATCTGTACAATTTTCCTCAGCCTGTTAATATTCTTGGATTACAACTCTCTGGCTGGCACTCTGAGAGATATAATTCTCCATGATTGCAAGATTGGGGAATGGGGAAGGATAACTTATGTGCTGCATGCCAGTAGGCCCATGTGTGCCTTAAGTTTGCTCTACTGAAATCTTTTGTATTATGCAGCATGTGCATTTGAAACATTGCATTAGAACAATAACCGCGCAAGGAAAAGTTTATTTCAGCCAATCAGAACTGATTCTAGCCTTCTCAGCTGGATTGATGCAAAGAACAAGTTCTTAATTACCACATACTGCCATTCAATTTGGATGATTTATCTTTCCTCCAAGCCCTGAGGGGACATTTAGGTGCTGCCAGCTCAGTGGATGAACTGACATGGGAAACCGCTGCAGATTCCATTTTCCAGTAGGCCCTATGTATTACCAAAGAGCCACGGGCTGGAAAAATTGTAACCTACAAATGGAAAATTGAACAATATTGAAATCTGACCAAGTTAGTTGGAGACTAACTTGCATCTTGGAATGACTCCTGTGCTGGCAGTGGCAGAGGTGCCTGGGCAATGTCCCAGGTGCCTATTAATCTCTAGTCAAGAAGCTCATGCCGGAGGACCATTTCTGCATTGGGAAAATAAAACAGCATGTTATAAACTCAAATTTCATATTAATCCTGAAGGGATTAAGCTCTTATTAGGCATGTTCAGGGTTGTCTATTCAATTTATTACAGCGGGAAAGAAATGAGAGGTGAACCAACAGTCTTAGTGGAGAGAAAGAAAAGAATATGACACAAATATCCATTGTTCACTCTTCTTAGGGCCATCCTTAGTCAGAATTAGGTATCCATCTGAGGCAACAGATTTGGAAGAGCGGAGGAAGCTGCAGGAAGGAATTATGCATGGAATGTGGATTGACTTGTACTCTTTAAACCAGCTTTTCCTCCCCAGCTTTGCTGGAAAAACAGGCTTTGCACTATATTTAAGTACAATTCAACATCCAGTGCAGTCAAGTTTTATACACGGAATAGAAAACTATCCTCTTGCGCTTCATTGCAAGGAGTAAAATGACTTTAGGTCATATGTTTGGTTAAAGTTTTTGTTAAGTAGAGCCATGGTGGCGCGGTGGTTAGAATGCAGTATTGCAGGCTAATTCTGTTGACTGCCAGCAGTTCAAGTCTCACCGGCTCAAGGTGGGCTCAGCCTTCCATCCTTCCGAGGTGGGTAAAATGAGGACCCAGATTGGGGGCAATATGCTGACTGTGTAAACTGCTTAGACAGGGTTGTAAAGCACTATGAAGTGATATATAGTAAGTCTAAGTGCTATTGCTATTGCTTAAGCATTGGCTTTTGATATTGTTAACATGGCATTCTTCTGGGCTGCCTGTAAGGCATTGAAGGGGAGGGACACTGTTTTGCAGGGATTCTCCACCTTTCTGAAGATATCATTCCATGGGGGGGGGGAGAATATTACCTAAAGGCTCCTACTCAGAGGTGGGTTCCTACCGATACGCTCTTACCTGTGTGTGCAGAGGGCAAAAGAACGCAAATGGCGGTGTCCAGGCGGGCGGGGGAAGCGGGTGGGGGAAGCCCCGTGCCGCAAACGCCACCAGCTTCTTCGGCTCTGCGGTGACCAACAGGTAAGAGCGTACTGGCAGGAATCCACCTCTGCTCCTACTTATCAATTCTTTTTATTATCTGCATGAAACCACTGCAGAAGTCTTCCATTGGCATGGAATCTGATACCATCGATAACCTGAAACATCCTAGCCTTGGACCAAACAGATAGTGTGGTAGAAATGTGGACCCACTACCTGGAAGACGTCAGGATCTGAATGGGGAGAAACAGACACAGATTAAGTCCCTCCAAGTTCCAAGGCTTTGGATTTGTGGCCCTAACCCTCTACCCAGAACTGGTTTGCAATTTGGGGATCCTCTTAGACTGAGTTCCTGCTCAATGAACAGCTGGGGATAGAGGGCTTTCACTAAAACTAATACATTTTTACCAATCGCATTAAGAGACCCGACTTACAGTTACTCACATCCCAGTCACTCCTGTTTGGATGTCATTCCTCTCAGGTAAACCAGATAAAAAAATAAGACTAGATGGACTAATTCTACAATACATTAACAGAACCTTGCAAAATTCCCAGCACCACTTTTAATTGCTTGATCCATTAGAGTGAGTTTCTTTCTCTGATATGAAGCCACTGGGGGATCTTGTCTTTTTGTTTGTTTGTTTCCTAAATACTACCTCTTCCCCTCTTTCCCCAAGGTCATCCACACATTCCATTGCATCGGATTACTATAATACACTCCACAAGGGATTGCCCCCAAAGAATATTCAGAAGCTACAGCTGATACAGAATATGACTGCCCAGACAGTGATATGTGTATATCTTGGTATGCAGATGGAGAAAACTCAGTGTTTCTTTCTAAAAACATCTCTTGTGTCCAGAGGCGGGTTCCTAATTTTTTTACTACCACTCTGTGGGTGTGGCTTATTTTGTGGGTGTGGCTTGCCAGCCATGTGACCGGGTGGGCGTGGGCCTCGGGAGCTTGGCAGCAGCCGGAGAAACAAGGGGGCATTGCCCATCCGCAACTCAGCCCCCCGCAGCGGGAGCAGCAAGACCACAGCAGCGGTTCTTCTAGGAGGCTCCATCCGGCCTGAATGCTTCTCCCCATTCGATGATCCTAGGCTCCTGCTGCCCATTCCCCCTCCCCTCAGCAGCTCGAGAAGCCTCGAACACGCAAAAATGCCTGGGATCATCACCGCGCGTTCGTGGCTTCTCAGACTGCTGAAGGGAGGGGAATGGAGATAGCTCTTGCCGCCCATTCTTTCAGCGTCTCACGCGCTCCCTCAGCCATCCTCCCCTGCTTGGACTCACTGTGGGGTAGGAAGGCAGCGCATGCGCAGTGCCGGAAGCTCAGCTTCTGGGCATGCGCAGAAGAAAATTAAAAAAAAAATTTTTTTAATGACGGCGCCCAGGCACCAGCAACTGACCGCACCGGTACTGTAACGTCACCAGCAGGCCGCTACCGGTGCTATAGAGTGGACCGCACTGGTAGGAACCCACCACTGCTTGTGTCCCTATGACAGTTTCAGCAATCAGCAGTGGAATTACACAAGTTGGCAAAACACCTAGCTATCCAGCACTGGAAACCAGCTTCTTTTCTTCATCTGCATTGCAAGAGAAATGTGCTTCTTGTAAGACCACTCCATGGCTTTGCTTCTTGATCGGAGAAGCTGATTGCCAGCTGCCCCCTACCCTCCTAACTTGGTGTTCTGCCCCAGTTATGGCCCACAAAGAACACAGCACGCACAAATTCTGTCCAAACCTTTGTTTACTAAATTAAAGACTACTAATGAGCTTTCTTAGTAGTTGTCAAACAAAAATACAGTTTAAAGCAGTCTTTGCTGAACACCGGCTGTTAATGCAACTTCATTAACAGCCAGCACCAGTCTATGAAATAATAAATCAAGTCTGAGCAAACAGTCTTGAAGATATCAGGAAGCTTACGGTGGTTGGCAAAATGTCCCGAAGCAATTTGCAGGAAGAATGCCAAGAAAGAGACCAAGAGCCAAGCAGACATTTCTGAAGTCAAGACACGAAGGCATAGGAACGAACGGTTGTTTCCTGCAAAGTGCTGCCTGCATCATCATCCCTTAAATAGGCTAAGGGGGTGGCCCATTAGCCCCAAGCCTACTCCTGAGGAGACCTCCTCCTGAGGAACCATTCCTGCCTTTTGGCAGCTCTGCATGCCCATGCATTAAGAATAGGTTCTTCCTCTTCTTCCTTTGGGAAGCTGATGGGAAACTGATGGGAGTTTCTGGAGGTTCTGAAGGCCCTGGCTGAATAGTGCCTGTGGCACTGAGTCCTCTCCAGCCTCCTCACTGTCCAACTCGGGTGCCAGCTGCACAGGCCGCTGGCGCATCACCACATCAGCCTCTTCTCGGGCGGGATCCGCTACCAGTTGCATGGGCTGCTGGTGGGCCACAACACTTGGTCTTCAGTCAGCAGTCTCTCTCTCCTGAAAGCAAAGTTCATGGGACAAGAGGGAGGCTACAAGGGTTAGCAAATGGCATCTTATAAAGGCTTGCAGATCAAGTAAATTGTTCGTGTCATGGTTCCATTTTAGACTGACTAGCACCGGGGCATGGTTTTACATATCCATGGGTCCGACTTCAGAAAAAGCACTGTGGAAGGAAAGGAAAGGAAAGGAAAGGAAAGGGGGAGGGGAGGGGAGGGGAGGGGAGGGAAGGAAGGAAGGAAGGAAGGAAGGAAGGAAGGAAGGAAGGAAGGAAGGAGGGAAGGAAGGAAGGAAGGAAGGAAGGAAGGAAGGAAGGAAGGAAGGAAGGAAGGAAGGAAGGAAGGAAGGGGCAAATACTATGACAAGTTGCTATAGCCTCTTTGATGTTGCTCCCATTACCTACCACTCCCTGGTAATCATTCGGACACCACAGTGAAAATAGGCTTTCACTTTCTGACCTCAACTGCCCTGAAGTTTATTCCAAAAGGGGGAGAGAGAGCTCCAACTTGCCATATAAAAAACCGTGTTGATGTTGGATTTTGTCCTCCCGTCTTTTTCACTCTGTTGCTATGATCAATTCCCTCCTGAGCCAGGAACGACCACATACCCAGGTGAGTCTATTTATCCACCTGCTTCACTGGCTTCTTTTCTGCTTTGTTTGCGGTCATTGTTGTTTGTGCAGCTGTCCAAATTTGCTGCATGGGTTAGTAGCTTCATTCCTTCCACATCGAGGCAATTATTGCAGATCTGCTTTTCTCTGCAAGGTTTTACAGCAAATGTGAGAAAAGATCATTTTTGAAAAGAGCAGTGAAAAAGAAAAAGAAACTTTGAAACCACGGAGAATACATATCATTTTAGGTACAGATTTTCTTATAAAAGTAAGCGCTCATTGCCAATTTGTTCTATGTTCTAAATCAGTGTTTCCCAACCTTGGCAACTTGAAGATGTCTGGACTTCAAGTCCCAGAATTCCCCAGCCAGCATTCGCTGGCTGGGGAATTCTGGGAGTTGAAGTCCAGACATCTTCAAGTTGCCAAGGTTGGGAAACACTGTTCTAAATGAACATAGAGAAAATTGATCTAATCTTTTTGGTCAGTATTGCATACTTCTAAGCTGTAATAAGAGCATAAATAAAAACAGCAAGCTCTGGTTTTCCAACCGAAAAACTACTAAGGGGTTTATAGTCACTATCTCAACTAAAGTTCAGAATTGAGCAAGAAACGTGTGCTGCGTGAATTCCTCAGACTAAGAACCAATTTCTTTGAAGTTTGGGTTCAACTTATAATCAGTTCAAGTCTGATGCCTCCAGACTTGTTCACAAAATTGCCCATTTTACACTGTTCTTTAAATTTAGCTAACAATGGCTCGAGTAAATAGAATGGCTGTCGCTGCAAATTTCAGTAGATGTGGGTTGTTTGCATATACTTTATTGATAAATAACATAGGCTTAGCCAGTGAGAAGACTAAATAAACTTTTTCCTTGGTGATAACCAACTTTCTGCATACAGAGAGTTTTATTCGGGGAATGCATTTAATCAGGCAACTTCTTCTGCAATCTAATGTCTTCTGTTCCCGAAGAGCTGTATGACAAGGGAATGTTTTGAGGAAACTAAGCGAAAGAGGAGACATGGAATGGACAATGGACTTACAACAAAATTAAAACCCTGTTTTCAAAAAGGAAAAATAAACGCCTTCTTGTAGAACTAGAAATCAATCAATCAATTGGGACGGAATTGGGGGAAACCAGCCTGGTACTGAACATTTAGTTCATGATTCCTTTCCCACCTCATTCTAAGTCAGTTTATTTCTGTTTTTGGACAAGCTCCAAGAAGGTTGGATGTAAAGATTAGTCTGGAAAGTGTAGCACAGATGAATTTTTTAAAAGAACATGCTTGTTCCCTATCGAGTATGTCTATTTTTAATGTGCTACAGTAAATTAGGTTTGTGTCACTTTCTAATCTCATGTAGCCTTTGTCAAAAGAATAAAATATCCATTAAAAAGATATTTTCATGCTTATCAGAGAAACATTTCTGAGCCAAATATACACTATTCTGCAAAGTACAGAAATGCCATGGTAGTCCTTTGATCTGTTCAGTGCTTTCCAGTTTGGTTGGTAGCCAGAGGTCAATGTATACTGTCTCTTGATAGATTAGTAGGGAAAGAAAGAAATGAATGAGTCTGAATATTTTATTCTTTCACATCTCACTTACACCAGCTCTGCATGTTTGGCTCCAAATACATAAAGTGATTTACAACTGTTGTAAGTGACATCCAAAGCAGGCTTTAGGCAGGAACATAGAAGCAGCAGGAAAGAAAATTACGTAAGCATGTCTCTGCTTTTTAAAAAGGAAGAAATAGTTCTGAATATCCTAATAGTTAACCTCAAACTTCAGATCACATGTTAAGATGCTGGTCAAAGTAATCAGGAGATTGCTATTTATTTCTGAATGTTGCAAGAAAACAATCTTGTATTCCTCCGGCTGAATTATTGATGGGACAACAAACTCAAAATTAATTAAGTTGACAAATGTCCTAGGCCTATGTTTAGGCCTACCCAGCACATAGACATAGGATTGGAAACATAATCTGGAACATGAATGGCTAGGAAAAATTAGTTGAAGTATATATGGGGTGTTCACAGCCTGCCAAATACAGCTGGCCCAGCACTGGCACACTTTAATTGAAACTTGATGAAACCATGAAACATAAGTATCATTAAGACTATCATTACTAGGGTGCAAAAATACAGACATCCAGTAAATGACAACAACAGTTTTTTAATATAGTTTTGGCTGCCAGCTATAGTCATCTGGATTGTTTTATAATAATTTTTATAAACATTTACAGATTCAAAGATTTTTTAAAAAGCCCGTACAAACTACAAAAGGAGAAGAAGCTGTTTAAAAGAAAGAAAGAAAAATATAGTAAAGAAAGAAGAAAAGAGACCTGTCATCTGGATTTTGGAAGTCACAAATTGAGAGAGGTTGGCCAATTTATGTCACCAACTGCCACCAACTGATCAGAACCAAAAAAAATCAACATTGAACATAAAATCTATACTATGTTTGGACATCCATGAAATGTCGTTTGGAATAGCAATAATGCTTCATTGATTCCTTAACCATTTCTGTGAGTTATTTCCAGATATTGGCAAACCACAGCCTTAGTATGATTTGATCAGGATAGTGAATGGCTACCCAAAGCACTTCAAGGTGCACAAGCTTTTAAAGGCTGAAGCAGCTGAAGGACAAAGCTGATTGGATAGATTTGAACCAGGGGTGAGATGCTCACTTACCCAGACCGGTGCGCTGCTCCGCGGTCCTTCATGGTTTGTGCGCACGTGCGCACACCGCGCGCACGCCCCCTCACACGATTTTGCTTCTGCACATGTGCGGAAGCAAAATCACGCCAAAATCTCGCGAGGGGACGCGCGTGAGAGATTTTGTCGTGATTTTACTTCCGCACATGCACAGAAGCAAAATCTCACTGAAATCTCTCTTGCGCGCGCGTCCCCTCGCAAGATTTTGGCGCGATTTTGCTTCCACGCATGCGCAGAAGCAAAATCACCCAAAAATTCACGAAAAAGAGATGGCGATGCGCGCGACTGCCCGGTGGAGACGGTACTGGAGCAGTCGCGCGCATATTGGGGTATTGGCGGGTCCCTACCGGAGCTCCGCACTGGACCGCACCGGTAGAAACCCACCCCTGATTTGAACCAGAAGATAAACTCTCCGAACTATTTATAGCTTATAGCTGCTGAAATGGCAGGTATCACCAATACCTGGTTTATGTTTATAGAGGGATTTTAGGGGGGGAAAAACACCCCAAAAAACCAGCATATCAATTTCTCCCTGTGAATATTCAGAAGCACCAGGAAAAAGAAACCCCAAGGTGAACTGCAGATGAATTGTTGAGCCTTGCATGTTCTGAGTCAATAACGCTTCTTTAGTAGCATTTTTTTAAAGAAGTATTTTCGACTGTCTTTGGAAAACTGAAATAGATCATCGTTAAGTTTCCTCTCTCTTGTTGTTTCTGCAGCGATACTCTTCCTCCTTTCCTTCCTCCAACACAATCGAGCCAGCATAGTTTGGCACCGACTTCCTAACCACATGAAACACTTTCCCTGGGCTTTTGTGATTTAGGTCAGATTGAATGGATAGAAAGTCCATGTTCATAAACCCTTTCCATGAGCCCTTTTTCCTTTCCTTTTTTTGCAAAACAGCAAGAACCGTGAGCCTTTGTTTCCTTTTCTAGCTTTCCCTGTTCAACGACATGATTGCTTCCAGATTATTTCAGTTTGCTTCATGAAATCCATAAAACTAATTTTCTTCCTTAACACTCCCCCCCCTTTTTTTTTTAAATCCAGGGCTGAGATGAAAAGTTAACCTTGTTGCGGCTTTCCTTTGGTTTGAGTGGGACACGGCCAGGACAGTAGTATCAAGAATCTGTTTTTGACCAACCATCCAAACTTTCTGGTCTCCTTGCTATCACTCTTAAGGAGATATCTATGGAGATTCTCGGCTATCCAGGTCATGGTTGTCCCAAAGGTGCTTTTTCAAAAGGCAAGTGGTCTTGAAGTTCAGAACTGAAGTGGCTTCTTGGATGAGAAGTGAAACGTCTTCAAGGAAAAAAACAAGAAAGTCCACTTGCCTTTTGAAAAATCACCTTTGGGGTACTCTTAAGAAAACTATACTGCCACCAAGCATACAAGCAACCCAGAGACAGTAGTAGAAGAGCATCCTTCATTTGTTTCTCAATGGGAATTTAGACTAGGAGTGTACACTAGGGGTGTATGGGGTGTTCAGGGAGGGGTAGCACCTCTGGTGTAGAGGCATGTCACGTCCTTTTATGGCAGCTCATTTTAAGGCAGCTTTTAGGGCAGCTTGTTCCACCTTTGGTCCCCACCTGTCACTCAGCTCTCACTTGTGGCTCCTAGCAGCTGTAGCATGTGCAGTGGCCACACCTCGGGCAACAGCTTCGACAGGCTGGAGTAGCCGTTGGGTCATCGACCTTCGGTGAGATAGGGACTTGTCTATCCCGACCATGTGAAGACAAATTCTGGTGGACTGAGCGGATGAAATCTACTAGAATAGGACAACAGTCATGAAGGCGGTCTCTGCAAGTGATGTGGTACGCTAAGAGCACGGCAAGACACAAAAGACGCCCTGGTCAACCACTACGCCCAGCCCATCTCCAACTGTCTCAACTCTTGTCCTGCTATTTGGAGCAAGATGGAATCTGGGAAGAAAGAGTGAGGCTGACTATGCGCACCTCTCCCTCACTTTAATCCAATTCACGCGCAAGTCTTGACATCCCCCCCCAAGACCTGTGAAAAGTCCTGGGGCGATGGGCGAGCAACAAAGCAGCAGGTGTGGATACACTGGGAGCTGTAGCTGCGGACCTGCACACAGGCGACTCAGGTCTATGATAGATGTTAAGGTCCTCTTCGAATACGATGGATGAACATCATCATTATCATCAGACTAGGAATATCAGATCCAGTCTGTGAAAATCTGGAAAACCATAAGGCAACCACAAAGAGATGTTCTTTATTTGTTTGCTGCCATCTAAAAACTGCATGGATTACCACAGACCAAAACTGATTATTCTAATGATCAAACTGGGTTTATATAGAAAGGACAATCAAGCCAGAAGTATGAGAGAGGTTGGCCAATTTATGGAGGGCTGCCACCAACCATAATCTGATCAGAACCAAAAATCAACATTGAACATAAAATCAATACTATATTTGGACATCCATGAAATGTCATTTGAAATAGCAATAATGCTTCACTGATTCCTTAACCATTTCTGTTAAGTTATTTCCAGATATTGGCGAAGCACAGGAAGTGGCTTACAATGAAAGTTCTCACATTCATAAAGTAAAAACTAGTAAAAGGGAAAACTACTGTAAGATAAAACAAAAAACCCTAAATCTTAAGGACAGTAAAAGCTAGAGTAGGGAAAACATGTATTTATTTATTTAACTATCCAATTTTTATAGCCACTCATCTCAAGCAAGTGACTTTTGAGTCTACGGAGGTAGTAGTGGTAAATTATAGTAAGATAAGCAGTAGGATAAACTCAATAATTTGTCTTTACCTGCAAATGAAAAGATCAGAATCAAAAGTACAATAAATCTATTAAAGATCACAAATCAACCAAGGTGAGCAAAATAATAGTGAAAAACTTCATCTTCCACAACCAAGATTCTGCACAAGGTCTCAGACTTGGCCTCGAAAGCTGGACAGATCTCTGTAAAATATAACCCGAAGAAGAAGATTTTTAATGTTCTTTATTAGTGATTTCCACCAATTGTTCAATAGGCTGAATATGGACCGGTGGATGAAAATGGAATTTATGAAAGTAGTCCAAGCTCCAGTTTATAGCAGTTTCAATAGATGACATTCCAATTAAGTATAAAGCCAGAAGAGAGTGGTCTGTCCACTAGAGAGACTGGGCTAAGGGCAGCAGAGAAGACATTAAATATGATGGCAGCTGCACTGTATCTTTTGCAGAGAATCACTGAAATATGGACTTGGGTAATGAAAGACAGGGTCACGATTGCCAAATTAGCTTCAGCAAAGGAGAAATTTATGAATAACTGTGCCGGCTACTGGTCAAGATGGTTATCAATTGCCCTTTCTGCCTCTGTACTATGCCCTCAATGCCAGTGGCTGGGAGACACAGATACTCAGGGGTTGTTGTGCCCATGGCCTCCTAAGGCAGTGTTTCCCAACCTTGGCAACTTGAAGATGTCTGGACTTCAACTCCCAGAATTCCCTAGCCAGCATTCGCTGGCTGGGGAATTCTGGGAGTTGAAGTCCAGACATCTTCAAGTTGCCAAGGTTGGGAAACACTGTCCTAAGGGCTTCCTGGAGGCAATTGGTTGAACAAGATGATGAGACTAATTAATCCTTGGAACCAATCAGCTGTTTTGGTCCCTTCCTATGGTTTTGTGTGCAACCATTGTCTAGATGCCACATCTTAAACCAGAATGTACAGCAAGCAGATTTTATATTGGTACGATTTAGAGATCAGGAGCACCTGCAGAGAGAAATCAAAAAGTCGAGCAGGCGATGCATTGAAAAAGAAGGACTTCGATTGCACAGTCATGGCTACCATCTTGAATTTTTACCCCAAATGCCCTATGGATGCCCCTGTTGGTAATTCTCAGGATGCTTTTAAACTATTAAATCTCAAAGTCTCACCATCTGCAGGGCTTCGAAAAATTAGCGATCTTCCAAACTGGTCCTAAAAATGGACTTGTCCTGTCCAGTTTGTCTTTTCCAACCCTAACCCTAACCCTAACCCTATTTATATTTTCATTGAAGTTTCCTATCCTTAGAAAACCTGAAGGAAACTAACCCTAGGTTTAGTTTTTGGTCTTGACTCCAAGTAGATCTAACCCTAACCCTAACCCTAACCTTAACCCTAACCCTAACCCTAACCCTAACCCTAACTTTATATATCAAGATTTTCTTCCTGTAGTTTTGGGGGGGGTGTGACCGCTTAAATCAGCAGCACTGGATGGTTTCTTAAGAGCTTCCAACTTGTCATCTTACACTTATATTTACTTAGTTTCCCGCAAACTATTGATTGTTCCATGCAAGATAATGGCTATGCAAAAAAGAAGCATATTTCTATTAAAAATATAATAACCATGGAACACTACATTTTCTGGCAAGCAATTGGTTTTAAAATGACCCTAGCACTCCCATCTAAAACACATGTGATCATCTAAATGTTTGTCCAAGTGTGGATCTTTTGAACACGAGATAGAGAACTTTAAGGATCTTTGCCTTTTCCAGGATATCTTCAAAAGATAAGTCATTTTAGCAGATTCATAGAAACTGATTCTCCTATGGATGCAGGGTTACTGTAGCAAATAAAACGGGAGGGATATATGAAGGGCAGTTATTTGTGCTTGAAAAATAAACTTCATTTCAAGGTATGTATATCAGGAAAACATTTTTAGTCCTAACCACATATAAATCAAAAGTGGTTACCTGTACTTTACTGGAGCCAAAAGATTAGCTCTCTCCTGATGCGATTCTTCCTGCCTGGAATTAAATAGAAGTACAGGAGTGAGGTTATTGCAAAAACAGCCTAGCTTTGATATTTTATACTTAACTCCCAACAGTACTTGAATATTCAGTATTTATTAGTCTTTATAAACAGTAATATTTTAATGTCATCTATGTAGATGCATTATGTCATCTATGTACATACATTATAGCTGAGATAAGCAACATTATACAGAAGGCAGAAAAGGAAGCAGAAATGATATTCAAGGCAGGATTTTTTTAAAAAATAGCTAAAACTAGTTTACACCAACACTTTCTTTATACTTCATACCTTTATAGCTTTGCAAGTACTTCTACTTTACCACAACCATACATTGTCTTTTATTCTTTAAGCTTCTCATCTTCTTTTTCAAAATCTTATCAGCTTCATTTTCACTTCTTCAATGCTTCAATCAGGATTTTCTACCTTTCAGCCATTCTTAGCAAAGTAATCCCCTCAGAGTTTTGTATTCATTCTTACTACCTTTTCCTTTGATAGGGGAACAATAGTAGCATTCTTCTAACCATCAAGCCCTGGTGTAGTCTTCGCACTCATGTTAAGTCATTTTATAAGCCTTCCCAGTTATGCCGCATACACATGCGGTCTTATTATTTAATATTCTCACAACTTTTATGATTTCTATCTCATCAGTTTTGACTTGGGCACTAACATTTTCATATTTGTTTCACTTCTATCTTACAATTTATCTCTAGAATTTCTATACAAATATCAAAAATGCTCATTTTAGCATTCCCTTACTTCAATCATTTCATCACATTCACTTCACTTTTTTTATATTAACTAACATCAACTTACTCCCTTTAACAATGTTCTTTATCATTAGCTTTATCATTCTTTATCGTTAGCTCTATGTATACATTAGACAGTAACTTGTATCCATTTTTTCAATCGTATCTTTGACATGCATTGTAGCCTTCACTAATTAGCTCATTATTTCATATTAAACAAACCCTTCATATCCATATGCATTTGCCATATGTGCATATGACCCATTGTATGCCACATACTTGAAATTATCAGACTTTCTAAAGTAGATACACACCAATTCCCATTCCCATTCATTCTTAGAGCTCTGGATGAACCAATAACTTTTTAATGTACTCTCTTCTCTCATTCTCACCCATACATTCATCTCACTTAGCAGAATAATTTTATCATGTATCATGTTCAATGAGTGAACATGAATTTGACATCAAAGCATATGTTTTCTAATTGATTATTTTAGTCCCTTATTCATTTTTGAACCCACACTCAAGTTCCCTCCATGTATTCATCAACTCTACTTTACAAGATCAAACTACCTTCCATTCAGATCTATTTACATAAATAATGAGATATTCATTCATTCATTTGATTTCTATAACCTCTGATTTCAAGAAGTGACTCTAGGTGATATACAGTATATCCTAAAACACACATATACACACACACACATAATATATAGCAGCTTATCCTCTAGGCCACAGGCTCTCTTCCCTTATCAGCTCTTCACCAGGAAAGGGTTATATATGTTCCCACCCTTTTTTTCTGTCGAATCATCCTGGTGTATAGGAGGAAACATCACAGCTTCCTTTTTGCCTTTCGGCCCCATCCAGGCAGTTTCTATAGCTGACAAACTATTTTGTCTGTATGTGTAACATTTTTTGCTGATAAATGAAAATGAAGGGAGACTATTATAGATCTATTTTGAGCTATTTGGCTATCATCAGATAGCCATACCCTTACTGGGATTTGAACCTGGGCCACCTGCCTGTAAGGCAGCTGCTTAACCTCTAGGCCACAGGCTCTCTTCCCTTATCAGCTCTTCACCAGGAAAGAGTTATAAGGGTTTTACACACACACACACACACTTTCACTGACACACAACACATTTATTTTTGTTTCGTGCATTTTGTTTGTTAATTATGCTTTTTTCATACTTATTTCTTTTACATCTCAAGTTGCAATCCTCCACCTGCCATGGTGATCAGTAGATGGACACATAGATTTTCAGTTCTGTCATAGCTTGGGTCATTTGAAACTTTTACACAATGTTTTGTGTTATGAGAGAAGTATAGACTAGGTCATGTTTCCATTTTGAAACTTGGTATGATCCCCAATAAGTTGATGTCCCCTCATATTTTATATCTATTGCATCCAACAGAGGACCAGTAAAAAGAAAACCCCACCATAATATCATTTAATCTGTCCCAGGGGCTGAAAAGGGAAACTGGCAGAGGTGTTGTCAATTTCATCTGGTTGTTAAAACAAACAAACAAACACCTCCTGTTTCACCCATAGTGGTCCTTCAGAAACTGAGCAACCCAGGGCAAGATAAGGCTATCATAGCATTTGTATTATCTACAGCATTTCCTGCTAATAGTTACAGTAATATCAATCAGTGTGGGCATAGTTTGTCTAGCATTCTACAAGTGCAAGCAAAGTCCGAAATTGCCAGCATATCGGTATTTTATGCAAACAAATCCCACCAAGTGAGGGATATACAATGTACCAACCCACACTTAGAATAGTTTGTATCTTATAAAACACTGTTTTATCATTTTTATGAAAAGGTTTAAATACTCAAGGTTTTAGTGTTTGATATCCCAGGCCACATTATCCCAAGCACAAGTAAGTTCAGCCTGATATGTTTATTTCCTGACAAAAGACAGCTGTGAAAGTCTGGAGTGGGTGATCAGCAGGCATAAGGTGCTTCATCATTGATTTTAGGGCCTATTTATTCAACCAGCACTCTATCCCTCCGGAGTTTTTCCTCCTTTGCGGGGACAAAATAAAAAATTCCCCATCTGTTACAATTTTCCATGACCCATGTAAAAAAGGAGATGAGCTTTCATAGGAGGCCTGAAACCAAACACCCAACTTACTTCAGAAGATTTCTTCCTCCTTCAGAAACATGTTTGTTGCAGAACTGTCATTATTTTTTCTCTCTTTTTTTTTAAAAAAAATGACAGATATTACCCAAAAGAAGAAATAAACCCTCTGAAACATACAACTTTTTCATAGCCCATTGGAGGAATAAAATATTTTTGTGCCTCAGATATTCAGAAACAATAAATATATGATTCAGAATAAATCGTGGGATAAACAAAAAATGATTACTTCTAACAAATAAAATTTTCTGTCCCATGCTTCCACTCTGTCTCATGTCACTAATAATTAATTGCACCCTATTCATACATAGAAACTTGGAAAGAAGTTTTTAAACTTGTCCTTGTTTCCCCCTTTGTTGGAGCAGTGATTTAAATATCCATTGGAAGTAGAAAGTCCCATGGAAATCGGTTAGACATACTTCCATTGAGCAGCCTCGGATTAAACAAAGGAAATCTTCAAATGGGAATAGCTTTCCATCTGCAGAATTAAAGGGGATTCAGGTACATAGTCCAGTGGTGGGTTCCTACCGGTGCGGTCCACTCTATAGCATCGGTAGCAGCCCACTGGTGACGTCACAGTACTGGTGCGGTTGGTTGCCGGTGCCTGGGTGCCACCATTTTTTTAAAAAAAATACATTTTTTAAAATGTTCTTCTGCGCATGCCCAGAAGCCGAGCTTCCAGCACTGTGCATGCGCTGCCTTCCTACCCCACAGTGAGTCCAAGCAGGGGAGGATGGTTGAGGGAGCACATGAGATGCTGAAAGAACGGGCGGCAGGAGCTATCTCCATTCCCCTCCCTTCAGCAGTCCGAGAAGCCACGAACACGCGGTGATGATCCTAGGCATTTTCGCACGTTTGAGGCTTCTCGAGCTGCTGAGGGGAGGGGGAACGGGCGGCAGGAGCCTAGGATCATAGAATGGGGAGAAGCATTCAGGCCGGACGGAGCCTCCTAGAAGAACCGCTGCCGTGGTCTTGCTGCTCCCACTGCAGGGGGCTGCGTTGCGGGTGGGTAATGCCCCCTCGCTTCTCCGGCCGCTGCCAAGCTCCCGAGGCCCACACCCACCCGGTCACATGGCTGGCAAGCCATACCCACAAAATAAGCCACGCCCACAGAGTGGTAGTAAAAAAATTAGGAACCCGCCCCTGACATAGTCTATTCTGGATCCTGCTGCAAAGGCTGCTCCATTTAATTCTCTCTTTGTGCATTTGATCATCATTCCCACATGTGGCTAAAGTTTGTGTGTTCATTGTCCATGACTATTAAGGTTATTGCCTTTAGATTAGGAGATTATTGACTGATTATGTGCCATAAACTTTTTTTTTACTCATAGAAACCACATAGCTAGATTTTTCACATGACAATGTCTGCCTAGTCTGTTCTTTCATGTCTCCCAATGATGCATCCAATCACCACTGTAACTGAGTCTGTCCACCTTGTTGCTAGTTGTTCTCTTCTTTTCTTTTCTTCCACTTTTCCTAAGAGCCTTTTCCATGTTCAAAATGTGATCATTTAAGCCTGGTAATTTGTGCCTCAACTCTGAGTTGATTTGTTCGATGATCCATTAATTTGCTTTCTTAGTTATCCATGTATTCTCAGGAGTCTTCTCCAACATCAAAGTTCAAAAGTATCAATACGCTTTCTATCCTGCTTTTTCTAAAGTCCAACTTTCACTTCAATAGATCATCAGAGGGAGTACCATGGGTTGCGCATTTCTGATCTTTGCAGGAATGACACATCATTACAGTATTTGAATATATTTTCCAAGGCCATCATGGATGCTCCATCAGTGTTAGCACTCAATCTTTTGATTTGCTTCTACTTTCTAACATATGAAATGACAGAATGTGATAACCTAAATTATTGCCATATATTGATCCGCTGAAATATGGAAGATTGAGCTGCACGGTTTTTACAGTTGGCTAAATAAAGCCTTGCCATAGATAGTTTTCAGTATTATTCCATGATAGCAACGAGATGAATCTTATGCTATTTAATTTGTTCTTCATAAAATGTGTTCATTATTGTCATAATTATACATTTACAAAATTGCATCCTTTTGAAAGCATATTTCCTATGGACGTTAAGCATGTCAATTCTCTTTGGTGCGCAAGAAAATATAATTCTCCAAGGCCATTTTGTAGTACTTTGGGAAGATTATTTGGTATCGCAGTAAAAACTGAGTGTTTAAAACACGATAGCATATGGGAGGCATATGATAATGTTTTCAGTTGTGGAGTTAGCTTTTTCATCTCTATCCAGTTTCCAAAATGTATTCTTGGATCAATATGCTAAATGTTTCTGAAGAATTGACTTGGAATTTTATTTGTTCTATTAAATGTTTTAGGAATAATTTCATCCAAATAGTTTGTTTTGGTTTTGCCTTGTTTTGTTCTCTCTCTCTCTCTCTCTCTCTCTCTCTCTCTCTCTCTCTCTCTCTCTCTCTCTCTCTCTCTCTCTCTCTCTCTCACACACACACACACACACACACACACACACACACACACACATTCTCACTCTCTCTCCTTCTTCTTCTTCTTCTCCTTCTTCTTCTCCTTCTCCTTCTCCTTCTCCTTCTCCTTCTCCTTCTCCTTCTCCTTCTCCTTCTCCTTCTCCTCCTTCTTCTTCTTCTTGGATTAAATTTTAAAAAGGCACGTGATTCAAACTAAGAGGTTGGGATATTTTAATTTGCAATGAAAGAAACAGACTTCTTACATTTGTGAACACATTACTCAAAACCAGGGGTGAGTTCTGGCTTACCTCGCTGCCGGTTTGCTTCCTGATGCGCCACATGTGTGCATGCGCAGTGCTAAAAACCCAGCTTCTGCGCGTGTGCAGAAGCAAAAAACAAAATGGCGCTACCGTAGGAGAGAGCCGTTCGGAGGCATGACAGGCCTGGATCGCTGCTGGTTCCAGCGACCCAGGCTGCCAAGTTACTACCGGTTCCATAAAACCGGTCCGAACTGGGAGGAACTCACCTCTGCTCAAAACTAAACTTCTGCATTCTAGATACATGCTAAAGTTGTTTTGTCAGGCTTTTGGACATCAGTCTTTCTCATGTTTTCCCAATAGTGTGAGCAATCAAGGCTTGCCTCTTTTATCAAAAGCAATTGCAATATAGAAATCTAGCACCCTTCAGGTATTCCAAGCACCTCATGCACAGACTCAAAACAGTTTTATAATGACAACTTCTCATAATAGCACAATACATTAACTTTTTTTTTTTTACTTCAGGGACAATAATGCCAATAACAGCTTACGGATATGTTTAGGCAATCTAGTAAATGAATTTGAACTAGCACAGGGCTGATGTTTTGGATATGATCTGGATCTCTACTATCTAATAGGCACTAATTTTACGTATGGACATACGTAGTAGTTATTTGCATAGCTGCTGCTGATTGGCTAATCTAGCGCCGGGAGAAATAAACGCCTGTCAGTGGCCAGCCAGCTTCAGGGAAGCCCTTAAAAGCGGCTTCCCTGCAGCCGGCTGGCCACTGACAGCCGTTTATTTCTCCCGGCGCTAGATTAGTCGATCAACGGTGGCTATGCCAGCGGCGGCTATGCAAATAACTACTACGTACGTAACACCTAATATGCAGACAAAGACCTCCTCTGGCACCCGTCAGGAAATAAAGGCTAGGATGTTGGAGAGCATCTTTGAAAACTGGGGGAAGAGGGAGGGATAATCATACAAGACTGCGATCTGGAAAGTTGGCATTTTGTGAGTGGCTGTGCCTAGCAGAGAAGCAATTTGATTTGCATGTCGATAACAAGGCCTCAGAATTCTGTATATACCAATCAGTCAGGAAAATAAATGTGATCTTTGTTGTAGGGAAGAGGATTGGACTGTAATTCAATGGTATCACACAAGAGTTACACAGAGATGCTTTCAAGCTCAGTCTCTGTTTTCTCCAGTTTATTAAAAGATAAGACTGCAAAAGATATAAAAAGAAGAAAGGGAAGGGAAGGGCTACCTGAGAGCCCATAATGCTGAGGCCCATGAGAACAAACTATAATGGGCTTCATAGGTAAATATTCTGATCTGAGAGTACATAACTTCCTCTGATAAACCAGGTGTAGCTTCGGTTTGGATTCCCCTCCCCCATTCAATAGTCCCCAATATCAATAGAGACAGAAGCTACTGCATGTCAAATTAAGTGCCACCTACCAATATTTTTAAAGGTTACCACAATCTGTCCTGCAATTATAACAAAGATAAATGTATTTACTTATTTGCTGGCTGACTGGCATGTATATCTAACTCAGCTTGTCGTTGGCTGCGTTCCACAAGCACATAGTAAGAATAGGCTAAAGTGTGAACAGACTGTAGAAAAAGGAATTCTAGGGCATGCATGTCCACAGCATTAGACTGTACAGGCAGCAATGTGTAGACAGACATAGGTTTGCCCAAATCTGTCCTGTGTTGTAGACTTCTGCTATTCCTACTACCAGATAGAGGAATATTGCATAGAATGTTTTGCTTAAAAATAATTACATAGTCACACCCAAATTAATGCTGTGCACCTAATCAAACATATATCCTCCCCCCACCCCCAAAGTACATCTGCCTTGTCAGAATATTCAAGGTGATTGGCTTAGTTACTTGGCAATTGAAAATGATCCACACCAGTGGCGGGTTGCTTCCTTACCGGTGCGCTGCATGCGCAGAAGCAAAATCTCACCAAAATCTCTCGCGTGCGCATCCCCTCGTGAGATTTCGGCGCAATTTTGCTTCCGCGCATGCACAGAAGCAAAATCACCCAAAAATTCACAGAAAAAGATGGCGACGCGCGCGACGGACTGGCAGAGAGGGCTCCAGAGCAGTCGATCGCAAATTGCGCAATCGGCCACTCCCTACTGGAACTGCGTACTGGACAGCTCCGGCAGGAACCCACCTCTGATCCACACGTAGATCCTGCATTTTTCCAGCTCCATAAATTGCTCATCGCAAGGCCTAGAGAAGGTATAATTCAGATAACCCAAGACTATTCTAACCTGTTCATCTGTTCCATCTCCCAAAGGGTCACTGAGCTTCTACTTCAGGTTTTCAGTTGCTCATCAAAAGGATGCAAGTTTGGAAGGAAAACTATAAATTGTCTTAAAAGACTTAAGTTCTCAAAATGATTGAATGTTTAACTCTTCCTTTTTCAAATGGTGAAGACTAATTGAATGGATGGTTTTAGAATATTTTGAAATTGAAGCTATTGAAATTGTTGCTTCAAAAGAAACTGAAATTAAAATTCCTAATTGATTCAGATATTATGAGTAGCAATTGCCAAGACTGGGCCTAATATGCTACCTATTACTGTCAGGGTTCAAATACGAGGGTGAGTCAAAAAGTAATTCCATATTCTTTAGGACAGGTATAATTACCAACACAGGAACATGTAGCATACATCAAAATGAAGCTGGTCCTCTGTGGATCACATCCCTACTTCTCAACATAGTCACCATTTCTCTCAATAGCAATGTTCCACCTTCGAATGAGAGCATGTATCCCTGCCTCGTAAAATTTTGTTGACTGTTCTTTGAGCCACTTCTTCACTGCAGTTTTCACTTCCTCATCACTGGAATAATGTTTGCCTCTCAAACCCTCTTTCATGGGGCTTCAGACTATCATCTCTTCAGCCCCATGAAAGAGGGTTTGAGAGGCAAACATTATTCCAGTGACGAGGAAGTGAAAACTGCAGTGAAGAAGTGGCTTTCATGTGGAGCATTCACATTGAGGGTGGTGCAGCCCTGTAGAATCAAGGCCAAAAGAGCAGTTAGGGCACAAATGCTGCAACTTTCTACAGCTCTTGAAATGAAACAAGTCTTTTCCTGGGTTGGTGCAACAGTAGCTGTACAATCCTGAAAAAAGACACAACTGCTTTGATGGATGACCTGTACGCAATTGCTTAATTGGTACCTCCTGCTGCTCCAAAATTCCTTTTTGCCTCTTAATCAGAAAGTTTGCACAGCCCTTTTAATATTAATATACTAGAAGTAAGGAAGACGTTAACCAAAGTGTGCTTTCTTCTCACTGTCTTCTTTCTTCTGTAAGCAGACAGTGGAAGCCAGGGGCAAAATGTTGTGCATACAGATGTGGAACAACTTAGCAATGATATCACTTCATCCACTACATGTTTCAATGCTGGCAAATAAGACATGTTCAGCTCTACGCTCCTGCAAGTTGAGTCAATCCGTGATGAGTTATCAAGTAATATATCTGCCATTTCTAAAATGCAACTAGCCAGGTGAAAAATGAATCATTCCTTTTTCTTCCTCTTGCAGATGATATTTTTCTTTAAAACTTGCCCTGGGAAAAATCCTGGTATGTTCTGAGGAAACAAAGAATACCGTTAGACTCAAATGGCCATTTATTATTATTATTATTATTATTATTATTATTATTATTATTATTATTATTATTATTATTATTATTATTATTATTATTATTATTATTATTATTATTATTATTATTATTATTATTATTATTATTATTATTATTATTATTTATTTGTGAGATTTATATACCGCCTCACAGTGCAAGCACTCTCTAAGCGGTTTACACCAGTAAGCAATGTATATTTATATTGCCCCCAACACTCTGGGTCCTCATTTTACCTATCTCGGAAGGATGGAAGGCTGAGTCAAACTTGAGCCGGTGAGATTTGAACTGCTGACCTGCGGATCACAGTCAGCTAAAGTGGCCTGCAGTACCTGCCTCTAACTGCTGCGCCACCTCAGCTCTTAATTTAGTTAAACTTATTTCTGCCACTATTACTGAAGATTCTTTTTTAGAAATTTTATATGAAATTCCTCTAGAATGTTAACCACACAATCATTACGAGAGATGACTTTTAGCCAGAATTTATTATTATCTTCACATTATCTTCACATTCAAGATAAAATGTTCCTTCTTGATTCCATGAAATTAAATTTCAATCCAAAACAAAACCAGAGAACTAACAAAATAGTTATGTTGGTTGTCCAAAAAATATTGTATGGAAACAATATCTTTTAAGCTGAATGGGTAATTAAAATATGAAATTTTCATCTTATGACACAGTAAAATTCATTTCAGAAAAGAGACAAAAAGAATGTACATTTGAGGAAAATGAGGTATGTTTTCTTGATGGGGGGGTAGAATTTATGCAATAAACCCAAATTATCCATTCTGTTTGAATTGTTTATAAAGATTTAATAGAGGAGATTTGTAAGGAAGTTGCAATTGTATAAACATATGGGCATTTCCAGATGGAAATGTTTTCAGACCTAGATGTTTGAAATGGCAGGGATGGGCAATGTGTATCCCTCCAGATGTTTTTGGAACTTCAAATTCCCTTATGCTGTTACCAGCGTAGCTGATAGTAAATGATGATGGGAGCTTTAATCCAGCAACACTGAGGAGGGCTGTTAGTTACCAATCATTTTTGTTTTGAAAAAGGTCAAACAAAAATGAAAAAGATAAAACTCTGGAAAGTGTGCAAATACAGCAACCAATTCTACTGTTGTGTTAGGGTATTCATGACTGGGAGAGCCATGTTAACAAGGTTAGCCAATGAATAGGCATAGCAACTGAGTCAGCCAATGGGAGCTAACCACTTCTGAGTCTGTGCAGAGAATCGAAACTGGAACTTAAGCTTAAGGCTGGGTGAGGCTCAAGTCTCCACTCTGCACTCTCCTCTCTGTCCTCTCTGAACTCTGAACTAGAAGCTGCTTGTGTTTTACTTTTAACTGTTGCTACATGGAAGAAGAACTCTGCTAATGGTATTGTAAATATATATATTACTATGTTTATAAAGAAGTTATTGAATCCAGCTGAATCAGTCATCTGTGTGCGCTTCTGGTTTTGATTTTGCAACAAACTTTAATATGTTGCCTACTGTATTTGTATTCATTAGAACAGGAGTCCCCAACCCTTGAGCTGCAGACCGACAGTGGTCCACGGTGAGCCAAAAACTGGCCATGCAACCAAGCAAGAACTATCCGCTCACGTGTGAGATGCAGGCAGCACGCGAAACCACACCCCTTCCAGTCTGCAGAAAAACCTCTCTCCATGGAACGGGTCCCCGGCACTCAAAAGGTTGGGGTGCCACTGCATTAGAATACCTGTAGTTAAATCAAAAGCATCCTTTTCCAACGCAATAATAAAACATTGCGGGGATTGAGACCTTACACGTCTCTCGGTCCATCAACTGGATTAACTCTCTGGAAGCTGAAAAGAACTGGAACAAATTTGGGGTTGGAGTGGAGAAATCCACTAAATAAAGTTTGCATTCGAAAATGGGCTAGATCTGACCAAGGCTTGCGAAGATTAAAAAATCCAGAAATGTATCCCCTACTCCATCCCCGAGAGGAAATGTTACAGACTGCTCCGTTCCAAGCCCCCTCCTTTCAGACAAGAGCTTTTGACTTAGGGGGGGGGGGGGGTTAAAGCTCTGAAGATTTTCCCTACCTTAGCTCCAATAAAAGCATGTAGGATGAGATGCGTGTTTGCCTGTGGCCACATTCCCCTTCCCCAATTCCCATCCATTTTACCTGCAACAGCTTGTGACAAGAGCCTTGTTTTTTGCTGATTCAAGGGACATTCCTTAATAACTGAAAAAATGTGGAGCCTCTTGTCTTGTCTTGTCAACCAGGTGGAATTCACAAAAGATCTGCCAGTTCCTCCTGCCAACTCAAATGAGGGGTGGGTGGGTGGTAAATTAGGTGCTTTTCTCTTTTCTTTTCTTTTTTCTTCTTTTCTTCTTTTCCTTTCCTTTCCTTCTTTCCTTTCCTTTCCTTCTTCTTTTCTTTTCCTTCTTTCCTTTCCTTCCCTTCTTTTTTTTCCTCCTTTCCTTTCCTTTTTTCCTTTCCTTTCCTTTCCTCTCCTCTTCTTTTCTTTTTTTCTTTTTTTCTTTTTTTCTTTTTTCTTTTTTTCTTTTTTTCTTTTTTCTTTTTTTCTTTTTTTCTTTTTTTCTTTTTTTCTTTTTTTCTCTTTTCTTCTTTTCCTTTCCTTCTTTCCTTTCCTTTTTTCTTTTCCTCCTTTCCTTTCCTTTCCTCCTCTCCTCTTTTCTTTTCTCTTTTCTTTTTTTCTTTTTTTCTTTTCCTTTCCTTTCCTTCTTTCTTTTGCTTTCCTTCTTCTTTTCTTTTCCTTCTTTCCTTTCCTTTCCTTCTTTCCTTTCCTTTCCTTCTCTTCTTTTCTTTTCCTCCTTTCCTTTCCTTTTTTCCTTTCCTTTCCTCTCCTCTTCTTTTCTTTTCTTTTCTTCTTTCTTTTTCTTCTTCTTTTCTTTTCTCTTCTTTTCTTCTTTTCCTTTCCTTCTTTCCTTTCCTTTTTTCTTTTCCTCCTTTCCTTTCCTTTCCTTTCCTTTCCTCCTCCCCTTTTTTCTTTTTTCTTTTCTTTTCTTTTCTTGTTTTCTTTTCTTCTCTTCTCTTCCCTTCCCTCTTTTATTTTTACAAGTTCATTGATAAAAAGTGAAAAGCGGATCTTTCTTCTCTTTGAAAACTAGGTGGAAATATTTCTTCCAGTTGCTCCTCACAGTCCAAGACACTGGAAAAACACTGTTTTCTTCTGTTTTTAACCACTGCATCAGCAGACATACCAGATAGGAAAGTACCTAGTTCAAAGGGGAGACAAGGAAGGGGATCTCATATGTAACCTGCCAGTGGAAAACAGGTGTCCTCCAAAACCTACCCACTGATACTTGCTTTCCTGGCATGGATAGGTGGAGGACATAAGAAGGAAAATCTACCAATCAGAGGCCATGATAAACACCATATGGATAGAACATTGGGCTTTCACCATGGCCAAAGTAGACAAAGGGGTTGAAATCTGGGAAGATTTGTCAGGCAAGCTTCATTTCCAAAAGGTTTAGGCCAGGGGCGGGTTCCTAATTTTTTTACTACCACTCTGTGGGCATGGCTTATTTTGAGGGTGTGGCTTGCCAGCCATGTGACCGGGTGGGCGTGAGCCTTGGGAGCTTGGCAGCGGCCGGAGAAGCAGGGGGGGCATTGCCCACCCGCAATGCAGCCCCCCGCAGCGGGAGCAGCAAGACCGCGGCAGCGGTTCTTCTAGGAGGCTCCATCCGGCCTGAATGCTTCTCCCCATTCTATGATCCTAGGCTCCTGCCACCCGTTCCCCCTCCCCTCAGCAGCTCGAGAAGCCTGGAACATGTGAAAATGCCTGGGATCATCACCGCGCGTTCATGGCTTCTCGGACTGCTGAAGGGAGGGGAATGGAGATAGCTCCTGCCACCTGTTCTTTCAGTGTCTCACGCGTTCCCTCAGCCATCCTCCCCTGCTTGGACTCACTGTGAAGTAGGAAGGCAGCGCATGCGCAGTGCCGGAAGATTGGCTTCTGGGCATGCACAGAAGAAATTTTTTTAAAAAATTAATTTTTTAAAAAAAAATGGCGGCACCCAGGCATTGGCAACCGACCACACCGGTACTGTGTTGTCACCAGCGGGCCCCTACCGGTGCTATAGAGTGGACCGCACCGGTAGGAACCCACCACTGGTTTAGGCCCAAGAGTCAGTAGCTTAAAGCTACATTATGGAAAAGCTGTAGATAGGGAAATAATCCTTCTTAAAGAAAAATGGATAAGAGGCAATTGCAGAAAAGAAGTAGAAGTTGCTGAAAGGATGCTGGCTGGCTGTTCTCCACACAGTCTTAGTCACTTGGCTCTCCCGATTTTCTGTTAGGTATTTTTTCTAGCTCAGCTCAGAGATCTTAGATTTGAACTCTCTGTTACTGTACTACCCTTCCCACATTAATTTGCAAACACAAGTTTGAGAAGACATTTGTCACCCCAATGCACTTTTGGTGAAAAATGTATTAACTTCAGTAACTGTAGATAATGTTGGCTGCTTTTTCTATTTGTCAGACATGAGAATCCATGGTTCCCAGTTGTATGCGTACATCTCCTATGGAAGAATGTTCACAACCACTCACTGTAAATGCTTGCCCTCCATCTTCGAATGAACACTCATCAAACATTTAACTATGTCTCCCAGTTCCTCCCCCTCCCCTCATCTCTACTTCAACAGCATTTCATAACCACATTATTAATCTATGGAGGAGAGTAAACAGCTGGAAGTCAACATTCCCCAAATGCTGGACCAAAGCTGCATGTGTCCTGCCCCAGATGTCATCTGCGCAAAGGCAGAAAGCAGAGCTATTCCTTTGCCTGGGCCTCTGCCTTGGCCATTGCCTGGGCTCATGAAGAGTTCAACAAATGACCCTAGTCTGAATCATCCTCTTCATGCTGTCTGGGCAAATTGATAGTTCCACTAAGACAAACTATCTTGAAGGATGTACGGGCTAAGTACTTCTGGAGTCTCAGCTTTGAGACAGAAGCAGAACTCTCTTCTGAGCTGAGCCTTTCAGCAGGGCAGACAGGAATGCCTGCAAGGAGGCCCTAGACAGGAAGCAAAAAGAGACCTTGTCTGGTCTCCTCACATCACCCATGCCCTCTGCTCCTCTGGGCTTCTTAAAGCTTGTAGGCAGCTCAGCTGGGTGAAACAGTCAGTGTAAATCTCTTCTCTGGATATGCAAAGTGGGTCTTTCCTTAATAGAATAACAGAACGGAAGGCTTCTAGCCCAACCTGCTGCTCAAGTAGAAGACTCTATACCCATGATGGCGACCCTATGGCACGCGTGCCAGAGGTGGCACGCAGTGCCCTCTCTGTGGGCACGCGAGCCGTCGCCCCAGTTCAGCTCTGCCATGCATGTGTGCGCACCTCCCACCAGCCAGCTGGTCTTTGGGTCTCTGCCCCGTATGCGCGGGGGTGCATGCAGGGGGGCACGCAGGCATGTGTGGGGAGGGGCACATGCGGGGGGCACGTGCTCATGCATGGGAGGCAGAGCACATGTGGGGGGCATGCGTGCATGTGCGGGGGCCCACGAGCGCATTGCATTTGGGGGTTCGGGCACGCTTTGTGCACTTGTTCCAGAAAAGGTTAGCCATCACTGCTCTTCACCATTCCAGACAAATGGTTGTCTCTACTTAACAATCTCTTCTTGAAAACCTCCAGTGATGGAGCATCCACAACCCCCAGAGGCAAGCCGTTCCACCGGTTAATTGCAATCACTGTCAGGTAATTTCTCCTTAGTTCTAGATTGGAGTTCTCTTTGATAAGTTTCCATCTGTTACTTCATATCCTGCCTTCAGGTGCTTTGGGGGAAAGCTTTAAAGCCTTGGCCTGATCTCAATCTTCAGATAAGACAAAACCTTCAGATAAGACAAAAACTTCTTCAGGTAAATGCAGAAAGTGAGGGAAGGCTAGCATTCATGTAAGCATTTTTGGAATTAAATGGAAACACACACACACCTGGGGCTTAGGAGTGGGGACAGTAGTTAGATTTTGTTCCAAGCAGCCAACACTAAGGAAAACACAACCATCTCTAAGCATTTTAAGGAAACTGTTTTGGTTGTGGGGAAGGAATTGTTTTCGGGAAGTGGCTATAGGCTGCTTACCAATTAGCATTGCCTCAGTGTTAAAGACTGAGCTTGTCAGCTGGAAAGCTACTCCCCAGCTTCTGTCCACCTAGCACAGAGGTCTTCAAACTTGGCAACTTTAAGACTTGTGGACTTCAACTCCCAAAATTCTCCAGCCAGCATTGCCAAGTTTGGGGACCCGCATGCAAATGCAAATACATAAATAGGTACCACTTCGGTGGGAAGGTAACAGCATTTCATGTGCCTTTGGCATATAGTCATGCTGGCCACATGACCACAAAAATGTCTTTGGAGACAACGCTGGTTCCCTCTGCTAAGAAACAAAGATGAGCACCGCCCCCGAGAGCCAGACATGATTGGACAGAAGAAACTTTTATCTTTTTTACCTTTATGTCTCAAGTTCAATTTTCCTTTGCTTCTAGAGCAAATGCATCCATATTCCAAGAACATCAGAAATCGCCAGTATTCTTTCCCCTCCCAAACCTTGTAAATGGGTGCAAGAACTAAGACATTTGAGGAAAGGGTGATAAAAAAAAACAGGTGAGATTAAATTTCTCCAGAACTCTTTCCCTCAACCATCTCCATAGTACGGTGTGGTTAAGAACTGCAATTTTCTAGGCACTCATCTGGGAATAACTCCTGCCACCACTATATCAGAAGGTTTACTTCTAAGTAAGTATGTCTAAGGTTATGTTGCCTGCTGCATTGGGTTTTTTGGGATCCTAACACTCAAATCACATTTTTATATAACCTTCTTTCTCTATTTCTTACAAGAGCTCAAATATATTATAGCGTGATGCTATATAGGACTTCCAATACGCTTGTTGAGGAACAAAAGCAGAAAGATGCTAGCACTGTCATATCCTGCTTGTACTATAAATATTTAAGAGATATCTGATTGTCTGCTGGTGAAACATAACACCAGCCTAGATTATCTTTTCAGCATGAACTAGGAGGAGACTCCCATTTTCACTGCAAGGACTTTAATGTACTATTGTGCATTTCTAGGCACTTGCATCACTGGATACGACCGGGTCTTATTTTATTTTGACACACACCCCCAAAACGGCTAGGCCTTCTTTTTGAGGGATGTCTTAATTTCCCCCCCCCCCACGCACCTCGCCTGGCCATCGAACCGCTTCTTTCGCAGTCGAAAAGAGCAACCCACTCGGCCAACGTGCCTCGCCTGGCCACAGGGCCGCTTCTTTCACGGCCGAAAAGAGCGAGCAACGCGACCCACGTGCCTCACGCACCCTTGCCTACCTGTAACGGTCACTCCAGTTACCGGTAGCCATCAACCCGAAAAAGCCTGCCATAGTCCACTCCGGCAAGCCTGACCGTGCATGTGCTTAAATAGGGCCAAATTTTGGGGGTAGGGCTTAATTTTAACGCATGCGCACAAAACAGTGCTGGGCCTTTTTTGGGGTGGGTCGTGTTTTAGGAGAAACACGGTAACTCAAGATAGCCACTCAAGAATTTACACATGTGGAAAAACCCCAACCTGTTGCCTATTGTTCATCTGTGTCTAAGTATCTGTAGCGTCAGACTTTTCTTTCTTACTTACTTACTTTCATTTGGAACTGTATTTCTTTCCCTGAGAAATCAGATAGGCATGATTGAAGAGGAGACAGTGTGAACTCTTCCAAGAGCATGTATTTTAAAAACTCGGCAGACAAATTTATCTGGCAACTAAATCTGAAAGTGGAAAAGATCTCAAAAATCAAATTAGCAGTTATATGGGACAGGATTTGGCCTTCCACTGAAGCTGAACTGGCTTGTTAGGACCTAATATTTCTTTCAATTTGGCATATTGAGCCTCGCTTTTCGTAGCACATGAGTAGGGAACATTCTTTCACTTCTACAGGCGCATCTACCAAGAATATTTATAGAATTTTGCCTCTGGGCCAAAACAAGATCATTTGACTAGCTGATGCTCATATATGTAAAAGACTCTGAAAGCATTATAATATAGGAAGCATGAAAGAAGAACTCAACCATTTCTTCTCCACCCCTTTTCGATGAAGGAAATCTACATCGAGAGTAGGCAACTTTTATTTATTTATTTATTTATTAAATTTCTATGCCGCCCAACTCCCAGGGGACTCTGGGCAGCTCACAACAAGTAGAAATACATAAGAAAAACAATTTTAAAACATAGTTAAAATACAATCCATTCACACATACATACATGGGCCGATCTGAAAAGACCTCATCTAAAGGTCATTGGCCCCAGGCCTGCCGGAAAAGCCAGGTCTTAACGGCTTTCCGGAAGGCCAGTAAGGTGGGGTAATATGGATCTAGTATTAGATAGTTGGTAGTTGGTTCTAAAGACCTTCCATATGTTACAGAACTACAATTCTCAGTACTGCTTTCCATGAGTATACTACTACCGGTACTACATTATATTACTATACTATTGAGATAGTAGAAGTTTAAATCAGCAATATAAGCTGTAATACAAAGACAATCCTTCATGGGATCAGAAACCTTGATTATGATGGTTTCCAACCCCTTGGAGGATTATTACTGTTTTCAGTAGTAACATGGTTGTTAAATGAATCTGACTTCCATTGATTTGCTTCTAAGAAGATCACAAAAGGTATTCCCATGACCCTGGGACACTGCAACTGTCATAAGTACATGCCAGTTGCCAAGCGATTGAATTTTGATCACATGACCATGCAACGGTCATAAGGGTGAAAAATGGTGAGAAGTCACTTTTCTCAGTGCCATTGTAACTTTGAATGATCACTAAACTGTTGTAAGTCAAGGACCACATATATATATGCATCCAATGTCTATACAGGCTGTGAATTCTGGAATTTATATTGCCAAAGAGAGCTTATGAGGCCAATAAAGAAATAATAGCAATAGCACTTAGACTTATATACCGCTTCACAGTGCTTTACAGCCCTCTCTAAGCGGTTTACAGAGTTCAGCATATTGCCCCCAATAATCTGGGTCCTCATTTTACCCACCTCGGAAGGATGGAAGGCTGAGTCAACCTTGAGCCGGTGAGATCTGAACAGCTGAACTGCTGAACTAGCAGCCTGCAGTGCTGCATTTAACCACTGCGCCACCTCGGCACCTAAGACAAACTCTAGATATAACAGTCAATAGACTGGGTGAGAAGTTTGTTATTAGTTTATGATACAAATGGCAGCTCATCCCAGTTTGCAAAAAATAAATGCAAAATGTTCAGACTCCACTTTATGAACACATTCATAAAAGAGGGCTGGAGGTTCTTATTGCAGTTTGTAATACCGTATATTGCACCTTACACAATTCTTGCATTAAAACTCCTTGTTTGTACCTGTGCAATTTCCCCCCCTCCCTTGAACATGCCTTATAATATAGAACTCAACATATAGTATTTAGGAGCACCAAATTGAGAAAATCTAATAAGGAATATGATGTACTATTATACCATAAATGTGTCTCTTCTCCTTGTGATTATTAGGACATGACATGATGTGTTCACTATTGCTCGCTGTCTTGGAAATATCTCCAGTCTCTTACTCTGTTTCCTTTTTTTCAACCTCTCTTTTTCTTCAGCTCCCAGAATAAAGTCTGATTATTTAACAGCATTTCTCCCAAGTCATCGTAATCTTAATTTTGCATGTGCATTGAGCGCTTCTGCGCCGGAGACAAATTCCTTGTGTGTAATCAACTTGGCCAAATAAACTATTCTATTGTATTCTAATCTTAATTTACCTATTCCTTTTTTCCAATTATTCCATCCCATCAGCACGTTCAACTTCTCCTGAATCTGGCCTTTCTGCTCACTGTTGTTCTTAATCCAACTTCATGAAGTTATTTCTACACGACTACCACACAGAAGGATGGCTCAGATAAAACCCATCATCAAATTCATACATAATAATTAAATCTATATACATGTTAGGGCAAACTAAGATTTCAGTTGCCTTCCCAGTTTGTATGCACGTAAACATAAAGGCACATGGCCTTATTATGACAGACTAGACCAGTGTTTCTGAAGCTCAGCAACTTAGAATAGAATAGAATAGAATAGAATAGAATTCTTTATTGGCCAAGTGTGATTGGACACACAAGGAATTTGTCTTTGGTGCATATGCTCTTTAAGATGTGTGGACTTCTATTCCCAGAATTTCTCAGCCAGCCTTGCTGGGACAGTTGAAGTCCAGACATCTTAAAACAGCCAAGGCTGAGAAACTGTCTCTGGCCCAAGAATGAACACATGAAGTTATTTCTGAGTAGTTACTTTATTGTTGTTTGCCTAGGAGCAGAATCTTGCCAGACTAAAGCAATTATCTGTATCACTATAGATATACTTTGTGAAGTGCTAGAAAGGAGTCATCTTTGACCTCTACCTACCTACCAGGCATTCCAGGTTTTGCTGCCTCTTTGCCCTCTGGGAGGTAGCCCCTCCCTCCTGAGGCGCCAAATTAATTTCACCACACAAACACTGGACTACACATTAGTATCCTTTCATTACCAACATGGAAGTATTGGCAATTTTCAGATAACTTTATCTTCTATTCAGAAATTCTCATTTAGAAAGACCTAGAAATATAAGCCTCCACATGTGGCAGCACTAAACAAACTAGGCTGATTTTGAAAAAGCTAAGCAGACTCAGAGTTGGTTAGTAGTTGAATGGAAGACTGTTGGAAAATCCAGTGTTGGAGGCTAGATTGGGAAGTTGGAAAACCATCCTAGAAGAAAGTATCCAGGAAACCTTTTACGGATGTGTTGACATAGTCATCATCAGCAGTCAAACTCAACTCGAAAAATTATTTGGCAACAATAATAGAATAATAATCCCATTCATTCTAGAAAGAATAATCACAAGGAGAAAAAAAAGTTAAGGCAGAATAAATTGTGGCTGGGCCAAAATTTCAGAACTACTTTTTCAGTTGTTCTTGGGATTAGGAGTGAAACAAAATCAGGCAACCCAAAGATTCAGGGAGCAACAACAACAAAAAAAAGATTTTTCTTCTTCTTCTAAAACTTCATGTGAGGAGCTACCACCACTCTTCTTGAAACTTCGAATGCAGTGAAGGTTTCCAGGATTTTTGCTTTTCAGGAAAGCCTTCTAGGAAACGCAGCAATGAAGAGTCTGCAAAAGAAACCACACACTCCGTACAAGGGCATAAGACTTGAAATGAGAAGGCCAGACAGCAAGATTTTTTAAAACAAAAAAAGATGGACTTTCCTCAATTAATTTGTACAATTAAATAAATGGCAACGTCCACTCTCCAACGTTCATCTACAGTAATTAGTAAAAATTATGTTGTTTCTTTTCAGAGGGATAATTTATTCAAGAAATTGGGAAAGCATGTAAAGGAACAGTGATGAATCCCTTTCCTTCATTATTTTTTAGAACAACCTTCTCCCAATACTCAGTCATCCAGACCATGATTGTCCCAAAGGTGCCTTTTCAAGAGACAATTGGACTTTCTTGTTTTTCTTTGAAGGCGTTTCACTTCTCATCCAAGAAGCTTCTTCAGCTCTGACTCGATAGTGGGGAATGGAAGGATTTATATTCCTTGCAGACAGATGGTCATTTGCATTCTTTTAGAGAGTCCTTGAGGCCACTTGGAGGTTTGTCTGTGTCCTAAGGGTCACCTGAGCAGTGCAAATGGGTGTGGAGCCTCCTTGGAACTGCTGAAAGGACTGTGTTGTGCAGCTGTGTTTTCTGCAGGATGTTTGCACTACTCAGGTGACCCTGAGGACACAGACAAACCGCCAAGTGGCCTCAAGGACTCTCTAAAAGAATGCAAATGACCAGCTGTCTGCAAGGAGTATATATCCTTCCATTCCCCACTATCGAGTCAGAGCTGAAGAAGCTTCTTGGATGAGAAGTGAAATGCCTTCAAAGAAAAACAAGAAAGTCCAGTTGTCTCTTGAAAAAGCACCTTTGGGACTTCTCCCAAAGCCTTGCAGGTACATTAAATTTTAAATCGCATCATCCTCAGCTTTATAGCTAAAGGTTTCTTAAAATAGTCCACGTTTTAATACAGGGGTGTCAAACTCAATTTCATTGAGGGCCACATCAGGGTTGTGTTTGACCTCGGGGGGCTGGGGGGCCGTGGCCAGCTTGACATCACTCGTGTCAGGGGGGCTTGTGGTGGCCCGAGTGCTCGCGGCCCTCCCGAGCTCCATTTTTGCTGGCAGAGAGTTGCAGGAGGCTGTCGCAGTCAAGAAGGGAACTCAGGAGGGCTGCTTGCGGCCCTCCCGAGCTCCGTTTTCACTGGCTGGCAGAGGCACCGCGGACTGGTCCTTTGCTGTTTCCAGGGCAGCCCCGCGGGCCAGATCTAAGCACCCCGTGGGCCGGATCTGGCCCCCGGGTCTTGAGTTTGACACCCTGTTTTAATATAACACATCCAGAAGGCACATCATGTCCGTGCACCCTAAGGGCACATTCCAAACACTCCAACATTTCAGTGTGGTTGCAGTGGGACAAAATGAAGCCAATGTATAACTTTTACTTTTTCAGGAATTTCAAATGATTTAATCAGACTGTGTTTTATTAGCACGGGCAGGCATGCTAGAACCAGCCTGTTTGTCTTTGTAAAGATAACATCGCTAGATTTTTTTTCCCCACCAATGTCCTAAAATTCTCAGCTTGCTATTGTTAGTTTAGCATATTCTATCACAGGCTTTGGGCACTGATGAATCTTGCTCTCCTCTCCCTAATGAAATACGTTCTCCTCTACCTAAAACTCAAAGCGTATATGACTGTATCAGGGGCGGGTTCCTAATTCTTTTACTACCACTCTGTGGGTGTGGCTTATTTTGTGGGTGTGGCTTACCAGCCATGTGACCAGGTGGGCGTGGCTTCTCCAACTGCTGAAGGGAGGGGAACTGAGATAGTCCTGCCGCCCATTCCCCCTCCCCTCAGCAGCTCGAGAAGCCTCAAACGTGCGAAAATTCCTAGGATCATGGCCACGTGTTCGTGGCTTCTCGCTGCTGAAGGGAGGGGAATGGAGTGTCTCACATGCTCCCTCAGCCATCCTCCCCTGCTTGGACTGGGGTAGGAAGGCAGCGCATGAGCAGTGCCGGAAACTCGGCTTCTGGCCATGCACAGAAGAAAAAAAAAATTAAAAACATTTTTTTTAATGGTGGCGCCCAGACACCGGCAACCGACCGCACCGGTACTGTGACGTCACCAGCGGGCCGCTACCGGTGCTATAGAGTGGACCGCACTGGTAGGAACCCACCACTGGACTGTATATCCTTAGAACTAAAAGGTAGGATGGGCTTTTGAAGTTTGGGAGGATGTGGAGATTGATCTTCCCCTGGAAAAAGCCAAGGGAAAATTTACAAGGCAGGATTGATGAGTGCAGAGTCGGAATATTTTCCCTCTTTTTCTCTCTCTCTCTCCTCCTCCTCCTTAGGAATTACTTTTAAGACAAGCCTGAAATGTAGCCAGACGCAAATTTAAAGCCAAAGGAGTGTTGCTATTTAAAAGCCTGGGAGCAAAGCAAAGCAAAGCAACAAGGTACACGCTCGCCGATAATGACTGGAGTCTGACGTTAGAAAAATTGAAACTGGAAAAAGGACAACAACTGTCTGGACTACAAGAATAAGTAACTGCTGGAGCAGCCCAACAAAGGAAATAGTACATTCATCATCACTTACAATCTCGAAATTAAGACTGGATGGCTTTCTGGAAGACATGCTCTACTTTAAGCACCAGTGTTGGGAGTCGATAATATTAATTTGCTTTTGAAAAAGAAGAGTGGTTCTTTCCTATGGAAAGCTGCCTGGAGAAAATACAGTCATCTGCATTAAAGGAGAAGGTCAGACTAGGTGCTTTCGGTGATTCAGGAAATTATATAATTACACATTATTCGTTTTTTCAACACAATAGCACTTCTATAATTATGCAAGTATTATATAATAGCTATTATATGTAGGTGCAGGAGCTTTTTTCAAAGAGAAACAATGGGTCCAGACCCATCAAATGATTAGAGCTTCATCTAATGCAGGGGTCTCCAACCTTGGCAACTTTAAGACCAGTGGACTTCAACTCCCAGAATTCCTCAGCTGAGGAACTCTGGGAGTTGAAGTCCACAGGTCTTAAAGTTGCCAAGGTTGGAGACCCCTGATCTAATGGACCAAAACTTTTTTCCCCCAGCATTTTGTCCTAGGGCTATCAGAGCTTTCGAAAGTCTCAGGATGAGCCCAGAGCAAAGGAGAGTTGAACAATTTCCAGGAAAAGACAGTTCCTCGTGTAAACTTTGTGCATGTCTAGTCAGAAGTCAGCTTTCTTGAATTTCAAAGAAATCGCATACCTTGAAAGTTTGAACCAATTCATGGAAGATCCATGGATAATCAGAGTGACTGCCTCTGAAGGCTATTTGCTGGAGGACTAGCTGGCTTCCTTGTGCAGTTGGTTGGCCACTGTGAGAACAGATTGCTGGACTAAATGAGCAGGGTCTGATCCAGCAGAACATTGTCTCTGTGTTTGTCTTATATTCCTACCCTTTTTTAAAAAATCCCTCATTTGGGAAGGAGAGACATGGGAATGCTTTCTGACCGATTGGAGGGAGGGAGGCTCTCAAAACACAGAATTGCTGGTGTAGATCAGTGATAAGCTAATGTGTTGCATAATGAGAACATGAGAAGATGTCAACTGGATCAAGCCAAAGGATTATCTAGGCCAACATTCTGTGTCATACAGTGGCCAACCACATACATCTAAGAAGACCACACAAGCAGGACAAGAGAAAATGCAATGAACTAAGCAGTGATATCTCTCTCTCTCTCTCTCTCTCTCTCTCTCTCTCTCTCTCTCTCTCTCTCTCTCTCTCTCTCTCTCTCTCTCTCTCTCTCTCTCTCTCTCTCTCTCTCTCTCTCTCTCTGTGTGTGTGTGTGTGCGTGTGTGTGTGTGTGTCCAACAACACTTATTTCTCAATAGTCAGTAGGGTAAACATTCACACATTTTATTTAAAATACCCAAAAACATAATATAACAGAACGGCTCAAAGTTATAGATTTTCTTCATTTCCTGTACCACCCTAATTTCTCAGATAGCAAAGTCTAAATTCCTGCTCATCCACGAAGCTTGATCCAGTTTGGCTCTTGTTTAAGTCCATCTTGCAAAGCTGCTACAGAGATAAAAGAAAAAGGGGAGAGAGGATGCCAAACTCCTTAGTGGATAGAAATGATATGGATCCAGTGCCATGCCTCACTGAGAAATAGATTTGCTTTCAAACATCTTGAGTATATCCCTGCTACGAATGAATTAATTAGTCGTGGCATTTGGATTTAGGCCTCTTAATGGCTCGATCAGAAGATCCAATGCGTTGCCAGATGCTATGTTGTACTCGTTTTGCAAAAAAAAATATCGGGCCACATCCATCAGGTCAAATGATTAGAATTGGAATGTAAATCCCGTTGTCAGATTAAATTGGCTGAAATCCAAATCATGTTTAGGTTTAACAGTTTTATGGACCTCAGCCAATGCAAGACGAAATCTCATCCTACAGATGTCAGATATAAGACGCTGGATTCGCTGGTGTGTCTTTTATCTGGCCTCACTCTAAAGGAACTTCTACTGGAGAACAGAGAAAACTTTAAAACAATCTTAATCTCTCTTCAGATGGAGGAGCTCTTCCACGTCAACCTCACTCACAGAAATTTTTCATATGAAAGGAGAAGACTATCTTTGTTTTAACAGCAAGACAAATGGACAAGGGAAAGCAGCAGCATACATTTGCCTAAAGTGAGCCAACGGACTTCAATACAAAAACCTCCTGCAGAAACTATTGAGTTCAATCAGGTTTCTCCAGGAATGAATTTGGCTCACAATACCCAATCCATTTATAACCACAATACATCTGGTTATGACCCAAAAGTATACTAGAAATCTGAGTGGAATTCCCCGTTGACCAAGATTTCCTAATGCTGACTTAGACTAGAAACCAATGTTATACAGCTTTCTATTTCGGACACAGCTAATCCCTCTAAATATGAACCTGCTTGCACAATCCTGTACCCATACACACACATATACACATACAAGAAATATGATTAATTTATTAATTATAAATTAATAATACGAATTACCGGTAATCAGGATTGTAGAGCTAATGTTTGAGAAGTAAATAAAAAAGAATTCAGATGACCTCTAAATTCTAACATGGCTCCTGACTTTTCCCAAGAGACTTTATAGCCATGGTCCACTTGGAGATAAGAGATAGATAAGAGACAGAGTGGGGGAGGGGATCTCCATCCCAAGTGGACCATGGCTTTAAAGTCCATAAGTCTATCTCCATCTCTATCTATCATGCATCTATCTATCTATCTATCTATCTATCTATCTATCTATCTATCTATCTATCTATCTATCTATCTATCTATCTATCTATCCATCCATCCATCCATCCATCCTCCTAACTCCTATATAGATAATTATAAATCAAAATCCTTTCTGATTGTGTGGGCATGTGCTCATGTGTACACCCTATGCCAGGGGTCGGCAACCTTAAACCCTCAAATAGCCACAAAAGTCCTAACCGGAAGCCCCCTGTTCAATTCTGGAGCCGACCGTAAGTCCGGTTCTCCCACCATAGAGTTTCCTCCTAGTGCGGTGTCCTTTTTCCTCTACCTGTCCTAACCAAAAGCCCTATCAATTGTGGAGCCGACTGAAAACCCACCCCTTGCCAGAGTCTCCTCCTGACACACCATGCTTCCCCCTCCCCTAACCGGAAGCTCCTCTCAAAATTATGGTGCCGACCAGTGACAGGGAGCCGCAGCAGAGGGATGAAAGAGCCACATGCGGCTCCAGAGCCGCAGGTTGCTGACCCCTGCCCTATGCTAATCTTCAGCAAATAGGAAAACTGCTTCTACTTAAAAATACGTTTGGAATAAGCAACTTGGTATTTTTCAGCTGCTTCCTATCACCGAACTCAGCCTTGCTAGTGACAAGGAATTGTGCGAAGTGGAATCAAAACTTTGAGAGAGAGCATCAAATTGCATATTTCTGGCATAATGATGCTTGCGACTCTATGGAATGGACTAGTCCTAAATGCTATTTTCCATGGGTCAAAGTAGACTCCACGCTCAGCAAGTGAATCTCTTTGTGGATGGAAAAACTGACCCTCCATTCATGACAGTGGACAAGAACAATCTATCCAGCTGCAGCCCAAATCATGGGAATCAACAGGGTGGGGATTTAGTGAAGGAGATTAGCCATGCCCTATAAGACCACAACTTTTTTTCCCTATTAGAATACCATATAAAAATGTAATGCTCCATTTCCAAAAATTGGGAGTAATCCTATCCAAGGATAAGCATTCTACCATCCCGCTGATTAGAGCAAGAGTGTGTTAATAGTACATTTGTCTCCTCTCTTCTCTGCCCTTTCAGCACAAACACTTCAGATTATTTTTCCTTCCAGTTCTGTTTGATCTAAGCAGCAGGGCCGTCTTAACAGCATTATGGGCCCTGGGCAAAGCATTGTACTGGGGCCCCTACAACAACTACTCACAGGAATAAAAATGTAAATGGTCGATAAAATGAAACATATATTTGCATGTTAGTATTAATTTAAAAATGCAGTAAAATGTAATAAATATGTTGCTGTATGTACTGTATATGATACAAGATGCATTGAAGGGTTAACATACACTGATTAGTATGGGGGCTCCATGCTTGTGAGCCCCATGGGCAAGTGCCCATCAGGCCCATGCATTAAGGCAGCCCAGCTAAGCAGGACCTTTTTTTCCCCTGCTACTCACTCCAAGGCTGGAGGTCCTTCATTCTAGACTTTCAAAGCTCCCTCCTTCCTTTGCCTCTGTTAGTCTGATGGCCTTTGAAATGGGTTTAAAGACTTTGTTATTTGGCTAATGGGTTAGTGCTCAACCTCACTATTCCATCTTACTCTCCTAGGGTAGGAGTAGGCAAAGTTGGCTCTTCTATGACTCGTGGACCTCAACTCCCAGAATTCCTGAGCTAGCATGATTGGCTCAGAAAGTCTGGGAGTTGAAGTCCATGAGTCATAGAAGAGCCAACTTTGCCTACCCCTGTGACCTAGGGTAATGCCTGTTTTCTTTTATTTGTCAATGTAGGAGCACTCGGTCATATTACAAGGCATTGTTATAAATATGTATGGGTTTTCGGTTTTGTTGCAAATAATTGTTTACAAGTTTGGCTGTTAAAAAACAGTGTGCTAATTTTATTGCATGGAGTTACGTAACACTGGGCCATATCTTGATAAAGTCATGTTATTGTTAAGCATAAATTAAATAGGTTAACTTTAATTAGATTGTGTCCCTTAAAAATTACATTTATTTAAAAAAACACTATTTAAAAAAGGTTAGATGGAGGATGGATGGATGGACAGACTTAGTATTTGTGCATAACATCCTGAAGCTGCCTTGGAAGGAAGAGTTTTATCAAGATATTTCTGCAACAATGTTCAGTTCAGAAAGCAAAACATCTATAAATGGATATTACATCATACTCATTTCCCCACAAAAAAGACAGTTAACTCAAGAAAATGTTTTAGCTCTTGCTGTGTTTGTGAAAAGTATTTTATATTTTAAGGATTTTTACTTTTACATAGTATAACTTTCTCTAACCAGATGTCTCGAGATATGCTACCCATGCTGATTGAGAGAAGCACGTGGGAAATACGTTGACTTGTAATTCGAGTCCTTTTCCCCTAATGCACAGAGCTGTTAAATGTACAAATTCTTCCTTAGGTTCAGTGTCTTGTCTTGTTCATTTTTACCTTTGCCAGATTCTGACCCAAATCCTCAAACTAGTCATACCTAAAATGGAAACTCTGCAGATCTCCATATGTTGCTGAATTCCAACTCCCTGCGTTTATCATCATTGGCCATGCTAGCAAATACTACTGGGAACTGTATTCCAGAACACCTACAAGGAAATAGGTTTATCAACTCTGAATTACACATATGGATGCTGTGAGAAACTATTGGTCCATCTAATCCAGGGGTCCTCAAAACTTTTTAAACAGGGGGCCAATTCAGGGTCCCTCAGGCTGTTGGGGGGCCGGACCGGCTGGGTGGGTGTGGCTAGGTGGTCACGTGACTAGGTGGGTGTGGCCAATTTAACAGTCCATTAAACAATGCACACAAATTAAACTTTCATTTGTTTTGCTCCTGGGGGTGTTTTATTTGCTTTTGTTTGCATGTTGCTCTTTTGGTTGACTTTTCTTTTTACTAGATCGTTTTTTCAGTTGTTTAGGAGTCTAGTGGTCCACTTCAGGAAACTCATTTTTGCAGCAATTCTTCTCAGCCCCAAGGAGCTTGAGAAATCTCTCTCTCTCTCTCTCTCTCTCTCTCTCTCTCTCTCTCTCTCTCTCTCTCTCTCTCTCTCTCTCTCTCTCTCTCTCTCTCTCTCTCTCTCTATCTATCTATCTATCTATCTATCTTCTAGAGGCGGGGGAGGTAAAAAATGGGCCATTTTGCCCATTTTCTGGCCTCCTGGGGCATCTGTGTGCCCCATTTTACACCTCCCACGCCTCCAAAAGCATTCTGCAGGCCAAAAACGGCCCACTTTTTGGCCAAAAATGGGCTGTTTTTGCCAGTTTTTTTGTCTGCCTGGGGCATCTGTGCACCATTTTTCATCTCCCCCGCCTCCAGAACGTCTCTGCAGGCCAAAATTGTTGGCCTTACCTTTCAGTTCCAGCCTGCAGGGCTCGCAAAAATAAATTCAGCATTCGGCCGAAGGGTAGGTGGGGCAATGTGGGTGGGGCAGCCTCGTGGTCCTGCGTGGGCCAGATTAATGGCTTTGGCGGGCCGCATGTGGCCCCCGGGTCTTAGTTTGAGGACCCATGATCTAATCCCACGTTATCTTTTTTGACAAGGAATAGTCACCAAGGCATGTCTAAAGATGCCCACGACTGAATCTAAAATATCCAGACCATATTCTTTAACACTGAGTTGAGTCTTCTGGACTCAACTAAACCTTGCTCTAAAAGTCCATATGGACATGGACAACCCAGAAACAAACTAGGAATGGTTCCAAAAGGAACTTGTTAGAAATGATTCTCTGGCATTTTTCCTGAATCTCTGTCACTATAAGCATGAATGTAGAAAGGTGCTTGTGCAAGGGCATCCATGTGTAGTAGACATACGTGTGTGTAGTTATTATCAATTCAAACCAATCCACCACAGAATGAAAACCTCTTCATTGAAGGTTATGGGTAGTTATCTATACAGTATGCTGGTTCTATGTACCGGTACATTGCCAGATAGATGCTTTTTAACTTCCCAGACTAGGACTGAGATAGTGACTGGCCAAAGTAACCAGCCAGTTCCCATGCTTAAGAGTAGAACCTGGTCTCCCCAGTCCTAGTCCAACAAATTCATGATTACATCAGACTAACTTTGGCTCTTACATACAACCAGGAGCAGGGAAATCCAGGATGTAGCCTTAACTATGGAGTGGTAGATTATCAATTAAATGGTAGCTTTCAATGAAGGGCCATTACCTTGCATTAATTTGGGATGATAGAACTTTAAATAAACATAAATAGTTAATCCTGGAGTTATTTCTCTTTTCTTTTATTGCAGCACATAAAAATGCAATAACAGAGATTATTTTTATTTATTTTATTTTTTAAACCAGTTTATGTAGCCGCCCATCTCACAAAATAAGAAACTCTGGATGGTATACAACAAAAATTCTTGGCAGCATCAAATGTTCGGTCAAACAACCCAGCTCAAGATGTTCGATTTCCACATTTCGTCTTTGCAAAGTTTATTCTGGTCTGCATTCACTGCTCTCCCCCTCAGTTGCACCATCCCCATCATTTGCCTTGCCCTCCCCACCCCCGCAACCCAGGCTTAACATCCCTTGGAGGACTTATAAATAACAGATTTCTCAGCTTGCACTGAAATCTGTTTTCAAAGGAAAAGAGCCCTAATCGTTGCCGAGAAGATCGTGAGGCAGTGATCTGGGGGAAGCTGTATCTGACTGATCACCTCCTTGGACCTGAATCAGAAAAAAAAAAATATTTTATTTATGACTAAGATAAAAAGATGACAGAACACTGGAAGATATCTTGTCTTCTTGTTTGGCCCCACCAGGTGTGAACTACAGGGAAAACCTTCCCACTCATATATTTCCCTTTTGGAATGACTAGCAAAAAAAGGAAAAAAGAAAAGCAGTATGTAGGTAGGTGTGTATTCCTGTCTTTTCATGACACCTCTGAAATTTGTAACTCTTCCTTCCTTTCAGAGAGTTAGATATATAGGACACAGCCCACAGCGCTTGAATGCAGTCCACTCCCAGATATTTGGCATAGTTTATTGAAGGTAGAAATATCTACTTGGTCTCCCTATTTTTAAATGCTTTCAGGCATACAGAGAGTTTGTGGGCTCTCTCCCAATTCATGTCTTTCCCTTCACTGTTTAACAGATTTAACAGATTAACAGAGTTGGAAGGGATCTTGCAGGTCATCTAGTCCAACCCCCTGCCCAAGCAGGAGACCCTACATCTGCCTCTACCTAGGATCGAACTCACAACCTCCTGATTGTGAGGCAAGAGCTCTACCTCTAGGCCACAGCAGCCGGGTTTGCATAAGCAGAGCCTACAATAAAATGTTGCTACAGGGAGTTCTAGAATTCCACCCCCTGCAGCTTTATCCAGTGTTTCTTTCTCTTTCTTCATTTTGTTCCATGCCCAACAGTCAGCATTCCACAACTATCCATCGTCCTTCGCCCCCATTTGTCCTATCAGTAAAGCAGGCTGAAGTTGTCCTTAGCTGTAGTTGTTAGGGTAGTTTTTCACCTTGTCTCTAACATCCTTCAATGGCAGCCTCGGCGTATATAAAATTTGTTAGGCTTTGTCACTCCTCACCTTGGCTGGCAGTGGCTGGGAACGGTAGCAATGAAGCAAGACAAAGATCAGCAACTTCATGCTTAGATGGTGTTTTGTTAGCAGAAGTTCTTACCCCACTCCCCATGCTGACCCAAGGATAGATGGATAAACTTATACAACCACAACAGAGAAAGCCCCATAATGTGTGGTCAACTCATCTTTGTTTCCCCGAATATTTCTCACCTTTTGCACCCTATGAAATTCCTCCAAAACTGATGATACTCCCATATTGAGAATACAAGCAGTGATATTCACACTGTGCCTCTTAGAAGCAGAGGGTATGATAGTCATCTTAGCCTGTAATGACTTTTGTAGCTATTAAATATTCATTTTGCAAGCTGGATATGTAACCTTAGAATAACAGAGTTGGAAGGGACCTTGGAGGTCTTCTAGTTCAACCCCCTGCTTAGGCAGGAAACCATACACCACTTCAGACAAATAGTTATCCAATCTTTTCTTTAAAACTTCCAGTGTTGGAGCATTTACAACTTCTGGAGAGGACATGTCAGAGTTATTCATCCATGAAAGATTAACTCAGTACACAGATCGTTCTATTATCAGTGCTGTAAGATTGGATGACTGAATGTACAACAAGAAAATCATAGGATTAGATCCAGGAAATTTCCAGATAATACTTTTTCCAAAGATTGATTTAAGAGTTTGGGATATCTATGTACCAATCCTTTGCAAATGGCTGCAAAGCAACTGTCAGAGAATTTGAGCTTTGTAAGTTCTGTATAAAATGCAATATTAAAAATAATAGAAAAAAATTCCAGTCATTTTAGCTGGAAATACTCAGAATGCTCCCTGTGAGCTACAGTTTGTCCACAAAGATGGACACTTTACGACCTCCTTAAGCAGACCGTTCCACTGTTATGCAGCTCTTATTCTCAAGATTTTTCTTATATTTAAGCAAATTTGGGGTATCTACAAACTTCCAGCCTTCTTGTTCTAGCTTATGCTATGCTTCTGCTAGCCCTGTGTTGCTCTGTAACATTCCAGAACACAGTAGTAGTAGTAGTAGTAGTAGTAGTAGTAGTAGTAGTAGCAGTAGTAGTAGTATTTCTGTTTTCTTCTTCTTTCTTTCTTTCTTTTTCTTCTTCTTCCTCCTCCTCTTCTTCTTTCTTCTCCTTCCCCTTCCTCTCCTTCCTCCTTCCCCTCCTTCCCCTCCCTCCTCTTCCTCCTCCTTCCTGTCTCTACTGTAAAACTAAATTTTATTTCAACAAATCAAAGACGCAAAAGCCTCAGAATATTAGATAGAATACACTGAGAAAACAAACTGAAAGCTGTAGAGATTACTAAAAGTATAATACTAAAGGCAGTTCAACCCAAACCATGTTATCCATTTCTGAATTTGAGCAATCAAGATACTTGGGTTTGTTTTGCCTTTACTTTACTTTGAAAAAGGTAACCAGCGTAAACAAGGCTCAGAACAAGCTAGCTACACAACAATCCTTGGACCTTCTTCTCCAAGGTTGTGTACTGGAGCATTTGCAAAATGAGCTTTACTCTAATCTGTTCCCCAGAGAAATTTCAGAAAGAGCTGTAATCTGATCAAAGTTTTGTTTTGTTGGACTGTTTCTGTGAGAATCTAATCCTCATCTTCAAATAAGGGGGAATGCTTCCAGTCCAGCAGCATTAGGAACTTCCCGCCAAGAGTAAACCTCTAGGGACAATGATTGTGTCCAACATTCAACAGGTATAGCAAGTAAGGCATTCTTGTTTATATGGATACTACTTGGTTTGGGCTTAAAAATATTTCCTCTGCAGAAGGTTTTCAACCTTCTGATAAATTATTCTAGTCAATTATAGATGTCTGGATTTTACTGATATGTGTTTCAATCATATCCTATTTAATGTACATAACCAGGCCTTTATTACCGGCCTAAGCTAACAGTTACTGTAAATTGTTTTGCTATCAGTTTTCAAAATATGAGTACATCCAGTCCATACTAAAGGAAGTAGCCTAAAAGTACATTCTAGAGCAATTAAAAGGTTAAACAAAATTATTATTAATTAACGTTTATCTGAAAAACAAAATCAATTTATTGAAATTTAAGTTATTACAAGAGTCTTTGCTGTTTATTTCCTTGTGGTTTCATTCTTAATTTCATTTCAAAATAAATAAAAGTTATGGAAAGGAAAGAAAAATATAAGGATAATTTGTTATTCTTATTAACCCCATTAATGTAATTTACTAGTTTAATATGATTATAGCACTCTCTTACCTATTCACGAGTCCCACTGAATTGAATGGCCTAAGTCAAAGTTAGGGGCCATAGAAAAGTGTAACTGATTAATCGTCTTACCTTTTCATCAAACAGGTAAATCTCCAAACATTTGTACATGAGCCAAATGATAAGGTAGGCATGTTTCAGACCTACAAAAGGGAGCCAATTTCCTTAAAAAAAAAAAAAGATTAGAGCTTCTAAGTAAAATCTGGCCTCGTCGTTCACGGTCAAACCCATTAGTGGTGGCTAAAAAGCGAGAGGTTTTTAATGTGCTATTTATTCGTGCATTTTTGTTCTTCTCGAGTCAGGGGCAACATTTCCTCCCTCGTCCACTCGCGCCACCACTTTGCCGGCAATTTTGAAGAGCTGAGTTTTCTTCTTCGAGGGCTTTTTTGCACAACCCGAGCGCGGGGCCGGGACACTCGCTTTTTGGAAACAGGCCCCAGTTCCGCTGAGGAAGCGGATCTGTCGAAAGGCGGCAAAATTGGATTCCTAGCAAGCGAGCAACCGGGGACCCGGCCGCAGTGTCAGTTTTTGCATCCAAGTCGGAGGGGGGGAGGGGAGACGCGTCCCTCTTCACAGGCTCCAAACTCTCCTGGTTTCCCTCCATATTCTCTTGCGCTTTGGGAAACGTGCGCTTTCCACCCTTTCTTTTTTTGGGGGGGAGATGTTGAGACTCTGGAAAGAGTGCAGAGAAGAGCAACAAAGATGATTAGGGGACTGGAAGCTAAAGCATATAAAGAACGGTTGCAGGAACTGGGTATGTCTAGTCTGATGAAAAGAAGGACTAGAGGAGACATGATAGCAGTGTTCCGATACCTCAGGGGCTGCCACAAAGAAGAGGGAGTCAAGCTATGCTCCAAAGCACCTGATGAGGGTAGGACAAGAAGCAATGGGTGGAAACCAATCAAGGAGAGAAGCAACCTAGAACTAAGGAGAAATTTCCTGACAGTTAGAACAATTAATCAGTGGAACAGCTTGCCTCCAGAAGTTGTGAATGCTCCAACACTGGAAGTTTTTAAGAAGAGATTGGACAATCCTTTCTCTGAAATGGTATAGGCCTTCCTGCCTGAGCAAGAGGCTGGACTAGAAGACCTCCAAGGTCCCTTCCAATTCTGTTATTCTTTCTTCACCCAGCAGCCTTTTTCTGCTACTCTTTCTAGGTGCCATTCTCCCATAAACGTGTCTCTTTTATTGATCTAATTTTAATCGAGGAAAAAAGCTTTTTTTAAGCGTTTTGGCTCTGCTGTCAGCTGGAGCATCCTGGAGCTGAAAGCAGCTCCAGGATGCTCCAGCAAGCAAATTTGTTTGAGAAAAGAGGCGCAGATAAAATGTTAGTCGAGTGCAAAGGCTGTTATTATATGATAACAGTCAGGGTTTGCTGAATTCAGTGGGATTGGTTCAGGAGTACAAGGTGATGCAAGCAGCCACCTAAGAACCCCCTCACCAGGAAATAGGTGCTACAGATTAGTCCTCGACTTATGACCACAATTGAGCTCAATATTTATGGCAGTTGCAGTGTCCCAGGGTCATGTCGTTGCCTTTTGCAACATTCTGACAATCAAAGTCAATGGGAAAACCCAATTCAATTAACAATTGTGCTATTAAAGTAACAACCACAGTGATTCACTTAACAATGGTGGCAAGAAAGATCGTAAAATGGGCAAAACTCACTTAACAAATGTTTCACTTAGCAATAGAAATTTGGGGCTCAGTTGTCGTAGGTCGAGAGCTACCTGTACTGAAATTCTTAAGTAACTTTCTATGTTCAAGGAAATTAATTCTGAGATATAAAATCTCCAGAAATGTTGAAGAAATTGACTTTTTTTTAGTTTGCTCTGAGAAAAATATTTGGGAAAATTGAAAGCTGTTTATTTTTAATAGGCACTTTTTACTATTCTAAACATAGCCTCTGTTTCTTTAACAACAAAAAATACCTAATACGTAACTTGGTTTGCTTATTGTTATCTGTTATCATATAATAAACTTAAAAGTATAGATGTTTCTTTTAAAAGGACACTTAATTGATTTTGTCATAATATATCATACTAGTAACTGTGAAAATATGTACCACTGATTATGTACCATTTGATTATGGCAAAATATAAATCTGATAAATAAATGTAGGGCTAATAAGAGTTTGATACACTTAATTTGGAATTTTTAGTAGAGAATTATGGAAACCTTTCTTTCTGTTCCTTTCAACTGGTCTAGTTGTTTATAGATTTGAGCACAGGAAGAAAAGTTATTTCCAGTCTCAACAACAGTCTTAATATTCCCTATCACGACCAGTTCCTTGTTTCAGATCTCTACAGCTATTTTAGCCAAGCAATCTTGAATTTTGAAAGTGTGTGATGAATGCTTTCAAAAAGTATTGTCATGATCATTCATCTAGTACAGTGTTTTTCAAACTTGGCAACTTTAAGACATTGGACTTCGACTTCCTGTGTTGGCTGGGCAATTCTGGGAAGTTCACACATGTTAAAAGTTGCCACGGTTGGGAAAACATTGATCTTGATCTAGGTAAGAAGCCAGTCATAAAATACCTATTAGAAGGCAAATAGACACATATACCGGTTTGTGGGCACTTGAGCATAACTAAATTTCACCCTTCCATTTATTTTTAGTTAAAATCATTTTTAAAAAAGAGCTGGCATGTTGCAGAGCCAAAATCCTGGTAGGCATAAGAGAGATAGCGGTGGATACATTGGTGTGGTAGGATCATAATAGACACTCTGACTCAGGGGTGAAATTCAAAATTTTCCCCTGCCAGTTCTGTGGGTGTGGCTTGGTGGGCGTGGCAGGGGAAGGATACTGCAAAATCCCCATTCCCATCCCACTCCTGGGGGAAGAATATTGCAAAATCTCCATTCCCACCTCACTCTGGGGCTAGCCAGAGATAGTATTTGCTGGTTCTCTGAACTACTCAAAATTTCCGCTACCGGTTTTCTTGAACCTGCTGAATTTCATCCCTGCTCTGACTGTATAGCATATAACAATATATGGATTTTACCTCCTCCATTGCCCTTTTGGGCCTTTATTATCTATTCAGCTGCAAGGAGAAAGGACTAAAAACACACTAAAAAAGTGAACAATTTAGTCCAGAAAAAAAGTAGGCACTGAATCTTTTTCTTGTAAAAATGACAGTACCTCTTGGAGACAGAAATGCACATTATTTTTGCAGATATAGCTTGACCTCCATGTAGCAATTATGATTACTGTATTATATACAAAAATGACTTTTCCCTGCGTATTTTCTAATAATGGTGGCGGGAGGAACAATGTCAGCCTCCTTGTAAGTATTTTATGTATTATTCTGAAACGATGTTTTTTATGGCAATTTTTTAAAAGTCCAGCTGTTCAGGTAAAAGTTAACAAAAAGGATAAGGATAGGGGAAACTTTATTTAAATCAAAAATAAATTCTTTCTCTCCCACTCTTCACAGCTTTCCAAAGAACTAAAATAACTGTTCTTCTACAAATTACATGAAATTAAATCTAAAAATAGATGATGTAGCAATGATATGATAATTCATACATGTTTACCAGATGCTAAAAATAAACCTGGAATTAGGAATTTAATATCTGCCTTGACAGTAAGTTCCTTGGAAAAAGATAGGATTTAAATATTATAAACTTCATCTCAATTCTGCAAGATATCAACCTTGTCACACTGAGTGTTTTAACATAAATAGCCAAATACCTGAAATTGTAATCGTATGTATGCACCCGAGAATTAAAGTTAATTAAAGACAATACCCCTGTTTCTACAACACACTTAGTTATCACAAACCCAGTAAAACATAGTACTGTAAAATACTTATTTGTAGTCTGGCAGCTCATAATCACGCTAACTGGGTCAAAAAGTCACAATTCTCCTTTTCTCTATAAGTGTCTGGTGTGTTCTGAGTTGTCATTCTAGGTTATCAGCAAAGCTTCCTGACCTCACTAATCACCTTCCCTATGGGTCAGGCAGCCATGGATAGTCAACACAATTACCTTTCGGATCAATTACCTTTGTTTCCCCGAAAATAAGACCCTGTCTTATATTTTTTTGAACCCTGAAATAAGCGCTTGGCCATATTGCCATGCACTCAAAAGCCCGATTGGGCTTATTATCAGGGGATGTCTTATTTTGGGGGAAACAGGGTACCGGTATGTGTTCTGAACTGGCAACAATCTTATCATCATCATCTTGTCAATAAAGTTCTATAACTGATAGACATTTTCACCCATTCTTTCTCTCTACCTCTTTTTCTTGGAGGACTAGGTGAGCAAAATGGGTCAGTTGATTTATTGTAGTTTGTCGCACAGCACAACTGACTAGGTAGAATGACTTTAACCCTGTGCATTGCAGGTCTGTTTAAGGCTAAATTTAATCGACTGGGGCTAGGTGATTGGATCAATTCGCATGTTCTTGGTGTTCCCAAGACACATGAACTATCCATTAACCAGTTAAAATATATTATGAGAAGAGTTACTGAATTTTATTTTCAAACTAGCCCATGTAGGAAATGCTTTGATTGTCCCTCCTTCCATAAGTCAAATAACCTGAAAATTGTTGTTTTTAATGGATAAGTCCTGCACGTGGACCTACTCGGTTCACTAGTGCTTTTCGAGACAAGGCACATGGTGTTGCTATTCAAAAGACAATAATGCAGTTTTCCTCTCTTCCTTCTTCAATGTTTTGGGTGAAAAGAGATGGAAGGCCCAGTGGGAAAACAATTAGATCTAGAACAAAATAACTGGTCATCCTGTACAATTCCTTCAAAGAGGTAAAGTGATGGCACGACAAATACCTTATCTGGCAATACCTTTTTCATATATCAGTGTTATATACAAGATATCTATTACAGCCAGAATGCTTAATTTGGAGAGGTGGGAATATTGTGTATCCTCCAACTGTTAGCTAACAGTGTCCAGTTTGGTGACAATTGACTTTTTTTTAATTAATTAGTTCATTTAAATTTTTTTCCAAATGTGTAAAGAAATGTACTTTCTAATTAAATGCCCTGAAAGTAAAACTAGGTTATATTCCCAAATAACGTACGTTTAAGATTGGAAAATTGCCTTAAGATTCACTGAGAATATGATAAAAAGAATCTGGTAGTATCTGCTATGTGATGACTCTCATCCTCTGATGAGAATATGATAATAAAAGAAAATATATAACGCTTTCTGGAGAGATTTCCCTCTTTTCATGTGACTGCAACATATATTTTTAATTTTTTTAAAGGAATAGCACTGTTACTGGTTTTGTCATTCACCTGCTGGATGAAATCTGTTTATATAGTACTGAATGAGAGCTATCTCACTAGGAGCGGTGGTGGTGGTGTAGTTAAAATGCAGTATTGCAGGAAACGCCTCTAGCCACAGCCTGAAGTTCAATCCTGACTGGCTCAAGGTTGATTCAGTTTTCCATCCTTCTGAGATCAGTAAAATGAAGACCCAGATTGTTGGGGGCAAGATGCTGATATTGTAGACTGCTCAGACAGTGCTGTAAAGCATTATGGAGTAGTATATAAGTCTGAGTGCTATTGCTGTTAATTCTGTTTGATATCTCAACTTCTTCTTCCAAAGTGCAGGTGTTTGCATTTCAACATCTGGTCCAATTTTTTTTTTACCTTTCACCTTTCCTATTTGATTTCACATCCAGCCTGAAGAATTCAACATTATTTATTTTTGTGTCATTTTTCTTGGGCCTGCGTCTGTAACTTCACATGTAGATGTCTGAGTCCATGAAGAATTAAAAGATAGTTTTCTGCAAGAAATAATATCAAAAGAAAACTCCTGATCAAGCTTTAGAAGAAAAATAGAAGAATTAACTTAAACACTCCAGACCACCATTTTCTACTTGAGCAATAGAGATAGATGGGTGAGTGGGTGGGTGGGTGGGTGGATGATGGATGGATGGATGGATGGATGGATAGATAGGATAGATAGAAAGAAAGAAAAATAGAAGAATTGACTTAAACACTCCAGACCACCATTTTCTACTTGAGCGATAGATAGATGGGTGGGTGGGTGGGTGGGTGGATGGATGGATGGATGGATGGATGGATAGATAGATAGATAGATAGATAGATAGATAGATAGATAGATAGATAGATAGATAGATAGATAGATAGATAGATGATAGATAGATAGATAGATGATAGATAGATAGATAGATAGATAGATAGATAGATAGATAGATAGATAGATAGATAGATAGATAGATAGATAGATAGATGATAGATAACAGCTCTTGAGTTTGCTTAGTGACCATTCAAAGTTACAACAGCACTTAAAATAGTGACTTATAACTTTTTCACACTTATTACTGTTGTAGCATCCCTGTGGTCACATGATCAAAACTTGGATGCTTGGCAACTGGTTCATATTTATGACGGTTGCAGTGTCCCTGGTCATGTGATCACCTTTTGCGACCTTCTGACAAGCAAAGTCAATGGGGAAGCCAGATTCACTTAACAACCATGTTACTAACTTAACAACTGCAGTAGTACACTTAACAATTGTCCCAAGAAAGGTCGTAAAATCACTTAACAAATGTCTCACTTAACAACAGATATTTTGGGTTCAATTGTCGTTAGACGTCGAGGGCTACCTGTACACAGATATTGTAGAATTTTAATCACTTCTTATAGTAAAAAAAGCTCACCTAATTCACCCTACTTTTTTATAACACTGATCCTTATTCCTACTTTATTTAACACTGGAAGTATTTTTTCCCCTCTAACTTTTCCTAGAAAAAAAATTCGGAAAAACCTCACTGAGTGTTTTAATAAATTCCATCGTGTTCCTTTGAGCACAATCCTATGAATGGCTATTCAATTTCTTGCACCCAGTTTAAAAATTCCAGTTTTATCTAGAATTATGGACTCAGGCTCCAAAATATCAGTTCCAGCCTTGCTGAAGTCAGTGAAATTTATACTTCTCAGTAAATACATAGGACAGCCGTGATAGTTAATAAAGCAATTGTTAAACAACATTACTTAAAATATTGTTATATTTTATAACTCATTATTGATTATTAATTCCATTTCTGGAAAATAAAACCATCAAGTAATAATATAAGAACATGACAGATAGCATAGAGTTTTGCAAAAACAGCTTTAACCAAGAGATTTAAATGTCACTCAGGAACATTTGCCTGTAAAATACCAATTTATTTTAATACTTAAAAAATAATAATAAATCCAGTGATAAATGTTCATTATCAAGAGTCAGCATAAAGTGCCAAATAGCAATAACTTTAAACCAAAAACATATTCGAATGTCTTCTTTTTTTTTTACACTGTTTAGGGGAAAAAAATAAAGATGATTCTGGGTAAAATGCTCATGTTGAGATTCGTCAGCAAACTCTCCCACCCGCCCTTTTACAAAACTCAGTTCACCATCACCTGGGCACATCCCTCACTTGAAAGTACCAACAAGGCCACACTGTGCACAGCAGTCACTTTGATTTATTATTATCAAGTTTCCCTTTTTGTCACTTGGGTTGCTTTTTCGTTGGTTGGTTGCTTGATTTGGTTTGCTTGGCTTTTTTCTTTCCATTTTTCTTTCAAATTACAAACTACCTTCTAAGGCACTAGACCACGAATAAACAGAAACGACAAGATGTTCACTAGAGCATGCAGAAGAGATTCCCGCACACACACACACACACACAAAGAAAAAAAACCTGTCCACCAAAGACAGAAGTGTTAATTTCTGAAGAGGATGGCAGGCCCCCGTTATAGCACAAATCTCCTTCAGAACGTTGCCTCTTTCCAAACAGTTTTATTAATGATCTTCACTGCCATCTCAGCTGTGCCCCCAAATGTGGAATGAGTTAGGATCATACCCTTCTAGATTTTTCTTTTCCAAAGTTTATAAAGGAGACGCTTTTAAACAAGTCACTCACAAAAGAATGAACTTAATCAGGGAGGTAGAAAGTTATTTGTTGTTTGTGTTTGAACTGAGGACAAAAATTCCTCTCCAATACATGAGCACCACCTTTTGACGTAAAATTTAGTGAAGTCATGCAGGATTTACACTTTGGAAGTACCCAGGTTTTGGAAAGGCTGACTGCATTTTTGTGCATGTCGGGTTGTGGATTCTCTTGATGTATTTTTCTAAGTATTAAATTAATTACGTTGAGCGTTCCCCGTTGTCTCTGTGAAGAATTTGATCTAAAACGTAGAGTGAGGTGAGGAGAGGAAGTTCGTTGGGGTTAAAATCTTTAGCATTTCATTTTGGAAGGTCTGAGTTCCTTTACTTGTGTGTGTAGTGTCTTGTGAACAGCCAGAGTCCTGGATTGGCAAAATCCTTTTCCGCATTCTTGACACTTAAAAGGTTTTTCTTTTGAGTGGATATATCTGGGAAGAGAAAATAAGAGAAAGAGAGAAAAAGATTTTTTTTAATGGACATTTAACCTCTCCAGGGAAATACAATTCTGTTTCAACTTGCTGGAATACAAACATTTGCTGGGGTGGGGGGGAGAATTAAATGGAGCTTTGTTCAACTGAGGAAAACTGTAATCACTCTGGATTTGGATGCAAAATTAATGTAGATCCTGCTACGATTTACTGTTTAGAGTCCAGGGATCTCCAACCTTGGCAACTTTAAGACTTGTGGACTTCAACTCCCAGAATTCCACAGCCAGCAAAGCTAACAAAGCTGGCTGTGGAATTCTGGGAGTTGAAGTCCACAAGTCTTAAAATTGCCAAGGTTGGAGACCCCTGGCTCTAGAACAATAATAAAGCAGTCTTTTAAAAATAAGTCTAATAATTTGAACATTCTACAGACATTTATAGTTATTCACTTACCCCCTTGCATCCAGTTCAGCAGAAAATAAAAATCTGTGTGTCTCTCCCAGCTATTTGAAGTCCATAAGTCTTAAAGTTACCCATGTTTGAGACCCCTGGTTTAAACCACTGTTTCTCAACCTCAGCAACTTTAAGGTGTGGGGGCTTCATCTCTCAGAAGCCAGGTGAGAAATACTGGTTTAAACAGTGGCACTTTTAGCAATAGCACTTAGACATATATACCGCTTCATACCTCCCTCTCTAAGCAGTTTAGAGTCAGCATATTGCCCCCAACAATCTGGGTCCTCATTTTACCGACCTCGGAAGGATGGAAGGCCGAGTCAACCTTGAGCCGGTCAGGATCGAACTCCTGGCAGTGGGCAGAGTCAGCTGTGCAATACTGCATTCTAACCACTGCACCACCATACAATACATGAATATGTCATGATGCAACTGCCATGATTAAGAGCTTGTATCAGGATACCTAACTCAAGGACATAAATTGCAGCCTTTTTGTGATTATGTCATCACATGCATCGCCATTGGCTGTCCCTTGCCCACTCTGCAAGGACTCAGGCAAGTACAAAAATCGTCATGTAATATTTTTATTAATATCAGAATGAGGTTCCATCCAAAAACAAACACAAAAGGATATATTTAGAGCATCTCTTTGAATTGGATAGGAAAATACAAAAATCAAAGAACCCACAATCCCCTAAAATAATTGAATTAGAAAGTTTAATATCCAGTTCTGTGTTAATAACATCGGTAGAATAGCAATAGCACTTAGACTTATACACCACTTTACAGTGCTTTACAGCCCTCTCTAAGCGGTTTACAGAGTCAGCATATTGCCCACAACGATCTGGGTCCTCATTTTACCCACCTTGGAAGAATGGAAGGATGAGTCAACCTTGAGCCTGGTGAGATTTGAACTGCCAAATTGTAGGCAGTCGGCAGTCAGCAGAAGTAGCCTGCAGTACTGCACTCTAACCACTGCGCCACCATGGCACAGCAGTTGTGTATCGGTACGTCCCACTGTTTTCAGACAATTCTGAAATCATGTTCTCAATGCCCATTGTGTTTAATAGTGGAAAGTGGAAAGGATTAAATTCTAAAAGCATAGTACTGTCCTCTTTCTATTAGTTTATATTATCATATCTAGGCTGGGGGGAAAACTCAGCAGCAAAGAGTTAAGAATATCTTGATAGTCATCTGGTGGTCATCTGGACTTTAGCAGATTACACAGCGTGGCCTTAATTTATAATTAGACTTTTGGATACAAAAGAGAAGGATCCAAAGACTCAAACTTTTTTTTAGTTGTTTAAAATAAGTGACTAAGGAAGTCTCCAACTTTAATCAGAAGAATCCTGGAGGAAATTTTTTTTACCACTTCTGCTATCTTTTAACTCCCAGAATTTCTAGATAAAAACCTTCCTTATTTCCCATCTTTAAAATTGGAAATAATTCTAAAGTTACATTGTCATGGTAGTAGGACAGTCTATAAATTAAATAACCAAAGGATCCTAATTATTTATAGGTTCCTAATTATTTTTCTAAATCCTTTAACATTCACTTGGCCTCCCCTATTCAAATATAAGACAGACAGAAACCATCAATCGATGAAAAAGCCCAGAAATCATAAAACTAGAATGAACAATGAAAAAAGATAATTCACAAAGGAGCTTCACACAATATTAACAAGCATGTATCTACAGCTTCAAAGTTGTTGCAATTAGCTTAACTCTAATGGTTTATTTATTTTTATTAGCGTTCTGAGAATTCTCTATTAGATTTTAGTATAGTTTTCATAATCCAATCCTACACTTTGAAACTGATTTAATTGTGTTGAGTAGGCATGTATTTATCATACCAGTAAAAAATATGGAAATACATACTAAATGAAGAAGCATTACACAATAAAATTTAATGTTTTTTCCCCAATTTGTGTACATGTCAAGGAAAGAGTGTACAAAAACCTACATAAAGTCTCTTGGGGAAAATGTTGATTTTGTAATCAGAAATTGTATCCAGTTTTGGCATTAGATTACCAAGCTTAGTGGTTTAAAGCAGAGTTCATTGATTGGACTGTTGGGAACTATTATTTAGAGCAGACCATAATGTAAAAAATAATTTTAAAAGGTTGGTGGTGGTGGGGGAGAGAATAGTGATACATTCTCTAAACAAGAGTTTAAATACAAAGCAAAGTCCTGATCTGCACCGTCTTGAAACCAATATATCTAATCTTTCTCTTTTTTCCCCTCTGCCTTTAAATCCAAGGAGTTAAATGGAAGCAAGATTGTAGCTCCGGTAATTAATTAGCTTCTCCTCATTAAATTCTTGGAACTTACCTCTAAGAAACGGGTTTAATATGATACATTTGGAGGGGCTTTATATGAAATATGCAGTTATTTGAATTGGTAATTATTTAAGGGAGGATACAGTTAAAAGTATACTCTTTACATACAGAAGATTCCGTTTTGATTAGCTTTGCCATTGGTATTCACATGGTATCTGTGATGCCTGGCGTAAACTACTAGCCGTATGCCCAGTTAGTAAATTAAAGTTGCCAGAGATAAAGCTCTGGAACCTATGATCTAAACACCATTCCAGAATGAGAAACCTGTGCTCCTCCAGATGTGGCTGAACTTTAGCTGCCTGGATCAATGAGAGTTGTATTTCAGCAAAACCTAAAGAACCACAGCAATAAAATCATAATAGGATTTTTACTAATAAAATAATTTCCTTGTTGTGATTCCAAGTTGCTGTTAAAAACAAGTTCATCTGCATATTTACTCCATAAGCTTATGTAGCTGAAAATTCAGTGAGGTTTATACTCTGAAATGGTATCCTCCAGATGTGTTCAACTACAATCCTTAAAATCCTCAAAGAGCATAACATTTTGAAGTAAGCAGGGAGATACCTAGCGGGCATGAGTATGGAGAAAGCCAGCATACGAGACTGAAATGGTCATCATTTCAGTCATCAAATGGTAATCAATGCTCAAATTAAGAAGCATTGGCAATCAACAATGGATTAGGAGAGTTAAGAGGAAGCACACAGATTCAATCCCTGGGCACCTTCTCAAAGAAGAAGCTGGACTTTGGGCTCATGGAGTTAGCAACAGCAACAGCAATAGCACTTAATTTAATTTAATGTATTTCTATGCCGCCCAACTCCCGAAGGACCCGAAGGACTTAAGACTTACATACCGCTTCACAGTGCTCTTTACAGCCCTCTCTAAGCAGTTTGCAGAGTCAGCATATTGACCCCAATAATCTGGGTCCTCATTTTACTGACCTCAGAAGGCTGGAAGGCTGAGTTAACCTTGAGCCGGTAAGAATCGAACTGCCGAACTGCAGGCAGCAGAAATAGCCTGCGGTACTGCATTCTAACCACTGTGCCATGGTTATATACCATTAATGTGAGAGAACAAAGATATTACCATTTTTGCATGATAATAGCAAGGTGGATGGAACAGGAGAGACTGGGACATATCAAGTTATCAGTGATGCCATCAGAGAAGGATATGAATGTCCATAGCCTCTGCTCAGGAAAATGAGGAGCATCCTGAAGTACCAATCTAGTTGACTCCATTTTTAATTAAATGAAGTAATATTTCCTTCACGTTGAATGGGAACATAAGACCATGAAAAGCATAAGACCATGAAAAGTTTCTAGAACTGCATGACCAGTACCTATAAGAGATCTTCATTTTTCTGAGCTTTAAGAATTGTTTGCAAATGTTCAAGCCCTACATTGTCACATTATCTGCAAAAAATGGATATCCATCCCTTAGATGGGTGTATTATATTTAAATCAAAGCAGTGTGGTTTATATTTACGCTACAACCCAAACAAGCAATATTGTGATAAATTTTCTAAACAATGCACCCTAAAATCCGTTATAATAAACCTGAGTTTTGTTAAATAAACATATTCAATTACCTGTGATCTCTCAGATGATCTTGCCTTCTGAAGGCCTTGTGACAAATGTCGCACGTGTATGGCCGCTCATCTGTATGGGTTCTTTCATGAATCAAAAGGTTGTAGGACTTGGTGAAGTGTCTGCCACAGAATTTGCACACAAACTCCTTCTTGGTTTTGGAGGGTAGCCTCCCACGGGTGGGTTTCTTCTCAGGGGAAAGTTTGGTCACTTCAAGCAATGGGCCCAGGCCTGCAGAAGAGCCTTGGTTGTCTATCTGTCCCAGTTTTGAATGATCTTCTTGGGTGGCAGCCACAGCAAGGTTTGCAAAATCAAATCTAGGCTTGGCTTTGAGCGGCATATTTGCGGCTTCGTGCTTGGGATGGATGATGTGTGGGAACAACGGGAAGGCAGGCAACTGGAATCTGGCATCCACTAGGCTGGTCACACCAGGCACTTTGGAGAAAGACGAGCGGGGCAGATGCATGGCAGGGTAGCCCAAAGTCCATTGGTGAAGATGAACAGCATGGAGGGCACTGAAACCGTAGAGGTTGGGCAGATGGTCTGAAGGCACTGCAGGGAGGCCATTGAATGCTTGCAGAAAGGAGTAATTGGTCAGCTGTAGGGAAGGATGGATGGGTACAGGGGCAGGCAAGGTCTTGCTCCCCATACTGGCAGAGAAGTCTGAAAGAGAAGGCTAATGCCTGCAAGAAAGGAAGGAAGGAAGGAAGGGGAGAAACATAAAATGGGCTCAGCAAATGAAGTATGGAACAAGGCAGCTATTTAATTTAACGTAATTATCCTAAACAGAAATAAGATGACATAAAGACACTGAACCAAGAAGGACAGGTATAGCATAATGTTCAGAGAATGTTAAGATACTGAATGATGAAATTATAAGTACAAAAAATTATAAGTACAGCATCAATTATAAGCTGCAGCATCCGTCTCATTTCATAATACGACTTCCCTGACAGATTGTTTTCACGATAAATATGAAACTGGGTAGCCTAACCACTAGGAAATCTTAAGCAGCTATTAGAAATCCTGAAGGGCAACAGCAAAAACCTCTCTTTTCCTTCTGAGGCCTGGCCATTATCCCAGAGCTAATCTTCTTCCTGATGGCAGTGTGGAATAAGATTCAGCTACCACTTCGGAGAGCTTCTGTCCACATCATCTTCTCTGCTTTGTACAACAAAACATCTCTGTACAATTCTGTGTGAAACTTTCTGAACTTTGCCCCAGTATGATAGACCTTGGTATCCTGGAGACATCAAGGGAGGGATAGCTACACTATACCATTGTTATTTTGATTCACTGTGTTATAAAAGGACAAGAAATAGAATGCAATATAGACAGTCCCCAGGTTAAGAAGTTCCGACTTACAGACAATTCATACTTACAAACAACTTTAGCTTATTGCTAAAAATGGTACAAAGCTTTCTCCTTCCTCTAGCCCAGTGTTTCCCAACCTTGGCAACTTGAAGATATCTGGACTTCAACTCCCAGAATTCCCCAGCCAGCATTCGCTGGCTGGGGAATTCTGGGAGTTGAAGTCTAGATATCTTCAAGTTGCCAAGGTTGGGAAACACTGCGTCTAGCCGACAAACTACTGAAGCCTCCCAAAGTTTTCGGGAACTGCTGAAGCTGCATGTTTTTTTAAATACAGCCTGTTTCAGTGGTTCATGAAAACACTGTGCAGCTTCAATGGTTCATTGACATGAGGAAGGAGAAGAGGGTAGTAATAGGTAACTTGTTGGTAAGTATAAGTTCCGACTTACATACAAATCCAAGTTAAAGACAGACTTAGGATCAGAACTCATTCTTAACCCAGGGACTGGTGGGTTGAGTAGAAAAGAAACTTAAATTATATGTTCCCAGACAGAGGATAAGGTTTCCAGGGCAGAACCAGAATGACAAAGTTGTCAACTAGTAAAAAAAGACAAAGGTGTGTCAGTACCCTTGTAATTAGTTAACTCCTATTAGTTAACTCCTGTCCCAAAATGTGAGAGTCAGTTTGGTATAGTGGTAAAGGCACTAGATTAGAAACTGGGAGATTGTGAGATCTAGTTCCGCCTGAGGCACCAAGCCAGCTGGGTGGGTGACCTTGAGCCAGTCATTCTCCCTCACCCCTAGGAAGCAAGCAACGGCAAACCACGTCTGAAATCTTGCTGAGAAAACTGCAGGGATTAATCCAGACAGTTGCCAGGAGTCAACACTGATTTGAGGATGTGCATACACACACACACACACACACACACACACACACACACACACACACACACACACACACACACACCACAAAGTGTGAAAGCTGGAGGTTAGGCTTGTTGTACCACTGACTTCTATAAACTTCTTTGAGAGAGGGAGGAAAGCAAGCAAGTTGGTGAGGAGATTCTGTCCGTACAGCAGAGATGCAACTTCCAGCTCAAAGCTTCCTTTACTGCAGTGTTTCCCAACCTTGGCAACTTGAAGATGTCTGGACTTCAACTCCCAGAATTCCCCAGCCAGCGAACGCTGGCTGGGGAATTCTGGGAGTTGAAGTCCAGACATCTTCAAGTTGCCAAGGTTGGGAAACACTGCTTTACTGCCTTTGCCACAACAACGGACAGGCATTGAGTTTCATGGAGAAAGCAAAACACGTTCAGTGGGATATTTAATTAAAAGCTTACCTTTGGCAAATCTAGACAGGCACACACCCGGTTTGTCAGCTCAAGGGTGAGCAGATTGGGCACATCCCTTGCCATTCATTTCTTTAGAAAAGGGGCCTTGGTGATGTTCACCCGCACCCCAAATTTATTTCCCCTGAGCTGCATAACAGGAACCTAACAGCATTACAAAACCAAGAGTGGACTTTTTTTTTTGTCTATGGAGATCCTCAATCACTCAAGTCATAGTTGTCCCAAAGGTGCTTTTTTCCCCAAAAAGGCAAGTGGACTCCCCCCCCCCCCCTTTGAAAGCATTTTGCTTTTCATCCAAGAAGCTTCGAACTGTGAACTGAAGAAGCTTCCTGGATGAGAAGCAAAACGTTTTCAAAGGGAAAAAAAAACCAAAGCCCAGTTGCCTTTTGGAAAAAAAACACCTTTCCATTTTTCTGGAGCTCAATGAAGGCAGGCTGCAATCTGCAGTCGTGGGGAATCAAGACTCTGAGCTCTCCAAACACCTGGATGGTCCTTCATTTTAAGTAGCTTCCTTGTCTCTTTTCTCTCCCTCCCATCACCCATGCTTCAACTCTGACCTCCAATTTCCTTCAGAAAGAGTTTTCAAAGCGCTGCTTCCTATGCCGTGCTGTCATTTCCCCCGTATGTTTTCCTCCACTATGGGGCACTAACCAAATAGGTGATAATCCTTGCTGACCTACTCTGCAATGAAACAAGGCCTTGGAATTGAATGAGATCTACTGCCAGCCATTTCTGCTACGAGCCACAAATTTAATCCATAGGGAACGACTAGTGGTAGAAAATAAGACCCAGCCTCTCGCCCTCCACCCTACTTTTCTTTCTTGCTGTCCATTGTATATGGAAAGACCCAATGTCCTTCTATCTTCTTCCAGTCAGTTAGAAAAGAAGAGGATCTGGTTAAAACTCGGATGAGATACCACTAGGAGATCCCAAAGATGTAACCTTGATTGGGGGGGGGGGCGGAAATCTGGAAGACAACAAAGGCAAATCTTTTTACCTGTTGTTTGAGGAAAAATTGTATTGAAAACCACTCGGGGGTTGAGGTCTCCAGAAATTGAACCGAAGTTGAGGCTAAATCTTTAGTGGTAGGGTGGAAGGGTGGAATTTTATTTCAAGCCAAGTTTTTCAACCCCAACTCCAGTCAGAGGTGGGGAATGGCACAGCAAGCCTAAAACTCAGAAGGACTGAGCCAAATTCTGAAGCCTCGCCTTCAGGAAACTACTATCAACATCTCAAGAAGGAAAGGGATTACAACTTTCGGAGTCAGCCAGTGACAAAAACTGGCACGGGTTTGAATGGCACTAATTTACCATTCCCTTCAAAGGAAATAGGAGAGATAAACGCCAGTCTCCTCCAATGGCAGAGCCTTCCTTGATAAGATTATGTCATTTAAACCGCTAAGCAGCAATTCTGGGAGTTGTAGTCCATATGCTACCTGCAGTTATTTCTAGGCTGAGAATAAAGCGACCAGCCTGGAACCATCTGTGCTTTCAGGTTTAAATAAGCAGAGGGGAAATGAAGGCACAGACTTGTGAGGAGGGTTAAACATGGTCTCCCCCTCTTTCTCGAATAAACCCTGGTGGCAAAGAAGGACAGAGAAGTCCATTCAGAAGATTGTAAAACCAGCCAAAATGAACAGGCTTTAAGGTTGTACCTGAGGGAGGCGGTCCAGTTTCAAAAAGAAATAGCAGAAATGGGGAATACTGTATATAACAAGAAACAAAACAGACCCACACATCTTAGATTGAACTGTGTTTGGGCCTGGTTTGTTTTGTATATATGCCATCCTTTCGCATACTGGAATCACCTAAAACAGGGGTCTCCAACCTTGGCAACTTTAAGCCTGGAGGACGTCAACTCCCAGAATTCCCCAGCTGGCTGGGGAATTCTGGGAGTTGACGTCCACCAGGCTTAAAGTTGCCAAGGTTGGAGACCCCCTGACCTAAAACCTTGCCCTTCAGAACACAGTCTGGATCTTCCCCCGGAGATTGGATCCCTGCCTGTTACAGAAGACCAGTTCGGATGACTGCCTGCAAAAGGTCCAAGAAGGTCCTTTGGCACCAAGAGAGCGGCAGCTGCAGCAAAGGGAGATTCCCATCTCACAGTTTGGGCAGTGGGTCCTGAGTTCGCTTCTTGCGCTAAAACAGGGAGGTGTAAACTGGGTTGACACGTGTTTGCTTTAGGTAAAAGAAGATATAACCTTAGTTTTTGCCTGATAAGAGGCTGAAGGAGAGTAGGCGGCTGTCTGTTGACCTGGGGATAAAGTGGACGATGGAGACTTTTGGGAGGGGATAACTCCCCCCTCTTTTCTTAGTGTCCCCGTTTTCCCAACGGGGCTCAGGACATCACAGAGTCCAGCCAAGATACACAGGCAAAGTTTCAAAAGGAGAACGAGGAGGCAAGCTTACAGGGATGACTTGAGTGTTTCTGGGGTTTCTGTGGCACAGGCTGACCCAAGGAAAGCGTTGCCCAGCCCCGATGCAAAAGGCAGCGACCTGCTCGGCGGCTGCGGGGGTTGGCTGAGGGTCGCGGCTGAGGGCCACTTTTTCCACCACGCTTTACTAACTAGATCGGCCTCAAAAAAAAAAAAAAAAGGGAGAGTCATGAATCCTAGAATTCCATCGCGTTGACCCAGAATAAGCGAATGTGACATTTCGCCAAGATCTGCCTTTTCTAATTGGATAAATTCAGAGTAGCCTTCGATTAAAGCACATGCACACGCATTAGTAAGCCAGATTCCTCCCCCCTCCACCACCACCACCACCACCCTCCTCCGCCTCTGTTAACTATTTGAGAGCCGGTCAGCCGCGGGGTATTCTCTTTCTTTTCATTTTTCAAAGAGCCTTTATGAAATCTCTTGATTTGGATCTGGGCGAGAAAAGTCCCTTCTTTTAAATCTGGCAGGGGAAAAGGGGGAGGCGGGTGGAGAACGGATCTGGTGTTCGTTCGGATTTTTGGAACTCAAATCTAGCAGCCCAGGAGGCAGGCGAGCAACCGATAGTCACACACACACAAAAAATACATTGCTTTTAAGAATGGCCTGATGGTGTAAGCATTTAGGAATATACAGCAATAAACAATGATTTAGGAATTTGCAGGTTTATTATTCCTGTGCTTATTTGGTTCGAGAGTAAACACTATTAGGTTCCAAGAAATTATCCGTGGAGTGCTTAAGATTTCGTGTGGCAACTGGAATCGCAGCAATAGGCGATTTTCGTCCGAAAGTCCCGAAAGTGTTAATTCCAGAGAAAAAGAAATACCAACAAAAAAAACCCAGACACATTAAGGTATGCTCCCCTTCACTTCAATCGTCCCGGAATCAAAATATATATTTTGATTCCGGGACGATTGAAGTGAAGGGGAGCATACCTTAATGTGTTTGGGTTCATATATATATATATATATATATATATATATATATATATATATATATATATATATATATATATATATATATATATATATATATATATATATATATATATATATATATATATATATATATATATATATATATATCGCATAGTTATTAACCTGCCCAATTCACTTTTCTTAAAAGTCGTTAGGTTATCTACACACCGGCTCCTTTTAAAAAGGAATTCGCCGCTCTATTTAACGAAGTAACAAATTCCAGTGAAATTTTGTTTCGGGGGGGGGGAATGCCCCTCAATAACGCGCTACACTACAGTCAGATTCCTCCGACGTTAGAACAACTTTATTTCCAACTGACAAGGTGGTTAAGGAAGTACGCTCGACTGCGGGAAACGGAGAAACCGATTTCGGGATTCAATCCGAGGGCTGCCGTTTTAAATCCCATGGCTCCGAGTTGAATTCTGCTTTTAAAATGCGAAGAGGCGGCAGAAGGAGAAATTCGGAGAAATTCATTTCAACTGATTTTTCAAGCCGAAAGGGAAGGGAAGTTCCGGTGTGGCAAGAAAGCTTTTGGGTGCTATAAAAGCAGTTTAGTTTGAAAAAAGAAAAGAAAAGAAAAGAAAGGAAAGGAAAGGAAAGGAAAGGAAAGGAAAGGAAAGGAAAGGAAAGGGGGAAAAAAAGAGAGAGAGAAAAAAGAAAAGCGAAGAGGGGACCAGAAAGAGCTTGTTCGGGCCATGGCTACAGATTTGCTGGCTGGGGTCCAAATCGGTAGGTTTCCCTTTTTCTCTGTTATACCCCGAGGTAGAAGCAGCGTCAGGGACTCTGTTAGGACATCAAAGCCACGGGGGACAATCAACACTCGTTCCCCATCCCCGTACTTTTCTGACACAGAGCCAGCTGTTTCTTTTATTTCAGTGCCACCTACACCTTTAAATTCTGTTTCATGTCAACAGATCTTTATCAGCAACGTATTTGTCGCTCCTTTTTTTTTTAAAGGAAACGAGTCTGGGGGGTTTGCAGCCCCTTACTATTCCAATTACCCTCAAAGGCAATAAAGCAAAATCCTCTCGAAAAATGAAATTAAACAAACGGGTCGCTAAAAGCAACAACAACAACCCAACCCTGAGCCAACCAACTCTGGAATGCATAAACTTGATCGATTGGTTGAATGAATAAATAAATAAAGGAATAAATAGGGAACATACAGACTGCAGGCTACTCTAGAGTGGGTAACAAAGCCAACAAAATTGAAAATAGGAGTAAAAGAAAGGCAGAGATTGTGGCCCCTATCCTAAACATTCTTAATATTAGAAGTTCCATTAAACATTCATGAAGCCATCACCCTGACTTAATTTTGCCCCGTTTGATCTCTGCAAAATTTACAATAGAATAGAATAGAATAGAATAGAATAGAATAGAATAGAATAGAATAGAATAGAATAGAATAGAATAGAATAGAATAGGAATAGAATTTTTAATTGGCCAAATATGATTGGACACACAAGGAATTTGTCTTGGTGCATATGCTCTCAGTGTACATAAAAGAAAAAAAAATACATTCATCAAGAATCATAAGATACAATACTTAATGATAGTCCGGATACAAATAAGTACAAATTTACTTATTTTACTTAGTGTAAAAGCCTACATTCTTGCTGGAAATTTTGCACCTAAATGTTTTTGCACTACTGTATCAAAAGTACAGCTTCACCGTTGTACCAATATCTCATGAACGAAGACAGGATTATATCTCTATTATAGCCATAATTTACTTGTAGCCAAGTCTGCCTTGTCTCAGGATTACTCCACCCACCCCCTTTCCTTCACTGTCCAGTTTCAAGAATGCAATCCTATACCCCAAATTGTTTGTACTGTATTTTCTATGCAATCCAGTCCAAGGGAAGGTAACTAGTTTTTGGAGACTACCTGAAGATCATTCCCACCAGCCTCACCTGGATGGCCAATTGTGAGGCATACTGGGAGTTATCCTTCAATGACATCTGAAGTGCCCATTCCCAGAAACTGAGATACAGAAGATTGAGGGAGTCGGATCACTTTTTACACTTTATTCCTAAACGAATTCCCTTTTTACAGTACCTGGATTGCTGGAGATTCAGGTTGAAAATGTAATTTCACTACTAAGTTTGATGGGTGATTTTAGACCACTCATACTCTGATTTTGATCAGGCTTCTGTCTAACATGTGGTGGAAATCCACCTACAGTACCATGGTTAACTGACCGTTCACTGTCAATCCAAAACATTGATGTAATTGAATAAGCCATAGTTAAACTTCATAATGGATGAAACACAGCATGGCTAACACTCTGATCAACTTACTTGATAATATTGTTATGAAGACAGTTTGGTGAGAATGAATATTTTTTTAATATATTTCCCATCTTTCTGCAAGATATATATATAGAAGTCTCTCATAGTGAAGAACAGAGGTCTATATGAATTACACGGTAGGATGGGGAACCCATCTTTAAAAAGCTGTTCTGGGGTGTACAATCTAGCTAGAGCAATGTTAGGTTACAGCCTATTTACATCTTTGTCCTAGGCCCGCTTAAGCATACCTTAAGCACTTTCTAGAGCAGAAGCTGCCAAGAAAGGGCTTGTCTACATTTGGAGCTTAGCCCAGGTCAGGGCAGAGTTGCAGTTGGTTATAGCTGTGTTGTAACACCTGTGCTGCAAGTATCTGGAAATGGAGCTATTTCTTTTTTCCTTTCCTGCATTGCCTTTTTGCCTAGGTTAAGTTCCACCGGTTTGAGGAAAGCACAAAGGCTGCTGAAACAACTTAAGAATTTGGGAGTGGGGGGGGGGGTTGGGGAAAGACAGACATCTACTTTCCGGATGCTCTGAATCCTGCCCAAGTCTGCAGCTTTCACTTTTAAATTCAAACAGGCCTCAAGTTCCTTTTTTTGGTTGGGAAGATGGGGAGAAAGCATTCAGAGGGAGTTTTAGCTAATTAACTCCGCAAGTTGTTCTCTCCTCCCAGAGTTCTGGTTGGCCCCTGGATGCAATTCCATGAGCTTTCTGTCCCACTGACCCATTTTCTGCTTCCACTGCTAGGCAGCACTTCCACAATATTGCCCACAAGCTTGGAAAATGCATGGAGGAAATGGATGTGGGGTGCCATATAGGCACCCCTTCCTGGGATCTAGAAGCTGGTTCCTTCCCCCCCACCCACCCCAACACCGCAGAATAGCTACCCCTCCCCCTGTTGAGCTGGAAAACATACTCCGAAGCCATCCGTCTTCCTTCTGGTTTTGCTTGAAGGGAATGAGCTTAGCAGGCTGACTGCATTCCCATGACATGCCATATCCATGGTTAACTGACCCATAAAGGTTTGCTCAATTAACCCAATTTTCTGGAAGGACAGCCTGAATCATAAACTCATCACATGAGCTTGGGTTGGCACAACAAGGCAGAGGATGCAATGGAACTGGCTAATTTGTGCCTTCCTTGCATTGTCAACCACGGACAGGCAAACCTGCTCTGGGGAAAAAAATAAACAGGAGCTAGCAAAATTCCAAAGTATGGGGCGGCAGCACCGGGTGGGGTGAGGGGGTAAATATCTTGCCCACGAATTAGGGAAGTGAAGATTGGTGGCCCTTCAAATATCGCTGAACTGCAACTCCCAGCAAAAGGGGTGGGTGGGTGCTGGGAGTTACGAAGAACAGGCGCTCCTCTCGCGCCCACCGCGTCACTCCCAATTCCCATCTGAGCATTGTGATCTCAGTTAGAATAAGATCGCGGTTGCTAAATGTGGAATGCTCCCGCAGCTTTCAGCCAGTGGGGTTTACTTCTTCTGTGCGTGAACTGGATTCATAGCACAGGGCGCTAAAGCCAAACTCAGCAAATCAGACCACGACTTCGGAAGGAGCTGTGTGCTCCAGTCGCTGAGTTAGTCCGCCAGGGAGGAATTCCCGAAGCAGACTTTTTTTTTTTTACTCCTTCTCTGGGAAGACACCTGGGGATGGGGGGAGTTAAGCTGGCCGCAAAAAACCACTGGGGCAGAAAATAAAAAGGATCCTCCCGGACACGAAGGCGGGGGGGGGGGGGCTTCAGAATGAAAGGAATTTGGAAGAAGCCCCCACCAAGCCCTTCTGGCCTGCTTTTCTCTCCGGGATCCGCTCCCGCCCCATCGCAGCCTCCGCGATTTGTCTCCGAGGTGCAGGTCTGCGGGTAAAACAGGCCGGTCGTTGAAGGGGAAGCCCTGCGGGAAAATGATACTCTCCGTCTCCTAACTAACAATCCCACCCACCCCTCCGCCCGATACGGCGAGGGAAGGTACTTCTCTTCCTGTTTCGGCTGTTGCTCCTGCGGGAGGATCTGTTTTTTTCTCTCTATGGCAGAGGTCTTCAAAATTGGCAACTTTAAGACTTATTTTAAGCCCACTTACAGATCTGCCTTGGTCTTGTTTTCCGGTGGGAGGACTGGGAGTCTATTGAGATTTTTTATTTATTTTTTTGCAATAAGAGGGCCAGTGCTTGGTTTAACTCAGAGGTCTTCAAACTTGGCAACTTTAAGACTTGTGGACTTCAACTCCCAGAATTCTCCAGCCAGCTATGGCTATGCTGGCTGGAGAATTCTGGGAGTTGAAGTCCACAAGTCTTAAAAGTTGCCAAGTTTGAAGACCCCTGCGTTACGGTTCCAACGATCCACGCTCCTGGTGAGTTCTGGAAGTGGGAACGGCCAAGCAGGCCTTCGCCGGTGCAAACCTGGCCCCACAGAGGACCTCGAACAAATTCCTCCTCATTCTCAACCGGTTCCACCTGAGCAGAATGGATTTGCTGACCTGGACCCATTGAAAGAGGAGCGAGGCGTAGAGCTCGCGTTCCTCTGGATGCGAAGGGGAAACGCAGGGCAGAGTAGAAAGTCCTCCCACCCTCCCACCCCACTTAGCGTCTCTCTCTCCATGCGGTGCTCAAGGCATACACGATTGAAATGTTGGGAGGGGGAGAAGGGGGTTGCGCGAGTTACTTTATCCATTTATTTATCCTCACCTCATGATTCTTGACAAATGTATCTTTTCTTTTATGTACACTGAGAGCATATGCACCAAAGACAAATTCCTTGTGCGTCCAATCACACTTGGCCAATAAAGAATTCTATTCTATTCTATTCTATTCTATTCTATTCTATTCTATTCTATTCTATTCTATTCTATTCTTTTCTTTTCCATTACATTCCAATTTCTATTCTATTCATTCGCCGAATCACTTCGCTGTATTGGTAGCCAGGACACGGCCACGTCTTCCACCACCACCCCAAAAAATTAAAGTGGGGGCAAGAGAATGCTACAGACCCCCCCACCCCAAATCCTAGGGAAGTGTAGGATCACACCCAGCTCCATACTTACCTGCTAGTAAACAGAGCCAGGGATTTACCGTTAAGCTCCAGGCGAGTAATTTCGGTTCTACCAGCGTTATTTCGATCGCCACTTTGTTGGCGCCAAGCTCCGGAAAGCAGACCTAGCCAGCGACCGATCGATATCGAACGTTTTATTCGCCTTGTCAGATGGACTAACGACAACTACTGCGGGCGTTTAAAGTTACTACGCGAGGTTTCCCTTCCTCTCGCTGTTTTCCCTTCTGGGCATCCGCCAGCTTCCACAGCAGATGTAAGCTCCTCGGGGCTGGGTCTCCCCGCCCCTTTGAAGCAACCTGCGCGGATGTCCTGCGGGATCCTAACAGCCGCAGCTCCTCTGCGCTCGGCTCCCTGCCTTTCCAGCGGGGCTGACTGAACAAGCAGCGGCGGGGTTGGGTTTTTTTTGGTCTCCCGGGCCTCGGGCTGCCCAGGAAGAAGTCGAGCCGAGTCCCCTACCTGCCTTTGGGAAGCCAAACAGGAAAGGGAATTGGCGTGGCCGGCTCGCGAGGAAGAGAAAGAAGTGGATCGCCTCAAAGGAAGTCAGGGGTGGCTCTAATTGAGCGTGGAGGAGTTAATTGCGCGCCCGGAGAAGCGGCTGGAAGGACTCCAACAACGGCTCCGCGCCTCACCTTTCCCGAGCTCAGCCGGGAAGGGGGCAAGGCAGGCTGGCTCGCTCCCTTCCGCGCGCGTCCAGCCCGACAGCGCCCTCACCTCGCCCAGCTCCCCGGTGCAAATTGCCGGGCCCCAAAGGCTCCAAATTCGTTGGAAGGTCGCTCCCGAATAAGTAGGGGGGGAGAGAGCGCGCTCTTTCCCTCCTAGACATCCCAAACACCCCCGAGAGAAAGTTATCTTCCACACGGGGAAATAGTCCAGGGCTCCTCTAAAAAATCTGAAGGCCCTCTTTGGAGGAGTCACCAATTGGGACAAGAGAGAGGAAGAGCCATTCGAAACCTGCCCAGGACACACGTGTCTACGCCTGTGGGGGGGGGGCGTGAAAGAGGGGGAGGGAGGGAGAGAGAGAAAGTGAGCAAGAAATATAAGTTTTCCTCAAGATGAAGAACATCTATTCTCAGTCAAAATTAACAGCCGAAGTGGAAGTTACTTTAAGTGAGGGGAACATGGACCCAGAAATGGCCGGCTTACTAACCGGGCAGCGCCACTTATAAAAGTAACCCATACACACAACACTCTGTGTTTAAGTTCCTAAAAGTTCTCGTTGATCGATCTGATTTTGCTGGCTTTCCCTCCAACGTCCGTCTAACAGCGAAAAAATGCACCTCTTTTCAAAGTAAACGAGTGGGGGGGGGGGGCGGACGACGAATTGTACTCCATCTTCCGGGCAGCCCCATTCCTGAATATGGGTTTGCGGTTTTGTTTTTGTTTTTTTCCCCTTTCGTTCCCCTCAGGGGCTCTGAGAGAAAGTTGCTGCCGGGCAGAAGCGGGAGAGAGAGAGAGAGTGCTTCTTTTCTCTGTTCGCCTGTTTGCTGGGGGGGGGGGGGGGGGGGAACCCTGGAGTTTTGCTGAAAGCCGTTTTTACAAGCAGCTTTGCAGCAGCAGAAAAATGGGAGCCGAGGAGAAGAAGCCCAAATTTCAGATCGGTTTAGATCTACCTCTCAGTAAACCCGGTGAGGAGACGACTGTGTGGGAACCTCGCACTAAACGCCTCCGCCATATCTCGAAAAAGCCACATCTGAGAAAGAACTGCCACACGGAATCCATGGCAGCGTCTCCCAGCAAATGGGCCTTTTTCCCATTTGAGAAGAGGCGCGCCGTCCCAGTGCCCGCACGCGCGCACACACACACGTCTACCCGAAACCTGCTCCCATTTCCTCCGAAAGGAAAGGGCGCTGACCTTAAGTCTCCAAGGCGAACCGAGCTGCTCGCCAAAAGTCCCGGGAAGAGCAACGGGGCGGCGCGATGGGTTCCGACAACAAGGCCTGCGGCCTAGCTTCCTACCCGCAACCCTGGGGATTTGTGAAGAGACCAAGGAAAGGCAGCAAAATTTAGGCCGGCCAAGCTCTTTGCAAGGCCTTTTTCCAGGCTTCGACTCGAATTGCCCCGGATCCCGTTCGTTCGCGTCGGAATCGAGGTGTGGGACCCAATTTACACACGGTTAGAAATCCAAAGGGCCAACTTGTTTTTATTTATATCTAGCACAGGCGATGCAATATAGTTCGTCAAAGAAATCATACATTTTCCATCCCTCCCCCCTTCTGCGTATGCAGACGGTCACTTTTATCGCAATTGACCCAGAGAGGTTCGAGTTTAAAGGCAACTTTGGAAGAAACAGTCGAACGGTTGGAAGTCGCTGCACACGAGCATTTGTGATTGAGAGGGCGGTAACGGATGGAGCAATCGGAGGGAAAAACAGTTCAAAAGCCGAAGGAAGCAAAATCGCAGAGCCAACTTGCGGGTGTGGCCGCCCGACTTTTCGTTCCTCCGCACATTCTGGAGGGTTTGAGAGTCCTCACCCCTATTAAATCTTTTATCTGCAAACCGAGACCGAGCCGTAATCGTTTCCGAACTAAGGGAGATGCCAAGAGCACGAGAAGCGACAGGGCGAAGATTTTAAAGCGTACCGAGGATGCACCTGCTTGGATTCGGGCCCATGAAGGGCTAAGATACCTGCCGGAGTAGCCCAAAGTCAAGTCCGTAGCCTCCCAAAGACGAGCTGACCCGTTTAATCATGCAACCGGCTAAACGGAAGGCCTAGCTTTTCAGCTCCGCAGATCTGACATTCTGACATCTCTTGATTTGTTCAGGCCTACCAAAATCGAGCCTTTGCTAGGCAAACTGGAGAGCAAGCATCATCACCGTCACACCACCACCACCACCATCACCGGACAGAAAAAATCTTGTAAATACCAGAACTGGAGCCCTCTTGGGGAAGACCCACTGTGTTCCAGAGGTCTTCAAACTTGGCAACTTTAAGACATAGCTGGCTGGAGAATTCTGGGAGTTGAAGTCCACAAGTCTTAAAGTTGCCAAGTTTGAAGACCTCTGAGTTAAACCAAGCACTGGCCCCTCTTATTGCAAAATAATAATAATAATAAAATTCTCAATAGACTCCCAGTCCTCCCACCGGAAAACAAGATCAAGGCAGATCTGTAAGTGGGCTTAAAATTTGGGACTGTCTAAATAAGCGTGCCGAAATCGGAGCAATTCCCACCTTAACCCTTTGCAAACCCAGACCCCGCGAATAACAAATGCACACACCACAGCACTCTTGGCAACGTAACCCCGCTTTGTATACATTTGGAAGTCCCTCACAGATACTTCAAAAGACCTCGCTCGCTCCCAGATTTTTAGGGTCCGGCCTCCTGCTTCACACCCCCTCACAGACAAGCGGGCGGAATGTGGGGGTGCCTGTCTAGAAAATCGGCCATCCCCTTTGGCCAGGGAAAGGAAGCGTTCCCGCCTTCTCCCGGCGGGCATTCAAACAGCTCGAAAGAAACCCGGAAAGGTCTTTGCGTTCTCCATCTGGGGTGCCTTCAACATTAGGCGGCATTTCAAGGAGCAAAACCGCCTGGCTGTGAGCGCCTGTAGTTCTGCCAACCAGGAAAACCACCCAGAGAGGCCGAAGCATGCGAGACTAATCTCAAGGGACGGACTTCTGGAAACGGGCGCCTTCCAAAGAGAGCGGCGGGCTTGGATCGGCGCTCACTCGTTGCGCCTTTCCTCCCCATCCCCCTTGCTGGCGAACGGCAAAGGCCAAGCCTAACGCACTCCGCGGTACTTTCCCTGCAAGTTTCCCTTGGGGGTCATTCCTTCTCTTCCCGCCCCATCCCTCCCCCCCCATTGATCTCAAGGATGAGAAGGGCTTGGGGGGGGGGGAAGAGCGTTGATCCGAGAGCCGAGCAGGAGGAACCGGTCTCCCGGAGAAAGGGCTATGGGACCCCTGCTGCCTCGGTGGCCGCTCGACGGTGCCACCCCTGTCCTCCCAGCAGCAAGATCGGAGCATCCCGACAACGGGATCGGGGGGGGGAGAGAGAGAGACTCAACCGGCAAAGCGGCCGGTTAGAGATGCGCTGTGCCCATTTCCCCCCAACAGATGGGCCGGAGGGGCGGGGGTGCGTGGGAGAGGATGGGGACGTCTTGGATGTATATTTACCTAATCTTGATCTTTGATTCCCCGGTCCGCAGACAGTGCAAAGATCTTCTTGGAACTCAACTGTGGAGCTGGCCCGATTGGGCAGAAGATCCTCGGGCGGGAAGGGAGGGAGGGAGGGAGAAAGGATCGGGACCAGCGAGGAAACGGACGCGCCAGGTGCCGAAGAGGTGGCTTTTCCCCCGCCGGGGCCAGGCGAGCGAGGCGAGAGCGAAGGCGCCTCTTAGCACGCGAGCGCCGACTGAGCGGATCCCTTCCCTCGGCCGCCTCCTTATTTCAATCCCCTGCCTGCCGGACTCCCTCCCTCTTTCCCCCCCCCCCTCCCGCCCGCCCGCCCGTCTTCCCCACCCTTGGGCATGCGCACTGGTGGGAGGAAAAAGTTTCGCTCACTTTTGCGGCTCAGATCCCGGTGGCGGCCCGCCCCGCCTGACCTCGCTCGGGTGGCAGTGCTCCCGGCCCCGCCTCCGCCGAGGCCCCCGCGGGATCAAAGGCCGGGGGGGGCTGAAAGTCAAGAGCACCTTCTCCGACAAGCAGGGGGTCTTATCCCCGAGAGGATCCCGGAAGCTTATCCTGGCTCTTCCCGCATCTCCTGGAAAAAATGGAAACGGCTCCTTTCTTCATCGCTCACCTTTTCCTTGCTTCTTGGCTGGAGTCAGCGGATGCCCTCTCCAAAGGATCGCGGTTGCGCACACCTTCGGCCGTTAAGGAAGAGAAGCTGCGAGTTGGAATCTGAACTTTCTAAAATTAAACAGGGGGGACGTTTCTGCTCTTCGAAAAGCTAAACCAACCCACCCACCCACCCCCAGGAAAAAGCCTTCTTCTGTTCTTCTGCTTTTGACGTTTTCGGGAATGTCCCCCTACAATCGAGTGGGTCACGTTTCTTTTGAGCGGGATCCTTTCAAATCCTAGAGCAGTTCTCCTTAAATAAGAACTGAGGGTGAATCGAGAGAAAGTGACCCCGCTCTGCATTACGCCCTTTGAGGTGCGATTTTCATCCTTCTCCCCCCCCCCCCTAACTCTTTAACTCAGCAGCGTTGTTCTTACCGGCAGCGGGCCCGGATTCGCCGTTCCGCTACTCCTTCGGTCTGAATCTGGATTTTCCCCAAGAACCGCAAGAACCGGGATATATTCCAGTTATCTCGGCCCACGTGTCCTCTCCCCCCCCCCATCGCCGCTGAAATCGCCGGTTCAAGGATGTTCTCTTTTTTAGGTGACGCTAAGCGGAGGGAGGGAGAGAGCCAAGAACTTCCGTCCCTGCCGCCCACCCACCCACCCACCCCCGCCGGTTTGTTTCCCCACCGAGCCCTGCGTCGAGAGCGAGCGAAAGGCGCTCTTCTCTGCTTTGATTGATTGTACCGCTCGGAACAAGGTAAAGTTTAACTAAGCGCGGAGGTGACGACGGATCGCTCCTGATAACAAGGGCTCCAGCCTCAACGAGTTCTCTGGTTATTGTTTTGCGAATCCTTGTCGCCGTTTTTGACAAGTGCCCCCGAAATGACACATTCCGACGTTGGAGTGAGGGAAAAGCGAGGAGTGGGGGGTGTAACGTGTGTGCGTCTCTCCCGAAACCCTTCCCACCCAGTCCGGAACATTGAACACAACGGACCAGGGTCCGGAGTAAGCGTTTGTTTCTGTTCTAGAGAGTTACGCGCAGAGCTCGCTCTCTTAAACCCCGGCCCAGGAAGCATCTCCGTGGGGACGTACCTGCCGAGAGTCTTTACCTGCGATAGGGGCTCGCGGTTGCCCATTGACTTACCATCCGAGGAGCGAGTCGCCGAGCGGTTTCAAAAGTCCCTTCTCCTTAAGAAAGTAAGGCCGCGGGGAAACTCCAAAGCTGGTGGGAATCGCAAAGCAGCGTTTCCTCCTTCCTCTGCCCGAAAGCTACCCGTCGGGATTGGCCGTCCCTTGAATAATCTAAGAGCTGACACCGATTTGGAGCGAGCGATCCTTTTCAAAGGGAAGGCGTCGAGTTTTTTTCTTCGCTCCCGCGGCCGGGGAGGCGGAATGGCGGTGCTGTGAAAGTTGGAGTGAGTTTCAGGCAGGTTGGATTTGACCCTGGATTGTCAACATACGACAATATATCGTAACAGGGATGGATGAGGAGTTTTACTTCCAGTCTCCCCATCCCGAGTTTTGGCCTGCGCCCGTAATCACCCCGTTTTTAATTCCCTCCTCCAGTGCAAGTCGGAAACGTAACACCAAATGGTATAGGCCAGGGCTTCCTGCCTGAGCAGGGGGTTGGACTAGAAGACCTCAAAGATCCCTTCCAACTAATCGTCATTCTGTTCTGTTAAGAAGCAAATGCAAACATTTTGAAGGAGCTGCGCACCCTGAAGGCATCTGGAACTCCTGCAACCTGCTGGTGTTCGTTTCCGTTTCGTCCTGGATTCCTCTCTAAACCTATTTTAAAATAATCGACGTGTTTTAAACGCAATCGTATAATTTCGCCGTTTGCTTTTTTTAAAAAAAACGCAGATTAGATTATGCTTTATGAGGGTGATTTATAATGAGATCCTAAGGTACAGCTAAAAAAGAAAATAGAGTATTTTGGAAGAAAGGGCCACTGAAATTCATTTAGCCAATTTAATACCTGTTTACTTCTGAGGAGATCTGCATAGGACCGGCTGTTAGACTGCAACTCTAACATACATTTAAAAGAAAGGAAATTGCACTAAACTTTATAGTTTAGTGCAAACTCTAACATACATTTAAAAGAAAGGAAATTGCACTAAACTTTATAAACCCAACTGAATTCGAAGACGATTACCCTTCGGTGTGTGAATATTGGTTTGAAGTCTACATTCAATTAGATTCATTTTTAGTAAAGTACCCTTACGGATACAGCCTAAAGGAAAATACCTCCCAAAGACCTGAGCCTGCAGTCCTATCCAATTTACTGGAAAATAAGCCTAATTGAATCGAGGGGGGGGGAGGGGAGACTTACTTTTGAATAAATCTGGATAGGATTGCGCTGCAAGTTATTTGAAACGCGTTTAAGATTGGAAGTATTCCTGGTCTCACCAACCCTGACAGAGCAAGCCATTAGAATATAAAATGCCAGCAAACTGCTCTCCCCACTAGCACTGATGGTGTTACCTAGTTTGGCTAATGAAAGTCTGCGAGGAAACAGACAAGCTCAGAGAACACCAGGGACCCCTCACTTCCTGCTCTATCTAGACAGGCGCCGATCCTAAAAGGCATTTATTTGGAGCCCGTTATTGTCACCGAATTTACTCCCCCCCCCCTTTTTTTAAAGGCAAAATTTTTAAATTTCGGAAACCCAGTCTGAATCAAAAGCAGTGTTTTTTCGTTCCTTCTCAGCTAATCGAATCGGTCCCCAGTTCGGAGGAAGACAGCGGAGGCATCTTCGCGGCGTGTATGGCTAGTAAGTCGGGGATACAAGAAACTTGCCAAAGTGTTTAAAAAAATAAGTCGCTGTCTACCGCTGATTCTTCGGATTGCCCGCATTGCTTGTAACCGGAGCATGCAAGGGAACTGGCTGTGGCAGGCTGCAGTCCTCCCGCGCTGAATTTAGTGGGGCTTGGAATTCCGAGTGAATTCCTTTCCGAGTCGTAAAGGAATAGAAAGTTGTTTTGTGAAGCTCCTACTCTTTTTAGGAGTTTTAGGAGGCTTCGGACTGCATTCATTTCGGTGAAGAAGTTTGCTGGCTTGCCTCAGGAAGACAACGGGACCATCTTTTCTTCTCCCTGACACAAGAGAAGAAAAATAGAGGGGAAGAGGATACGGGAGGAGGGCAGGAAGAGGAGAAAGGGAAAAGGGGGAAAAAGTGAAAATAGAGAAGGAAGCGAAAGAGGAAAAAAGGAAAAGGGGAATGTGAGAGGAAGGCAGGCAGGGAGGGAGGGAGGGAGGGAGGGAAATAAAAAGGAAAGGAGAGAAGTGCAAAAGGAATAAAGGGAAAATTATAAAAGAGGAAAGGAGTTGAAGTCCACAAGTCTTAAAGTTGCCAAGTTTGAAGACCCCTGCGTTATGTAAGAGGAAAGGAAAGAAGGAAAGGAAAGGAAAGGGAAAGGAAGGAAGGAAGGAAAGAAAGAAAGGAAAGAAGGAAGACAGACAGACAGACAGACAGACAGACAGACAGACAGAAAGAAAGAAAGAAAGAAAGAAAGAAAGAAAGAAAGAAAGAGGAAGGAAAGAAGGAAAGAAAGAAAGAAGGAAAGAAAGAAAGAAAAAGAAAAGAAAGAAAAAGACTTGTATTTAAATAACCTTAAAGGAAAAACAAAGCTCCCCCCCACGCATACATTGGGAGGCTAACCATTATTTGCTTAGATGTATAGTACCGCGGCGGAAATGTATCTAAATAGTTGTTTATAATCTGGGACAGGAGCAAACGGGGCCTGACAACACCTCCCTTGATTCTGGACGACAGATTAAGCAGCATGACTTTCTGCGCATTGAGGTCTTCCACCCACCCGAACTAGGGGCGTTTGAGTGGCAGAGGGATTTCCTTCCCGGGCACAATAGGGTGACACCTGAAGTTCTCCAGCCGGCGCGTGAGAAAACAGGCGGCTTGAAAGAGCAGCCGGAGTGGGCAAAGATCGCGTTGCGCTCTCGCTGCTTTGAAGTGGCGGGTCTTTAAGCGAATGCAGCGGAGCGGCCTCAAAGCCCCTCCGGTTACGTTAAGGGTCCGGGGCCCTCGCGGCGAATTGAAGCTCGTCCTCTTGAGAGCAGCGAGGATAAAATAAAATAAAAAGCACTGTAGTGTTTTTCTACCTTGATGCCCTCGGATAAAGAGTTTGAGCGTGGGAACAAGGGGCGGCAAGGCTAGGCTTTCTATCCACGCAAGGGATGGTTGGGTCGTGTTGTCTCCATTGGATATAACTTTGGTGTCGGTGGAAAGGCAGGCAGGTTCGCTCTGTTCAGACGTGGCTTTGGGAGTGGAAGGTGGTAGTGAATTTGAAAAACGACCCCTCCCCTCCCCTCCCGATGTTGAGGGTCTTTTAGTCCTCCCAACATCCTTCCGTGGTTCTTTGGGAAATGCCGTGTTCCAGACAGACAGCGCAATCTTTGTACTGGGCAATAACGAGACGGCCTGAATGAATGGGGGGGGGGGGTTATTTCGTGATTAATGTCGTCCGAATACGCGGGCAAATCGGGTCACCGATTGAAAAGCCACCTATTTAGACTGAGCAGGAGAAAGGCGTGGCCGGCAGCCAGGTACCTGAGCCGTTGGTGTCGAAGTAAGCCCCATACCCCGTTCAGTGAAACGTACCACTGCTGGCCTCAGGTCAGGTGGCTAACCCAAGAAGTTCAAGTGCTGGGCTACTACGCCGGCCTTCCCAAATGCAACGGGGGAGTGGGGGGAAACCTCCCAACGGAACGCATTCTTTCGCCCAAAAGATTTTGCCCCGCACCTTGCGGAATAATCATTCGTTTTAGCCTTCATCCCAGATCGAAACCAGGGACTGGATGTAAACATTTAGCCTCAAGATCAGGCGTTGCAACAAAGGCATGGATCTGTGGGGCGTACGGCCGCAAGCGGAGCGGCGCTAGGAAGCTACACCTTCAGCGCGTCCGCACACAAACGCACCCAGTGCGTCTGTAGCAGTCTGGAGACTTTAGCAACAGGTTGATGAATAATTCAATCAGCGCTACCTCGTAAGCAGTGGGAACCATTAACTCTCTGGAAGCATCGGCAGGTTTAACAGAGTTGAAAGGGACCTTGCAGGCCATCTAGTCCAACCCCCTGCCCAACCAGGAGACCCTACATCTGCCTCTACCTAGGATCAAACTCACAACCTCCTGATCCACCTGGCCCTTGTTTGGGCTGTACACTGGGACCGCTCCCATCAATCAACTGCCAGGAACTGGAGGGTGACCGGAATTCCCGGAAAAGCCACCGAGGGGGCCCGGGTCCTTTGGTGCAGCTCGGCCTTCAGGTAGCCGCTGCAAAGGCGGTTTCGCCCAAGCGCTGCGGCCACGGAAGAGATTCCCACCCCCACGCGATCTGTCCTCAGCACGACAGATCCCGTCCCATAAGCGGCTCCCACTTTTTCCTCCTCACCCTGGATCCGGATCGGGAAGGGTCCGTGACAGCGCTTCCCCCACCCCAAAACAGCTCCTTTCATTCTACGGGATTTCCAGATTGTTAGAGTAGAAAGAACGCCTGTTCAGATCGATGGGTACCTCTCCCTTCTCCAGCCGCGGAGAACATCCGTATTGATGGACACGAGGTAACGGGAACAGCATTGGGGACCGCGCTCAATTAAATCAAGATTCAGCGTTTATCCCGACCCTTCCCTCCTGGGCGCTTTTATCCTCAGCTGCCCCGTAGAGTGTAAGCCATGTAGAGAATCTTCGTACCTCTGACCCAGGCTTTTGACACAGTCACATCGGAGGAGAGGGTGTGTGGGTTAATTAACCCTAGTCAACCCTGCACCAGCCCAAACTACCCAGGAGCATCACTCTCCGTCTTTAAAGGCCATTGGGGAGAGGCATCTTTTTATTGGGTTTTCAGGACTGTGGAGGCTTGTAGTTGTGACTGTCAATCTGGAGATTACTATTGTTCTGGAAATTCATTGGGGTGGGGGGGAGAGACACAACCCTAGGGTGTGTTTTGCTTTCTTGGATAAGTGACCTAGGAGGGTCATAAATCAGGTACAGCCATAATTGATAAAGGTATTTGTAGCTTAAGTCTGAAATGAGGGGTCTCTGAGCTTGATTGTTTTCTTGCAGATATTTGCAGATCTAGTTTGGGTAATGCAACTTTAGAGAGCACCAAGGACCCCCTCAGGGCCATAGTCCTCCTCCCCCACCTCTCTCCCAGAAGATGAGCCTCAAATGTTTTCATGGAGCAGGACTCTTAAAAGAACTATTGTGGGTATCACTTGGGGAGGGGAGCTCTTCACCCATGGGGCTGCCTTCCTTTCCTCCCCAGTCCAAGGCCAGAAGCAGTCTCCTCTTGTCATTAGGGATACCAGATTTGTCAACTCGACCAGATTGCAAGGTGTATAAAACCTGCAACTTATTGTCTCAATAACTTGGAAAGGCAGTTAGCCGATTTAGTGTGGGTGTGGACCAGAGGGGAATGGCTGAAGCCAAAAGTCAATTCCTTTCCAGCCATATCACGTTTAGTGTCTTCTCGGAGTTCCTGTCCTACTCATTATCTTTTCCATCTCAATTTCTGACACCTATTTCTCTTCAGCCTCCCAATTAGATGGGAAGAGGGCATGTTATTATTATTATTGGGGGGGGGGGAGGCCATGTTAAAATTCTTCTTCAGAGTTATTTTGAAAAGACAAGACTACCACTATTTTATCTGGAGAAACAGGGGCAGTGTTTTTCTTCATCTTTAGAGACTGTGATTTTGTGTGTGTACATACACACAGGCAAGTGCCTTCAACGCAAGTTTTTGACACCCAAATTAGTCCTTGCAGTATTTTTGCAGGATTTCAGAAGTGATTTGCCATTGCCTACTTTCTAGGGCTATGAGAGAAGGGTTGGCCCACGGTCAACCAGTTGGCTTTATGCTGAAGACCGGACTAGAACTCACAGTCTCCCATTTTCTAACCTAGTTCCTTAACCATACACCAAACTGACTCTCACCTGTAGATATAGCAGCCTCCTGTTTCCTCCTTGCAATGTCCAGAAAATTACAAAGCAGAGTTTTAAATTAGCTGTCAAAAATGGCTGTCAAATTTTGACACATTAGCCCTTAAAATGAGAAATATCAAACATGAGCATGCCCAAGTGCCTCTTTATAAAAACTGAGTTACTGTACTTGAAGAAAGATAAACAAAACACAGTGATACACAACAGTGGGAATATTAACAGGAGAACTCAAACTCTGTGGTACCACAAATCCCAAACCTTTCTACAGGATTGGCTTTTTCTCATCATCTTGGTATCTACAAATTCGGGAATCTGCTCTAAATAAAACAATGAAAGTTAAAGTTAACTTGAAACCCTTGCAAAATGCAGCAGATTTGGAATGTAAGACAGATAGAAAAAGAAATTCTATGTAAAGTATTCCCTTTGAGCTGGCTGGTATTTCACGATAATAAAAAGTTAGAAAATTTAGTTCTGGTTCTTTTACTCAGAGAACTAAAAATATAACAAGATAGAACTTGATATCCCTCTTGAGTGAATATGGAAAAAAATAAGTGCTTGGAGAGAATTGTTTGAAATTGCCCAGTAATACACAAATTATATTTTACAATGACATGGTAAATAATTTTAAAGGTTTTACTTGTTAAGGGGCACCAGCTGGAATCTTAAACTCACAGTTTAGAACCAGGAAAATGTAATATAGTTAAGTGGAGTCTTACAGAAGTAAATATGCACAGACGCACACTATACCGACATTTGGAGGAAACCACGGTTGCGTACACTAAGTTCTATTAAAAGGGAATCAATGAAGTCTTCATTAGATGTTTACAACCCATTATTTTCAGCCCAATTAGAGCTAAGACAGAAACTCAGTTTATGCACATGCACAAGCCCTCTTATCTTCCCTGGATAAGCTGTTCAAAAAGCCGATCAAGGTCCTGCCAAAGCTCTGCATTTCCCTCTGCATGAAAAGCCCAATTCCTCTTGGCTGGGCTCTCGGCTTTCCTTCATGTTGTGACTGAATAAGCCAGCTTGTCCAAGCAGGGTAGGAAACATGACAAAAGCAGCTTTGGCTTAGCTCTAACATGTATGACAGTCCCGTTCATGACAACCATTCTCCTGAAATGAACCACACTGGCCGCTAAGCAGGAAGGTTGAATAGGGCTTTTGTCGCTTCTTTTGTCAGTTTTCCTGGGGTTGTCAGGTTCAGTCACTTTCCTCTCAGAGAGTGGCTGGTCAGTTTTAATTCCCAGTAGAGGGTCAGTTTCTTTGGAGCTGAAGAAGCTTCTTGGATGAGAAGTGAAACGTCTTCAGAGAAAAACAAGAAAGTCCAGTTGCCTTTTGAAAAAAGCACCTTTGGGACAACTATGACCTGGATGACTGAGAATCTCCATAGACTTTTAATTCCCAGTCTTTACTGGTCCAAGCTAGCAGCACCATCATAGTAAGGTCTATTGTCCCAACTGAGGCAATTTCTGTCCAGGATTTTCCTGTGGGAATTTAGTTTGAGAGATGCCCAAGTAGGATGTAGAAGACCAGGCAGCCAGCTCAGCTCAGAATAGGAATTAAGAAGTCGCACCGTCTGCTGCAAATGATCTGTCTGGTGAAATGCTTGGAGATATTACTGAAAAAAGTAGCAGCAAAGACGGAAAAGGAAACCAGCCACCTTTTGCCAGTCATAGTAAATACACATCACAGTAGTTGGAGCAATTTTATCCTTGGGTCCCTCTAATCGCTGCACGGCCATGCCACAGTAGCTGTTTTTAAATCATAGGTCCTTGTGATGTGTCCTCATTCTTCAGCCCACTTCAGAAGCAGTTTAAAGCTGATTTAAATTTTAAAGTCATATTTTTCTCTTCTCTCAGTGCTATTTTTGCCCTGGACATGACATAGGACCTTTCCGTCAACAAGTGATCAGGAGCGACAGTAAGCTCTTCCTTCCTTTCCAGTCACTGGGCGGGGACCTCTGCACCAACTGTGGCTTGGGCTGCAAGAGAACCTGGACAGTTGGTGCCTGCATTTTGAGGGGTATTTCCATCCCTTTAGAGCAGGGATCTCCAAACTTGGCAACTTTAAGACTTGTGGACTTCAACTCCCAGAATTCCTCAGCCAGCAAAGCTGGGAGTTGAAGTCCACAAGTCTTAAAGTTGCCAAGGTTGGAGACCCCTGTCTTAGAGGGAATCTATAAAACCCAAGTCCTTTATTTACCGAAGTCCTCCCATTTTCTTATTCCTCTAGGCATCCCCCCTGCTTCAGGTAAGTGCCTGCATAATGCCTCACCAATGTGTTCTGAAGTACTTCTCAGCTCTCGTTGACTCCTTATAGATTAGACTTATCACTCACTAAACATGTTTTAAAACAAGGATTTATCATCCCCCCCCCAAAAATGGTGCTAGATATAGCAATAGCACTTAGACTTATATACTGCTTCACAGTGCTTTTACAGCCCTCTCTAAGCGGTTTACAGAGTTCAGCATATTGCCCCCAACAATCTGGGTCCTCATTTTACCGACCTCAGAAGGATGGAAGGCTGAGTCAACCTTGAGCCGGTGAGATTTGAACAGCTGAACTGCTGAACTGCAGTCCTGCACTTTAACCACTGCGCCACCTCGGCAGATATGGGTTGGTAATTATTAAAAAAAAAATCACTGAGACCATCAAAACAAGAAAATGAGTGAGAAAGCAAGACACCACTCACAGCAGGGAAGATTTTAGTTATCTGGTCTCCAGAAATTCTGAACAACCTCTTCATGTTTTGCTGTAGCCTCCTTGGCATTTTTTTTTTGTTCTGCCTGGATCCTCCTCTCTCGGTCCTGGTTCTTTTGCCCCAACAGCTTGATGCTGGGTATGATGGGTTTCTCTCTTCTACAAGGACTGTATTTATCTCCTTGTTGCTAGTGAGGATGGAAGCAGAACGGGTGAGGAATGCCATGTGGGCAAACTGCTCCTCAGCTGACAAGGTGCCAATTACATTGGGGCTTCGTGGGGGAGGGAATAAGAGGGGAACTCAGCTGAGGAATCCAAGCATTGAGGAGCACAGAGCAGGGTAAGTCACTATGAGGGCAAAGCCAAGGTGGTGAGGCTGCTGCCTATTGGATTCCTAGTAGGTGGGAAAGTAGATCCTGGCAGGTGGAGGAATCTTAAGGAGGCAGAGTCATCTTTGCCCAGGACCAAGTGTCTTTGATGAACAGGTGGCTCTCCCAGCTATATGACTGTGTTTGTACTTATTGTACTTATACCTTCTGCAAAATTATTACTGTTATCACTAACAATACCAATAATCAGGTATTTCTCTATTTTACCCCATATTCTCTCTTATGTCTGCAACTGGTCAGCTTAGCTACTTTTGGACGCACATTCTAGCAATGTTCAAAAATGTGTCCTGTTATCCAGGCCATTCAAGTTATTACCCTGCATTTGCTAGACTTGCTGCAGACATCATACATTAGGGAAAGCAAGTGTTAGCTTCCCCCCCCTCTCCCCCCCTTCGAGATATGTATGCTTGAGTGGAAGGGGAACAAGGCTAAGGGAACCTATGGGTTGTTAGTGGTCTTGTTTAAAATTCGTTGATGCAAGTTGTCCTGCATTTAAATGATAATACGTAGAGCACTGTTGCTAGACTTGTTCCTGAGTCAGAAGAGGACTTGGTTATTGGAGCAATAAATTTTATATCTGCATATTTTTCTGTCAGCCCAAAGACTAGAGGATATCTGGCCACGGGGGAAAAGGGAGCCCAGTGACTCAGAACAGTGACAATAGAGATAGGATAGGAATTGGCAATCAGGACACCAAATGTCATACCAGCATTGTTTTGTGATGACTTAAGGATGGGTGGGTACTTTAACTCAGAAGCAAGGAAAGCCTTTGATAGTGGATAAATTAGAATTGAACATTATCAAAATAATAATACAATACATTGCTGATATGTGCAGCAGAGGCAGCATTCCCTTCCAGGTTTCTAAGCATACACAAGTATCTTCTAAATGTTTGAAAGTTTTCTTTCCTTGCAAATAGGCTTCTGTTTTTCTACATTATTCTCAGAAAGCATACATTCCTACGTGCAACTGTTCTGCTGAACCTTGTCAAAAAGTTTAGCAGAATAGAAAGGCTTTGATAGAAAGCCTTACATCATTCCCTTTCCTAAAATGGTAAAATCTGGTCTAGATTATAATACTGTTGGATGGGCTGATGGGTGGCTGAATGACCACAGGTAATGAATGACCACAACTGAGGGGTTGTATTGTAGTGATTGTATTGAGGGAACAGTCACAGTCTTAGGCCTTTTGCTAGTGAATATTTTATCAATGACTTGGATCAGGGAGTTGAAAGGACACAGAGTTGAGAGGATTTGCTAATATTTTGTAGGCAAAAAAATCTAAGCAGGCTTGAGCTGTGGTCTAAAATGAATAGGACAGAATAAAACAGGGAGAAATGTAAAAAAATTGCACCTACGTAGAAAAAACATCAGACAATTGTATAGAACGGGGCGGGGGGCGGGAACCCTGGCTTGGCAGCATTGTATGTAAAAGACCTAGGTAAACTTGTTGAGCATGTTTAACATGAATCAACAGTGTGAAACTACTGCTAAAAAGTCAGCTGCTACGTTGGAAACATAGACTCCTACTTATGGGAAGGAATTGCTCCATTTGAATCTCTCCTGTTTGAATAACTTTGAATATTGTGTCCAAAACAGTACAGGTACAGGCTCCAACGGATAGTTAGGACTGCAGAAAAAACAATTGCAACCAGGTTGCTTTCCATTGAGGACTTACCATATATACGGCAGGAGCCAGAAAGAGGACTGAGAAAATATCTACAGACCCTTCACATCCTGGACATAAACTGTTTCAACTCCTTCCCTCAGGACACTGCTATATGGCATTATATTATAACCAGACACAGGGGTAGTTTTTTCCCTCTGCTGAACACCTAATTCCCACAGCACTGTCTTATAGGATATTAGTAAATATACCTAAGGATATTTACCCATGTAATAGGGCTATATTGCTATTATGTTAGAGTTACGCAATAAATCAGAAGCTTCAAAAGATAACTGCATTTTGCTGATTCAAATAACTTCTTTATAAGTAGAATAAAACATTAACAATACCACACTTTGTTTCAGATCACATGTTGAGATGTTTTCACAGCAAGCTTTAATGGTGGACAGAGTAAACCACGCCCTTCTTCTTGCTAAGTTTCTGGACATGCTCAAAAAACACTTCAGCCTGATTGGCTGACTCAATCACATGGCTCTCCCAGTCATGAATATTCCAACACTCCTCCCTTCATTACTGGGAGAGACATCAGACCTATTGGATTTAAATATTTCCCATGATTCACATTACCCAATGGTTTGGTCATCATGTCTGCTAAATTATCCTCTGAAGAACAATGATGTAAACGTATCAATTTTTCTTTTACAGCTTCCCTTACATTACAATACTTAATGTCCACATGTTTACTTCTGTTCTTCACTCTGTCACCTGTTGCCATTTTTATACAAGCAGCATTATCTTCATAAACAGTTACAGCTTCATTTACATTTACATTTAAATCTTGTAACAACTGTACATACCAAACTACTTCAGAACATAACTCAGACAATGCAATAAACTCTGCTTCCGCAGTTGAAATAGCAACCGTTGTTTGTTTTCTGGACTTCCAACCAATTAAAGCCCCTCCAAACAATATTACAATTCCAGAATTAGACTTTCTGGTTTTTACATCATTTGCATAATCACTATCAACATAACATTTCAATTTTAATTCTTCAATGACCTGTATTTGAAGACCCAAATTCACAGTTCCCTTCAAATACCTGAGAATTCTTTTCACACCCATCCAATGCAACTTTGTAGGTGTAGCAGTAAAGCGACTTAAAATGCTCACTGCACAAGCTATGTCTGGTCTGGACCACTGTGACAGATATAACAGACTCCCTATTGCAGAGTGATATATCTCCTGATCACAGGCTTCACTTTTGTCCTCACCCAAACTATTGTAAAAATCTGTGCTCATAGGTGTAGGAGCAATATTACAATCTTTCATGTTATATTTCTCTAATAATTGTTCAATTTTTCTCCTTTGACTGAGAATATAACCACCTTTTTCAGTTTTTTGTATCTCTACACCGAGATAATTCTTTATTTCTCCCAAATTCTTTAATTCAAATTTCTTTTCTAACTTATTAGCAAATTCTTTAACTTGTGATGCATCCTTTGCAATGAAACAAAGATCATCCACAAATGCTAATAGTAGACAATTCCCACCTTGTAACTTTCCAGTGTATATGCAACCATCAGCTTTGCAACTCTTGAACCCAAGACCTTTCAATGCAGTATCTAAACAGATATTCCAATTTCTGGCTGACTGCTTCAGCCCATAAATGGCCTTGTTCAATTTATACACCATGTTAGGTTTTTTACTTTCATACCCTGGTGCTTGAACCATATAAATTTCTTCCTCTAATTCAGCATTGAGGAATGCAGTGGTTATATCAAAATGCCAAATTCTATGCCTGTATGCTGATGCTAATGCCAGTGCTAGTCTTATGCTCTCAGCTTTTACAGTTGGCGCGAACACCTCATCATAGTGCACATTCTTTAATTGAGAAAAACCTTGTGCCACCAATCTTGCCTTATACTGTACTTCATTATTGGGTAATACCTTTTTCTTATATACCCACTTACATCCTACAGCTTTCGTACCCTGTGGCAAAGTCACAGATGTGAACACTTCATGATCTCCCATGGATTTCATCTCTTTATCCATGGCTTCCTTCCACTTTTCTTGTTCAACTTTTGGTAATGCCAATACTTCCTTATAGTTTCTTGGCTCATACCACACATTACACACTTTAACTTTACTGGCAGAATACCTGTCTGGCGGAACCCCTCTGTTCCTACGCTCTGACCTACGTGGCATTGCCTGTTCTTGTGTTTCAAGCTTTTCTGGCTTCATATCTTGTTCAGACTCTCCTCCCTGAACATAGACACCTTCAGAAAATGATTCACCATCATTACATGAGTTATTGTCACTAAGTGGATCACCGTTGCTAAGTGGATCACCGTCGCTAAGTGAGACATTTTCAGAATTTGCATCAATTCTGTTCCAATTTTGTTCTGCAAAACTAGCAGACCTTGAAATCACTATCCTTTTACTTCCATCGCTAAAGCGATACCCTTTTGAGCCTGGCTCATAGCCCACAAATCTGAGCTTTCTAGCCTTTTGTTGTCCCTTTCTTCTGATTGCCTTTGGAATATGTACCCATGCAGTACTTCCAAATATTTTTAAATGTGCTAGAGAAGGCTTTCTCCCATATAGCATTGCATATGGAGTATTATTGATGGATGAACTCCACAACCTATTTACTAAATAATTGGCAGTCAGTATGGCTTCACCCCAATATGACCTGCTCATACCAGAATCCTCCAGTAATGAGTCTTTCATTGTTTGCAAAACACCATTCCTCCTTTCAGCCACTCCGTTCTCTCCCGGTGTGTAAGGATTTGTGCGCCTGTGTCTTATTCCCAATTGTCTCAACCATTGTTGAAAATTTGTTGACATAAATTCAGAACCTCTGTCAGTTTGCAACTGACATACCTGTTGTTTGTACCTTCTCTCTACAAAACTTAACCATTGCTTAAATTGCTGTAGCACCTCTGTTTTACTCTTAAGTAAGTAGCAAAACCCAAACCTGCTGTAGTCATCCACAATGACCAGCGCATACTTTGCTCCTCCCAAACTGGCTTGCATAGGCCCAATTAAATCAGCATGCACCAGTTCTAGAGCTCTTGTGGTTTGTCTTGTGCTAAACTTGCTCACTGGGAATGCTTTGGATTTCGATGCTTTGCATACTGCACAATCCAAATATGCCTTACATCCCTTCAAATCTAATCCTTCTGCAAATTCTTTCATTTGTTGAACAACCTTAAAATTAGCATGACCAAGTCGTCTGTGCAGAAGATGAACACACGAATTGTGTTCTGCTACATTTTTAAATGTCTGGGAACAATGTGGCACCTTTTGTCCCTGCAATACATAAAGATTATCCTCTTTTATGCCCTGTGCACAAACATTCCCATTTCTTTGGATGATACACTTCCCATTAACAAATGTGGTTTCATAACCTTGCTTGTCTAAACTAGACACACTTAACAAATTATGTTCCATTTCAGGTACACATAACACATCAGTAAACCTGGATTCCAAATATGGAATTTGCACATCACCTCTTCCAAAGATTTTAGCCTTTTGACCATTGGCTAAGGCTACTTCTTCATGGTTTCCTGGGAAAAATCTGGAAAATAAGTCAGAATTATTAACAATTGTTTGACTAGCCCCATTGTCAATCAACCATTTGTCTCTATTGTTATTATAACAAACTTTTGCAACTGCAATCTGTCCTTGCAAATAATGTCTCTTGTCTTGCATATTTCTTCTCTGTGTACAGCTTTTCTGCAGATGATTGGTTTCTCCACAAATGAAACATGCTTTCTTATCTTGCTTGCAGAATTGTGGCTGTGTAACTTGATCTCTCCTGCCTCTGCTCTCCTCATCTCTGCAGACACCTCGGCTGTTGCTAGAGATAGGCAGCCTGTGGAAAATTTTGCTGGAGACTTGCTGTAAGTTTCCACTGTATTCCTTGTTGGGCCCCTGCCTGTGAAATTTTCCATCAGCATGGCTGAAAAGCCTTTTCTCATATTCATTCAATAAACACGATTTCAAAGCCTCCAAATTCAAATCTGCTTCTGGCTTACTTTCAAAAATAGCTGACACAGTCTCCCAGCTCTGATCCAAACTATTTAACACTAATAAAACTTTCTGGGACTCTGGAAACTTTACTCCACGTTGCTCCAATTCTAGAAAATTAGACTGCATTTTCATTAAATGATCTTCCATAGAATCTCCTGTCTGCAAACTCATTCTGAAAAGCTTTCTTGAAAGTTGGACCACATTACACGCAGAAACATTGACATGTACTGCTTTCAATTTCTGCCATATTTCTTTTGCAGACTTTAATTCAGCTACATTTAAGAATTGATCATCCCCCAGACTTAAAAGAAGATAAGCCATAGCTTTGTCATGAGCCTTTTGATCTGCTGCTCCAAGCACTTGTGGGGGGTCTGCTACGATGTCCCATAATTCTTTTGCTTTCAAAAAACATTCCATTTTTGCAGCCCAAATTAAATAATTTTTCTTCCCCAATTTGGGTATTGGACTGTCTTTAAATTCCATAGCAGCAGCCATCCTGCTTTATTTTTCTTCTCTGCCTGTTCCTTTAACAACACAGACAGCTTCTTATCAGCTTTAAATTACAATGCAGTTTTTAACTTTACTTCTTGAGCGATTCCTGGGCCCATAACCTGTCAGAGTTACGCAATAAATCAGAAGCTTCACAAGATAACTGCATTTTGCTGATTCAAATAACTTCTTTATAAGTAGAATAAAACATTAACAATACCACACTTTGTTTCAGATCACATGTTGAGATGTTTTCACAGCAAGCTTTAATGGTGGACAGAGTAAACCACGCCCTTCTTCTTGCTAAGTTTCTGGACATGCTCAAAAAACACTTCAGCCTGATTGGCTGACTCAATCACATGGCTCTCCCAGTCATGAATATTCCAACATATTATCCTTCTAATCTTCTAATCTTTCTTGTCTTCTCACATTTCCTATTACCTTCTCCTATTGGTATCTTATGATTTATCACTTTGTACATACACACAGAGTTTATGTTTATATGTGCACTGTATATTTGTATGTACACTGAGAGCTTATTCTCCGGAGACAAATTCCTTGTGTGTCCAATCACACTTGGCCAATAAAGACATCTATTCTATTCTAATTCCGGGCATCACCGTTAAAAAAAAGGATAGCAAATTAAAGTGATCTCAGAGGTGAGGTATCAAGATAAGGAGGAATCTGAAATTTAGAACACTTAGAAACTAGGTTTTATAGCCAACAAAAAGGCAACTGAGTGAAGAGAGGATAGGTGTGTTCAAATATCTAAAACCTTGTCACATTATTTCCTGTTGCACAGATGGCATGATAGCAGCTGACTGGTTAGAATTACAAGGAAGCATGTTAACGTTTGATGTAAGAAATAAGAGAAAAGGCTGATTTGTGCAACCAGATTGGCTCAACAGAGGAATCCATTGACATGATCTAGACCAGTGTTTCTCAGCATAGACTTCAATGCCCAGAATGCACCAGTCAGCAATGAAGACTTAAAAAAGAAACACTGATTCAGACAGAAGGGGACCATCACCAAGACCAAAGTGGAGGAAGCCCTTGAAATCTGGAAATGGATTTCTGAAGTTGGCTTTAAGGTTGAAGACAGTGCAGAAAAATTGAAAGGCAACATCATGAGAACATGGCATATGCAAAAGTGGTTAGTAAGAGCCCTGGTGGCGTAGTGGTTAGAATGCAGTATTGCGAGCTAACTCTGCCCACAGCCAGGAGTTCGATCCTGACCAGCTCAAGGTTGACTCAGCCTTCCATCCTTCTGAGGTGGGTAAAATGAGGACCCAGATTGTTGGGGACAATATGCTGACTCTGTAAACTGCTTAGAGAGGGCTGTAAAGCACTATGAAGCGATATATAAGTCTAAGTGCTATTGCCATTAATAAGGAATGTGAAAAAAACTGACAATGGTGGTGCTCATGATGAGCATATACAGACACTCCAAAGCAGGGATTCCCAACCTTGGCAATTGTATATGGATTTAAACTCCCAGAATTCCATAGTATAGACTTGCTGAGAATTCTGGGAGTTGAAGTACATTCACCATTAACTTGCCAAGGTTGGGAAACACTGCTCCAAAGGAAAGACAGAGCATGCGAACAAAAGGGTGTCTCAGAACAACCCCGGGAAATACCTCAAACGACGCCGAACTCATGGGTTGCTTACCCAGCAGTCTTCACGGATGACCTTTAATCTTACCAATCTGAAGTTCTGCACCTGGGAGTTGTAGTCCTTGGGAAGATGCTGAGTCCATACCTTTTGCCGCGTGAGTGTTGGGACGAACGGCGGGAAAATGCCAGCGGCATCGAAGTGTAAGTGTGTGTGAGAGAGGGGAGAGAGAGAGAGAGAGAGAGAGAGAGAGAGAGAGGTTGCCGAGTCGGAACTCCGTGCTAAGTTGGAAGGCGCTTTCCACGCCAAACACGGAGCCTTCGCCCAGCGTGGCAGGCGGGCGGCGTCCACGAAGGAGCGCGTTTTCTCCTCCGACGCTTTGACGTCGCGGGAGTCCCGCTGCAAAAACGAAAGCAGCTTGGCGGGAGTCGGCGGCGGCTCCTCAGCGCAGCGCCCCTTTAAACCGAGGCGTGGTCGGATCTGGAAAAGCGGGAACCTCAGTGGTTTCGGAGGCTACCTCGCTTGCTTCCCTTTCGGCTCTCGGCCCATCTGCCCCCTCCCGCTCCCCCGCAGTCTCCTCTTGTCTCTTCGGAGAAGAAGAGGCTGCGTTTATTTTTGGCGACCGTCGGAGAGGCGGACGGTCTCTTAGGGCCATCGGCGCCCAAATCCCCACTAAGCCGCCATGCTCCTGAGGTGATCCTGGATCCGCTACTACTTGTATTTGTGAAGAATTAGAGTGGTGGGGGAGACGGTAACTACTTGTTACAGAGGTGGAGGAGAAGAAGGCAGACGATTGCCGTTTGGAGCTCTTTGGAAAAACGTTAACCAGGTTTTTCATGTTCTCTCCCCTCCCGTTCAGTCTTAGAATAACTTTATTGTCACTTTGAATGTACAGTAATCGGCGTACATTAAAATGAAATTTCGTTGCATACAGCTCTCAAAGGGTCACCACCTCCAATATACACTACAAGAGAGAGGGGGGAAAGAGAGAGAGAAGGAGGGGGAGAGAGAGAGAGAGAGAGAGAGAGAGAGAGAGAGAGAGAGAGAGAACAAAATTATGCATATACCCACATATATTTTATGACACAGAGAAACAATGCAGTCTAGTCCGGATGTATACATGTACATGGCGGGAAAAATGAATCTTGAGAGTTTACTGGACAACATAGGGAACAAAGCTGTTGCAAAATCAGGTAGCCCTGCTAGAAATACTTTGAAACCTCCTCCCAGAAACAGACCGTGAAGTGGGTGTGTGGGGTCTCTAACAATGCTTTGAGCTCTAAGCACATAGCGCTTATAAGCAGTATCCTGAATAATGGGAAACAAGCTTCCCATAATCTTTTCCGCTGTCCTTACCACTCTCTGTGTGGGCTTCCTATCTGAGGCACTGTTGCCACCAAACCAAACAGTGATGCAGTTTGTTAAAACACTCTCAATTGTGCCTCTGTAGAAAGTGGCCAGGACAGAAGGAGAAAGATGTGCTCTCCTCATCCCACGCAGGAAATGCAGAGGATGACCTGTGAAGAGACCGATTCAGATTGTTAGTTATCTGCACCCCCAGATACTTAATACTGTTGACCATCTCTACAGCTGCATCTTTGATACTGAGTGGAGTATGACTATGCTGGCTCTTTCTAAAAGATTTTCAGAGGACAAGTCCCTGCATTTTTCTTGGCAAGGTTTTACAAAAATAGTTTTGCCATTGCCTCCTTCCTAGGGCTGAGAAAAAGTGGCTGGCCCAGGGTCACCCAGCTGGTTTCAGGACCTACGGCTGGACTAGAACTTCAAGCTGATTTTTAACCTGATGCCTTAACCATTACACCAAACTGGCTCTCATAGATTTTCATTAAGGCCATTTATAATAGCAATAGCACTTAGACTTATATACCGCTTCATAGTGCTTTACAGCCCTCTCTAAGTGGTTTACAGAGTTCAGCATATTGCCCCCAACAATCTGGGTCCTCATTTTACCGACTTCAGAAGGATGGAAGGCTGAGTCAATCTTGAGCCGGTGAAATTTGAACAGCTGAACTGCTGAACTAGCTGTCAGCTGAAGTAGATTGCAGTGCTGCTTTTAACCACTGCACCATCTCGGGTTCTATAACCTGGAGAAGCAAGCCCTCCTGATGTTTTTTTCTCAACAGCCACCCTATGAAGTAGCTGGGCTGAGAGACGGCGAAGGATGGAAGTCATCCAGGGAGCTTGGAGGGCTCAGGTGAGCTTGTACTTGGATGTCCCAAATTCAACTCCTTCACCCATAGACCACTGTCTGATCTTTTACGTCTTTTAGATGCAACCAGTAAAATAAATAAGCTGAATATATATCCATGAATGAAGGATTGCTTCTTCCATCTCCTGTTTTCATTATTATCCTTCTGGAATTGGGCGGCATAGAAATGTAAATAATAAATAAATAAATAAATAAATAAATAAATAAATAAATAAATAAATAAATATTATTGCAGTATTAAACATGCCTATTCCTCTTATCCCCAAATCTGCAATAAACTTTGCTCAGTTTGCGGTACTGATACAGTAAATAACAATTTAAAGCCATAACTCCTTCATTCTTCCATTGCAAAACTTTTTCACAACATCAATTACTGATGAAATAAAATGTTAAGCCCTCACATGTATTAACTAAAGTACCTCCATTTTAGGTGACCACAGGAATAATTGTTGGTCTATACAAATTCTTTAATATTTATGTGAAGCTACTCAGAGAAACCATATAGGAATGAGGTACTACATGCCACTTTTATGCAGATAATGCTCAGATCTCCCTCCCATTTTTATCACATCAGATGTGCTGGGCCCCTGGTCTTCTGGCTTTAGATATATTGCAGTTTGGATAAGGTATAAGAAACAAAAGCAGAGTCCAGTCAAGTTCAATTAGAAGAGGCTCCCCCCCCCCAAGAAGTGGCTTGCAATTTGTGGAGGCACCTCAACTCCGTGCTTGTCCAGAGTTCTCGCCCATCCATTGGTCATCCTCATTTCATTTACCAACTTCATTCCTTTCCTGGTAGGTCTGACCTGGCCTCTGAACTACACACTGATTGTCTCCCAATAATTCCAAACAGATTATTGTAATGGGCTTTGTCCCTTGAGGGACACTCAGAAGCAACAGAATATCCAGATGTTGGCTAGACTTCTGCTGGGTGTTTCATGTGACACTACTTTTTTGTTCAGTTGCACTGTTCCTCCCATTGTTTTACGAATGCAATGAAAGTGTTAGTTTTAATTTACAAACCCCTTTTTATTGCATAGAAATACTCATTCTAAAGGAATGACTTAGTCATTATGACACCAACTGGGAGCTCTGTTTCTTTGCACACTCATCTTGGGTGCTGCCCAAGAAGGAGAAATAGAAATTATTCTAGTTAGAATTACCTACAGCTGAAGACACTGTGGAATCCCTTATCAATTTTATCCTTGCTGGAATTAAACAAAGTCTGAAAATCAATGTGTATAAGCTATTCTCCCCTTCATGAGTGGCACTTTATTACTTATGTTTAAAACTATTTTGGAAAAGTTTTATCTATTTCTGTTTTGTTTATTGTGTAGGTTTTATTTATTGATGATTTTATATTGATAATTTGTATTGTAAACACCTGCAGACTGGCTTGTCAGAAGAGTACCGGTAGAAATATGACCATTACTCCCTAATTAACTATTGGAATTAATCTTATTCTGGGCAGAGAGGTGGAATACAAATTGAAGTAATAATAAGATAAATTTTCATTCTCATGAGTTTTTGTAGAGTCATCACTACATCAAAATAATTGTAATATGGATAGGCTTCCTATAACTTTGTCAGTGACTAGATGATGCTATGAAGATGCTCAAGATTTCAGAAAGACTAAGGCAGTAAGGAGAAATTTGCAGAAGACTGATGGTTTGTTTTAAAGATAAAGAATAAAAGATTCCTATGTGAAAAAGTAATTTCCCTTAATTGGGTTCAACTTCTGGTGATTTAATGGACATATCCATGCAATTTTCTTGGAACACAAGTAGTCTGCCATTGCCTTCTTCTGGGCCACGGATGTCATGTGTCCCTGCGTCACGTGTCACTGCGTCACGTTGCCATCATGTGACATCTTGCCATGTTTTTCCCATTCGCGGAACTGGGATGGGCATGGCCTGCACATGACGCATCCGGCCTGTGGGCCGCCAGTTTGACACCCCTCTCGAGCCTAATCTAAAGTTGTAGATTTTCTGTATTTTCCCACCCAAATACTAACCAGATCTGACCCAGCTAAGCTTCTCAAAATCAGTTAGGAGTCACCCTCTGGCTGAGAGAAAAAGCCTACAGAGAACCTCAAACAGTCAATGAGTTCATTGTTATAGGGAGAATGGGAAACGAAGGAAGGGAGATAAGCAAGCAGAGTTGTAAAGACTGACTAGTTACTTTGAATCCTTCTTACAAATAGTTCTGGTTAATTAGCAAGGTTTGCATCATCTATCAGGAAAGAACAATCTTCTCTAACATGGTGTCTTCATGATATATTTGGACTGCAATTCCCAGAAGTCTCAGCCACTAGCAAACAGTCAGGCTGAAAATTAGAAGCAAATGCTTACTGAACTCAGGGAGACTAGCTCTTGCAGAAATGCTTTCTCTTGCTTTAGGATAAAAGATTTGAGTTTTTCATTTTGTTACCAAATTGTTCTAGTTGAGGTTACAATGGCAGTACTGAAATGCCTCACATGGCTCCTGTTAAATCCTATATATTTGGAAATGTCAGCTACAACATTAAATTCAAACTTAGGGTCCAGAAATCTATCTTTCTTCCTCCCTCCCTGCCTTTGCTTATATATTATAAGAAGCCTATGCTGTGATTGGAATGACGTGCAGTATATTTTAGAGTTCTTGGTTTAATGGATATAAAATATAAATGACAACAAAGAAATAATAAAAGACAAAAATCTATTAGCTTGTATTAAATCTGAAGTTTTCTTTTTCCCTGAGCTTCATCCTATAAACTTCACTTTTGTCTAATTGTTTTCTTTAAAGAGCTTCTTTGCTAATCTTGTTTGCTAATAAATCATCCATAGTATGAACAGGATCCCTTTGAGTATGGTATTTGAGATCAAAATGGCTGTATTATCAGGCTGCTGTGCAATAGTATGAATATGCATGACATTTTTTTTCTTTAAGACTGCAGATGCTTTGCATACTGATTTGGGGTTCTTTTCTTCAAGTTCTTGTACAGCTGTCAAATAATCTGAGGATTTAGATGTCCCAAAGCAGCCATTTATATGATGGATTGTAATGACTCTGTAGTTTCTCTGGAGCCATTATGGTTGATCAGGTCAAATACCAGCTTTTCAGAATGCCTTTAAACCAAAGGGCAGCAAGGATGCATTTTAAATTGTTGCTGAATTCACCACATCCAGTTAGCTGTGTAAAGCTTTTATAGGATCAGATCAGTTTAAGAGCACAACTTTCCCCAATGGCTAAATTACTTTACACTGAGCTCAGTTGAGCCAGGTAAATGCGTACAAAATTGCCATCTTAGGTTGCAGTGAGACAACTCAACTACCATAGAACTAATTAGTCAGGTCTTTCTTTCCAATCTTGAGGAAATTTAGTAAGGGGTCTCTTACCAGCCTCTGTTCTGGTGTTTTCCAACTTTAGAAATACCCCAAAGGGGTTGTTAGACAAGAGCTATAGTAATAGGGGAGGAAGGAACTATAGATGCAAATGATCCAAGATCCTCCCATCCACTCACCCCCCATGCCTCACTCTTCCATTGAGCTTGCTTGTTTCATGGCTTCCATGAAGTCTTCAGTTGGAGGTTCTCCTATTGGGCAAGATACAGCTGAATGTATCTTAAACAAAATGGCTGCCACCAGTCTGCCAGATACTGAAATCAAAATGGCCACCAGCAGTAAGTAAGGCGAAGCTGCGTTTTGTGGCCAAAAAAAATGGCCACCGTCAGTCTGCCCAGATACTGAAATCAAAATGGCCACCGGCACAGAAAACAGTCCGAAGCAATTTGCCCTGACAGGCAGAATGCCTTTAGAATCGGCTGAAGACAAGCCTTCGTTCAATCATTCCCTTAACAGATCCAGGAAAAAGGGAGATAATTAATATTGCCTTTGTAGCCACATACTATATTAAGCCTCTTAAAAACAGTGCAAGTTATACTTGAGGGTACAGGTAACCCTCAACTTACAACCACAATTGATCCCAAAATTTATGTTGCTAAGGGAGAAATTTGTTAAGTGAGTTTTGCCCCATTTTATGACCTTTGTTGCCCCATTTGTTGTGAAACCCTGCAGTTGTTAAATTAGTAACACGGTTGTTAATTGAATCTGGTTTCCTCATTGACTTTGCTTGTAAGAAGTTTGCAAAAGGCGATCATATGACCCCGGGACACTGCAACCCCCATAAATGTGAGCCAGATGTCAAGCATCCTAATGTAAATCCCTTGACCATGGGGATGCTGCAATGATCATAAGTGTGAAAAATGGTCATAAGTTACATTTTTCAGTGCTGTAGTAACTTTGAACTGTCACTAACAGAACTGTTGTAAGTCGAGGACGGCCTGTATTACGTCTTGGTTAGTAGAATGGAATCAATGATACCATGAAAAGTACTAACTAGTACAAAATGCAATAGCTAGGCTGTGAAATGACAATGCCCATATAACATTGAAAAATCTAGAAGTTGTGTACTGGACAAAATGTAACATTTTTGATGTTGACTTTTGAACCCTAAAGAACTTGGGACTTAATCATTGAAGGGTGTTTCATGACAAGTCTTATTAGCTATTAAGATCTGCACTCAATGTTCTTCTGAAGATAGCCTTACTGTTGGAAACTTAAATTTACAGCACATTGAAAAAAGGTTTCTCCTAGGTTGCTCTCAAGCTGTGGAATGTGCTCTCTTGAGATTGTCTGTTGTTCCTCCTCCCTCAGCATTTAGAAAATCTGAAAAAATATATATGCCCTTTTCCCATGCTTTTAAGTGTATTCATTAATGTTGGCATTAATTTAAATACTAAGTTTAATTTAATTAATTTAACTTTTCACATTCTGTTCTGGTTGTTGTTAGCCATCTTGAGTGTTTGCCAAAGTAGAAAGATAAGATACAACTTTATTTTTTTAAATTAATCTCCTTAATTCTAAAGAGAGATTAACTGAGTAGAAAGGAATGCATATGCTCCTGTAAGCTGGCTTGAAATCTGTTTCATTGCTTAGCAAAAAAGGTAAACATATCTAGTTTTCATTTCCTAGTTACGCATATCAAAGGCCCATATAGTAATATTATTCCAAGTCGCAGAAAGAGTTGTATTAGTTTGACGAATGATAACAAACTGTCAGCAAACCCTATTTTTCTTTTGAACATAGGATGGCAATGTAAGACAGCTCTTCCTTATATCTTATGGCAGATCGCAGAGAAGAAAGATTTGCTGAGGTCAAATGAATTTACATAAATCCAAATATATACTTTTCTTATTCTAAATGAGGAACAGAGCCAGTTTGATGTAATGATTAAGGCATCAGGCTAGAAACCAGGAGACCGTGAGTTCTAGTCCCACTTGAGACATAAAGCCGGCTGGGTGACCTTCGGCCAGTCCTTCTTTCTCAACCCAGGGAAGAAGGCAATGGCAAATTAATTCTGAAAAACCTTGACAAGAAAACTGCAAGGACTTGTCCAGGCATTTTCTGAGAATTGGACATGATTGAATGGAAGAAAAAATGAGGGGAAAAATATATCCCAATTTAGGGCACCATTGGATTATTGATTCTAGAACTGGATTCTGACCCCTGAGGAATTCCCTGAAAGCAACTGATTTTAATACTACACCAAGATACTTTGCTGACAAAAAAAAAGAGAGAAACTGGAATCCTATTTATTTCTTGGAAAGGGACTGGCAATTGAGTTAAAAGTGAAATTTCTGCATTAACTATAAGAAAGTAGCTTTCCTATATCAGAAGGCAACTTAACAGAGCTGATAGTCTCCCTGATACAATAGCAATAGCAATAGCACTTAGACTAATATACTGCTTCATAATGCTTTTACAGCTCTCTCTAAGAGGTTTACAGAGTCAGCATATTGCCCCCAACAATCTGGGTCCTCATTTTTACCAACCTCGGAAGGATGGAAGGCTGAGTCAACCTTGAGCCTGGTGAGATTCGATCTGCCAAACTGCTGGCAGCTGGTGATCAGCAGAAGTAGCCTGCAGTACTGCACTCTAACCACTGCGCCACCGTGGCTCAGAGTTTGGTTGGTTTGATGCTGGTGTGGGACACTGTCTTACTTAGTACCAGTGGTTGTGGTCTAAGCATAACGAAGTTGAATCTCCCACGTTGTTTTTAAATACCATATTTAGCAAATTTTGCTTAACAGTGTTGGTTTAACCTTTAGTCAAAAAAAGTTAAAAATTGTTTTTAAATGCCCTCAGAGCCACCACTGGGGACTTTGGAAGTCGCACCAAATAATTTAAAAACACTACTGTGCAGAATTTAATTTCAAGCTCCACTATTTCCTAACCTCACCAAAACCTTCCCATCTTACAAAGCTGGCCTTCCTAATGCCATAATCGGAAACCCTCGGTGGGGGAGATTTCCCCACGCCAGTCACAGCTGTGGGGTATGAATTGGCACTGGTGAACAGCCTCTGTCTGTGATCTAGACCTGCATTTAGGGCGCAAAGCAAACCCTTTGTGGGCTTAAAGCCAGATGTCTTTCTAGGTAGGAAGATGAAATTGGACAAGCTCTCTGTCCCCTTCGCAAGCTGCATTTATCAAGGAGCTCATCAAGGAGCAGAAAAATCATAACTGGATGAAAAGTTAACTATTATAACCAGATTATGGTTTTTTTTAAATCTTATCTGTCAATTTAGTCTCTGAACTTTACTAACCTATCTAGTAATTAGCCACAAGAAATACCTGATGGGTATTGGGCTTTTTATTTATTTATTTTATTTTGTGAGATTTATATACCGCCTCACAGTGCAAGCACTCTCTAAGCGGTTTACACCAGTAAGCAATGTATATTTATATTGCCCCCAACAATCTGGGTCCTCATTTTACCTACCTCGGAAGGATGGAAGGCTGAGTCAACCTTGAGCCGGTGAGATTTGAACCGCTGACCTGCGGATCAGTGTCAGCTAAAGTGGCCTGCAGTACCTGCCTCTAACCGCTGCGCCACCTCGGCTCTTACAAAAGCCTCTTCCTGGGCTTTTCTTTATATTGTGGCATAAAGATACAGCTTAGAGTTCCAGAATTCGGTTAGTTGGGAAGGAGGTGCTGCCATCCAGCATATCGAAATAACTGTGACTTTTCTGTAGATTCTGAAGTGGAAGCACTTCAAAGCAACGGGTAAAAAAATATGCTCTGGTTATTATCCAGATTAAACATACATGTTTGCAATGCTAAAGCTCTGCTGGTACTAAGTCCTTATTGTGCCTATAATACAATAAGCTTTAAGGACACACTTCTTTCTGACCATCTGAAACACAACCATTTGCCATTTGCAGAACCCCAGTGGGTGAAGCAGAGACATCATCATAACCCCAAAACACTGTTTTCCGGTCGTGGCATCTGTTCTGTAGAGCAGTCTTTCTCCAGAGGCTAAGCTGTACTTCTCAGTGGTAGCTTTCTCTAAGGCAGGGAAAAGCCCTTTCTTTCAAAGGTTCTGCAGCCAGATTTTATTCTCATGTTGCATTACACTTTATTTCTTACTTCTTTTATTGGTTAGAGAAATTAGTTTGCACAATGTAGGTTTACTATGGGCATTTAATTATGGTTAGTGTCCTTGCAGGTTGCACTGAGTCCAAAAAGATTCAGCAGCATGCACATTTAAAATCATTTAATAACAGTAATGCTAATTAGAGATGTAGACTATCTTGCAAAGAGGACTTCTTTAAACCGCTTAGCGTGAAATATAAATTCATTAAAGAGATACTATGTCATAGATCGAAGGTGAGCTCTCTGGTTTTCTGGAAGGTCTCTAAAAGCTTTTCCGTAGCTTTTGCTGTCCCTTGCAGCAGTATTATGTGTCACCAACAAACTCACTCATTGTGAAGGTCACCACAAAGGTGTAAGAAGTACAAGCAGAGTCTCTATCTGGCAAAGGTAAGGCTCAGTCTTCTTCTCAGGTGGCTTAAGGGGGCTTGTTGACATCCTAAATGTCCCATGCCTCCCTAGGGCTTAGTGCTTTTTTCTGTCTTTAGATATAACTAATGCAGAGAACAAGCACTCTTGCCTACTTGAGGACCCAGATTGTTGGGGGCAATATGCTGAACTCTGTAAACCGCTTAGAGAGGGCTGTAAAGCACTATGAAGCGGTATATAAATCTAAGTGCTATTGCTATTACTATTTCACACAGATAGACAAAATCTATTTCTGTATCTCAAAGGAGAACAAGAGAAGTGAGAAGTTAATGGGTTGATGGGTGAAAGCTATATGTTCACTCTCTCGTTTATTTATTATACTTATATGAGCCACAGTGGTGCAGTGGTTAGAGTGCAGTACTGCAGGCTAATTCTGCTGACTGCCAGCTGCCTGCAATTTGGAAGTTCAAATCTCACCAGGCTCAAGTTTGATTCAGCCTTTCATCCTTCCGAGGTGGGTAAAATGAGGACCCAGATTGTTGTGGGGCAATAGGCTGACTGTGTAAACCGCTTAGAGAGGGCTATAAAGCACTGTAAAGCGGTATGTAAGTCTAAGTGCTATTGCTATTGCTATATCAGGCTGTTTTTTGAAGAGCTAAGAGCTGCAGGCAGCAGAGTATATATAGAGCAACTCTCATTTAGAATAATGAAAGAAGACTTTCAGGCCACTGTTTCGGGGAGAGATTCTGTGTTTTTAAATCCTGACATTTTTTTAAAAAAATGGCTCAAACGTTCTACCAGGGAATAATTATACAGGAATATTTATTCTGCTTAAAAAGCAAAGGACAATTTGGGAACTCTTTTTGACTGTACATTGTACCAAATGGACAATCATTGAAAAGCCTCCACAGATTTTCATTTCCCCTGATGTGCAAGCAGCCATTTCCAGAGGCCTCATCCTGCTAACTGCTTAGCCTTCCTTGCCAGCTGTGCTTTCCACAGTGCAGCGTAAACAATGGTAGATATTTTGGGCCTTTAGCCATACTCATGCCCCCAACCCTGATATAAATGCTGATGGTTCTAATTTTATTTCAAAATCTAATAGGCCAAATCATTGTTGTTTAGGTGTCCTCTTGCTCAGTCTGCCAAGTGATGCCCTGCAGCAGGGGTCTCCAAACTTGGCAACTTTAAGACTTGTGGACTTCAACTCCCAGAATTCTCCAGCTGGCTAGAGAATTCTGGGAGTTGAACTCCACAAGTCTTAAAGTTGCCAAGTTTGAAGACCTCTGCCCTGGAGTTTGTTCCTACATCCTTTACCTGATGGAGCCATTGAGTATAAGAGATTATTGAGGAGGTTCTACCAGCACTCCAGGAGCTGAAAATGATACGCATTTAAACAAGGCCGTGACTAAATTTACCTAGTAACATCACTTCATATTTCCTGTTTTTTGATGGAGTCCTAGGAAAATTCTTTTTCGAAAGTATAAAAATAAATGCACCGATACAGTCATGGCTATAATATTAGGATCCCAGCTGAAACACATAAAAGCAGAGGAAGTTGACTCTTAATATAGCCATGTATGTTTGAAGCGGTGCCTATAAAGGTCATCTACCAGAGGTTGTTCCTCTAGCCTCTGACCCCAGGTGATCAGTCATAGGAAATGCCTGGGCCTAAACGCTTCATATCTGCAGTTTCAATTTATTTTCTCAGGGTTGCTTTAAGATACCAGTTGTGTAGAAATTTTCCCTAGAAGAATATTTGCATACTGTAAAAGGAAAAAAGACAGGTGGGGGTGGGGGGGAAAGGTGAGACAAATATCAGAATCTTTAAGAATGTGCGCCATCTGCTGGTCGTAGAGGGTTCAGTTACTACATGTCAGAATATTGTTGCTGCCTTTAAACCTTTAATTGTCACTTAAAACAACAACTATGCACACATATAAATGGGGTGGTGTTGATCTCTCCCTCTCTCCTTCCCTCTCCCCCACCTCTCTATTAGACATCTACATTACACCTATACCATTAAGTTCTCTCTTCTGAGGGAAACCTTTAGAATACATTTTCACTTAGCTAATTTCTTTCCTGAAATTTCAGCACAATCCTTTTGTTTTTTTTGTATACACTTCCATCCAGAGTCAGGTTTATACCATTCCCACCTGTCTGATGTCAGTTATTTTTAACATGGAAGCAAAATTTTCCTCCCTCCCTCCTCTCCCTCCCTCCTCTCCCTCCCTCCTCTATCATCTTTCTCTCTATATCTATCATCCATCCATCCATCCATCCAGGTGGGATAGAAGGATTAACTACATTGGTTCCTTCAGGCAGCCACTTGTTAGCAACTAGCCTAGAGATGCCATTGAGGGCAATATTATCCTTACTTCCTTGCCACCTTTGAGCAAGTCAGGAGGGTACCCTCTGGGAACCATAGGTAGAAAAATAAAGTCAACTCCCTGGATGATGTTGAGAACTTCCTGACTGAAATCTAGGTACATTTTGCAGCTTAGGAACTGAATGCAGGTGAGTGAGAATCAGAGAGCCATTAGGGCTCAACCTTAAAACACCTGTAGCTTTAGAATGACAAAGAATGATTCCATAATGAAAGTTACTGGTGAGCTACTGAACTTAGTGACTATTGTTGTCATGATATAATCTGAAAGCCAATTCACAACTGGCCATCAAAGTCAAGAAGGTTTGGATACTTTTGATAAGATCTTTTTTTTTGTACTTTGGATATTGCAACATGCCATTTTTTTAAAAATGTCTTGAATGAACTAGTATGTGGGGGCCCAGAGATACATTAAGTCAATCATAAAATGCATTATGGTTTCTTGAAAACTCTATTTATACTGGGAAGTAAAAGCTATGGCAGATAAATGTGCTTTATTTTGGCGATTTAATAAAAAGTTTCCTTATGAGAAGTGGGGACATCCCAGAGAGAGAATTAAAGTTCTGGTTGTTATTATTACAGTTTGTTCCACAGTCAGCCAGATGCTTAGGCTGGATTAGGCATTTTTGTACACCTGTTGAGTCCTTCCCAAGGACCTGGAATAGGCAGTAGTTGTTATCTGATTGTGCTAAACGTATCATCATAGGATGTAAGCTGTTTTCCAAGTAAAATTGCCTTTTGCAATTGATTGATGGTGATTTTATCAATGCTGATAGTGTTCAAGTGATATTATTATTTAAATTTATATGCTGCCCATTTCCCAACAATCTACAGTACAAAACTATGGAACTTTTGGATAAAAGCATACCAGAGATTTAAAGTACCTTCAAAATATTGGTTTCATTTACAGAGATTTAATTAGGGGAGGAGTGAAAGGAAACAGACTTTCCAATGAATCAGAAAACACTTTTAGTGAAGAATCCAAGCACCTCCCTATGCATTACTTCAGTTTCATCTAAATCTAGTTGCAAACACAAATACATGCATTTTCTTTTTTTTTTCCTTTCCCTTTGTGTTTGTATAATGTTACTCTTTTATAAAAACACCAAGCAAATACAACACCTGCTCCTTGGAAGCAGGTGCAAAATTCCTCAAAAATTCCTCATTTTTTCAGAGATGACAAAAATGGAAAGCCGGCGACATTCTTTGGCTCCTCTTGTGACATAGTAACCAATACAATTGACCTGACTAACACGTTATCCAGCCAACGTTATCCATTGTAGCATTATTCAATTAAATGAGAATCATTACATCAGTCTAAGGTCACCACAGAAAACACAGCAGTTATTAATAGAGTGATAGGCCACATTCATCACTATGAAATAGTCTCTGAGTCACTGTTCAGTAAAGGCACAACTTTGTGGCTAGAGCGCTTCCACAGAATGCAGTTGCTTGGACAAATTCACCATGTGTCAACAGTGTGCTTATGAGGCAAAGGAAAAACTACGCATCTGAAGTTCCTGGTGAACTTCCTAAAGGTTATCTGTTTGTAGGAGACAGCTACTAAGTTATGAAATAGGACTGGCTTTACAGAGAATGACCAGTTCATTTAGGATTTTTAAAAAAAAATGTTTTTCAGGCTTATCAAATGAACACGATGTTTATTCTTTTTGAAAAACAATTCTCTAGAAGAAAAGCCTTGTTTATCTCTTCAGTGTGGCTTGTCATGGAAATATATGAGGCTGAAACGTGAATTGTGAGGAAGTGTAAGAACTTGAACCAAGCTGTCTCTTTTCTAACCCATCCACGCTCCCTTTGCTTCTGGCTTCTATGTTAGAGCATTCACCTATAAATAGTTTGTGAAGAAATGACATTTTTCCAATATTTCTCCCTGTACTTTACAAGCAGTAACAATAGCACTTATATACCACTCCATAGTGCTTTACAACACTGTCTGAGTGGTTTACAGAGTCAGCATATTGCCCCCAACAATCTGGGTCCTCATTTTACCGACTTTGGAAAGGTGGAAAGCCAAGTCAACTTGGTCAGGATCGAACTCCTGGCAATGGGCAGAGTTAGCCTGCAATACTGCATTCTAACCACTGTGCCACCATGGCTCCACAAGCATTCTCATTTGCTCAGATCTGGATGGATGAGAGCTTTCCTATGGGAAGCCATTCCTTAGCCCTTCTGCTGCTGGTTGGACATGGGCTGAATTATTCCAATTTTAAATTGCTGTTTCAAATACTCAAACTTATCTCAGTTCAATTGATATGTGCAATTAATACATATTTTTTTAAAAAATAAATAAATGTATCTTTAGAACACGTTTGTCACCACCCTCTTATTAGGAAAGCAGACTTCTGTAGTGGAAATTGCCTTCTGTAGTTGTGAAAGTTTCCTGAAAGATTTGGAATCTAAATTGAAGAGCAATTTTTCCCCCCACATCATTGTTGAGATTTTCCTTCCAAATATATGGGGGTGATGAGCAGTAGAGAAGTCACAGTCACAGATAGAGTTACTGATAACCTCTTCCTGTCCCTGAAAGGCAGGGATAGGCAACCTGTTGATCCAGCACCATGTGCAAGTACAACCACATTTTTTTTCCAGCCTTCAGATCTCTTAATGAAAATAATTTGTACAATTTTCCTACCATTGAGAGAAATGCGCCAAAAACTGTAGCGTATAGTCTAAAACAAATTTAACACATTTTTATCTAAAAATGGTCAGCTAAGATACAAAGAGAAAATTCCAGAACTAATGATCTGTACGGTTCTTTGGATTTGATTTGGAAGAGATACTTTGGAATATGGCCCCTTTCCATGACTCATTAAAATGTCCACATCATTTCCCCAAATCATACAGTCCCCATATCCATGTTTCAGCCTCAGCCTCCTTATCTCATTGCCTAATTAACTGCAATCCATGGCTTTCCCCAAGGAAGGCAAGGTTAGCTACCTTTCCATCCCAGGCATATTAGCTATACTACTAAAGAATAGATGCATCATTTTCAAGTTAGCTTTAAACTTAGTATGTGGTGTGAAAATTTCTGTGTTCATCACCATCGGTATTGCCATGTTGGCTTGGGTTGCCTTGAAGAGTTTTGGTTCAACTTTTGCAGAATCACAAATTGCCTGTCACTGCCTGAGCAGATGGACAGACCTAACAGCAAGTCAAACTTTAAATGATATTTTTTTTTCTGCTTGTGGAAAAACGTGAGAAAAATTGGGCACTGTTCAGGTTACCATTAATGCTTCAGAAGCAGAGTGTCTCTATCTTAAAAATAATAAGTGAAAGATGATGATAGTCAGTTAAATAGCCAGGGTGAGAGACTCGTTGGTCACTATACCTCATTTTATAGGAAAACACACATATACACTACAGTAGTGGGTTGTAAATCCCGTCGCTACCTGTTCGCTTGTGCGCGTGCGTGATGCTTCTGTGCATGCGCAGAAGCGTCCCGGGCAGGTGGGCGGAGCCTCCTGCCACCGCTACCAGTTCGTCAATCCAGGCCGAACCGGTAGCAACCCACCGCTGATACACTACCATACAAGACTGTATAGAAGTAATAGCTGATGAACAATTTGTGCCTTTGAAAGAAGATGTTCAATTAGGCATGGTTTTAAATTCTGGGCCTGAGACAGTTCTAAAACATTGTATGACTGAGACAAATATGTAGAGCATGAAGAAGGAGCCTCAGCAGCACAAAATTAAGGCCAGACTGTTGCTGAGAAACTAATACGTTTAAGGAGTCTGAATGGAACAACTGATATCTTCTTTATCGTATGCCATTGGCAAGAGACTTAGCAAAGAAAAACTTCATTCTGGTTGGCACATTGAAGAACAAACAAACCAGTAATTTCACCCATGTTCTTCACCCACAAACCCACAGCAACATTTTTGGTCTTTACCAAGATTTGACATTTCTACGTTTCTGTGCCAGAAGGACAGTAATTCTTTCTACGATGCATAATGATGTAGCCAACTCAACCCAGACTTCCAAGTCTGAAGTCATTCTTCACTCAACCAAAGGCACCAGGAACACCTGTGAACCAATGGTTTCCCCATACGTCTTTGGGCACATCATCAAATGGCAGCCAATGACACTTTTTTTTCAATTTGTCGAAATTATATAGAAGCTGAACCGCTGACATTGTTAGTAGACAGTCTGAATAAGCAGGCAAAATCCTGTGAGCTGAAATGTTGGCAACACATATATGCATAAACAAAGAAAGCAGGTCTGGCAGATTCAAGGCAGTGGATACCATCTTTGAAACAGTCTTGCACAGAACGGTAGAGAAGATCAGTGTAGGTTTTTTTTTCCAGAAGCTTAACAGCACAGAAGATGCCCAGGGAAAATTTCTTGAGTTTGATTTGGTTGCTAGGAAATGTGCAGAGAGCTGCTAATTACTTCTGCATCCTAAGCGACTCCACCCCTATGGTTAGACATTTGAGCCACGGTGGCACAATGGTTAGAGTGCAGTACTGCAGGCTACTTCTGCTGACTGCTGGCTGCCAGCAGTTCGGCAGTTCAAATCTCACCAGGCTCAAGGTTGACTCAGCCTTCCATCCTTCCGAGGCGGGTAAAATGACGACCCAGATTTTTGGGGGCAATATGCTGACTCTGTAAACCGCTTAGAGAGGGCTGTAAAAGTACTGTAAAGCGGTATATAAGTCTAAGTGCTGTTGCTATTTGTATATTTCTAAAGTGAGAGTAACACTTAGCTTTCATCTTTTGCATGTTGTGATCTGTGATCACTGTTCTAACAAATGTGAAGATCTTAAAAAATAAGAGATCCTCATGAAAAATAGATAATTAGTGTTCAAATTGTGCTGCGTTATTGATCCCAAGGTCCGTGATTGACCTTTGCAACTTTCCCAGCTGGCTTCTGACAAGCAAAGTCAATGGGGGAAAGCTAGATCCGTTTGATGACCACGCGATTCATTTAACAACTGCAGTGATTTCTTTAACAGCTGTGGGGAAAAGTCGTAAAATTGGGTATGATTCACTTAGCAAACTCTTTGCTTAGCCTTGGAAATTATGGTCCCAATTGTGGTTATAAGTTGAGGACTTCCTGTATCTGATAAACAAATAAGCCTCAGTTGTTTCTTCCAGTCAAGAGAAATTCAGCCGATTCTGTCAGATAACTCTGTTGCATACCCCAGTCCAAATGCCATTGTCGTCTTTTCTCACACGGGGCAAACTTTGAAAAACTTTGGAACATTTCAGAATCAGATCGGCCTCTCTTCCCAACATATCTGTAACTTTAACTGCAGGGGCGGGCTCCTTTTACCTTTTCCTACCAGTGCACAGCGCGACATTTCGCGCACAATTTTAGTTCCGTGCATGCGCAGAGGGATGATTTTACTTCCACGCAAGCTCAGAGAGCCGAAAAATCACCAAAAATTAGAAAAAAAATATTGCTGCGCGCATGGACCGGCACAGACAGCACCGGAGCCGTCATGCCTAAATTACGTCATCAGCAGGCTACTACTGGAGCGCCCGAACTGAACCGCACTGGTAGGAACCCACCTCTGTTTAACAGAGAGTTCATTGTGTCTTTAAAAAAAATTCCCTGGTAATGGGTCTGAAACCATTGAATTTGGTTGTTGAGCTTGCCAACCGCAAGGCCTACTCATCCTTGCCTTTCACTTCTCTTATGTTCATTTAGTCATGCAGGTGAACATGTGCAACATGCTGCATGAAATCCGGTACTGGAACATAATCTTTCAAGCAATGCCATGCTACTTACGAAACAATATAATTCTTGGCGGGCTTGCGGGCATGCAGAGTTTTACTTAGTCAAGCAATTCTAGATCTAATGAACCATTCCCAAACAGCTTGTTAAGTCTACATCACGGAGGAGGCCCATTTGGTGATAAGCAAAACCACCTGCTTTGAGTTCCAAAGTTTTCCCCCTCCAACCTTTTCTTGTCGGCTATTTGGAGGTGCCTACCCTGTGTTTGCCTTGGAAAGGTAGCCAAGGGAGGAATCTGCAAAGGCAATTATGGTGCTGATAATTCTTCATCTTGCTTTTACTGAAACTGAGATCCAGACCACAAGTATCTCCAGTTTGGGGTTTGTGGATAAGTCCCACGTGATCTGGTCACATCTTCCAGGAGTTCTTTAATTTGCCCTTCTGGAAGTGCAACGGCAGCTCCAACCGCAAAGCAAGTTGTCTTGGTTTCTGCTGAGATACTCAACACTGTGGCTTTATTCCGAACATTTTACCCATTTCCAAAGCATTTAGTTCCAGTGATTCTGTTCCCTTGTTCCATCAAGTTGGCTCACTTATCCCACTATGGGTATGATCCACTCAACACTGAATAATTTTAGGTCCCACTGATTTCCCTTGGAGATATTGTAGCCTAGTCTGAAACACACTTTCTGGATTAAATGGTAATAGAGAATGGAAGTCCAGCCTTCACCGTGCTACCCTATCCTGTTACCATGGATGAAAATTCATAGTATTCAATAGAACTACCTTCAAAAGAAGTGGGCCTATAGAGTACTGCAAGGTTCCGTTGAACTTAATTAAAAATATTTGTCTAGCTGCCTAGCTTAAACCGAACTCTGGGTTTCTTATAATCAAAAATAGAACCAGTAACGCAATAAAAAACCAAACGCAACAAATCCAATAAACGAAAAACAGAACATGGCATCACAGCCACACTACCCCCCATTTTCTGTCACATAATCTCACCCTGTCCCAATGCTTTGGGGAAAGAGCCAGCTTTTAAGTGCTTTCCTTAAATTTAAATGGTAGGGCCCTCTTTTATTGTGGGCGGGGGTGTAATTTTTCACAGGGCAGGGTCTGCAATGGAGAAAGCACAACTCTTAAAGATCCACAAGGAAGGAACCTGGAGTATGCCTACCCTATCTGTTCTGGTGGGATGGGCAGATACCCTCAGGGAGATACAGTCCCACAGATAGGTCCAATGCCATGTAGAGCTTTAAAGATAATAACCAACATCCTGAATCACATCTAAAAATAAACTGGAAGCAGTGCAGTTTGCACAATAAGGGCATAATATGGGTGAAGTAGGGATGCTCAGCACTATATATGCCACTGTATTCTGGACCAGATGTAGCTTTTAGAAGATCTTCAAGCGTAGCCCTTGAATATAGCCCTTGAATATAGAGAACATTGCAGAAATCCAAATGAGAAATGATGAAGGTGTAAGCAACCATGAACAAGGCTTCCAGGTCCAGGAAAGATGCAAAAATTTAATTTAATTTAATTTAATTTAAAGTTCTTATAGGCCGCCCAATCCCGTAGGACTCAAAAGATAGCAATAGCACTTAGACTTACCGCATTTTTCAGAGTATAAGATGCACTGGAGTATAAGACGCACCTTAGTTTTTTGGGAGGAAAATAGGGGGGGGAATCTGCCTACCAGGTATTCATCTGGCTAGTGTCCTTAGTCTGGTCAGCTTCAGCACATTATTTTATCCCCTGGTTAGGGCTTAAAAAAACCTTATTTGGAGAGAGTAACAATGAAAGAGCCAGCAAGCTGGGAAGACTGTTAGCACCTCGTTAGGGCTGGAAAGAAACTTATTCGGAGCAAGTAGAGCAATGAAAAAAAGCCTGCAAAGACTTAGGGCTGGAAAGATATTCTTCGAAGAGGGTAACAATGAAAAAGCCTGCAAGGTAAGAGCTGGGAAGATTGTTAGCACCTCATTAGGGCTGGAAAAAAAGCTCCGAAAAAGCTACGTTCAGAGTATAAGATGCACCCAAATTTTCAGACTCTTTTAGGGAGGAAAAAGATGCGTCTTATACTCCGAAAAATGCGGTATATACCACTTCACAATGCTTCACAGTGCACTCTAACAGAATCAGCATATCACCCCCAACAATATGGGTCCTCATTTTACCGATCTCGGTAGGATGGAAGGCTGAGTCAACCTTGAGCCGGTCAGGATCAAACTGCTGGCAGTGAGCTGAATTAGCCTGCAATACTGCATTCTAACCACTGCGCCACCAAGATGGACTATCAAAAACGTATTTTGTAATTCCCACTAAATCCGGTAGAATTTACTCCTCAGTAAATTATTCCCAATTGCTTTCTCAACCTTATCCTTTTACACAGTTATGTATAAATTACTTTGGCATATTGAACACAGTAGTATAAGTTAAACTCTTGCATAGACTTGGGCTGTTATTTATACTTGATTAATGGGTACTTGTCAGTCAGCTAAGGTTAATTTTCAGTGATTCGGGTGTTACCCAACCATACCTTTTCTTTATTACTATAATTGGTAAGGGGAAATAAACAAAAACCAGACAGTTGGACTTGTGCAAAAAGGAATTCTTCCCGCAGAGGCAAAGCTGTCACTGGTACAACTCTTAATCTGGAGACAGCATCATTTAGGTGCCAAATTTTCCATCATGAGGTCTCACATTCAACCCTTGGACCAAGGAACAAAGATCTGGCTCAAAAATTAGAAGGTAAGATGGACTAAAGACCTGGCTCCAAGGCATTTTGTTATGTCTCTATCATATGTCCATGTTAGTCTGCCTTTAAACGTTCTACGTTTATTTTTCACTATCTTGAAAATGTCAGAAACTCTCTAAACGTTCCACCCAAGCAAAAATGGATCAAATGCTCAATAACTGAATAAAGAGCCTTATAGTTTAACTCGGGGAATGTAAGCTATCATATGTTAAGTGTGCTCAGCCAGCTGAGGTCACTGCCAGTCAAATTGATTTGGCCGTTCCTTAGTGTCTCCATGGCTTGTGGAGAAACTGACCGTGTTCATCACCAGACTGTCTTTCTTCATAGTTGAAGAATCCAAAGACATACGACCAGAAATGTATACTGATGAGTTTGAGTTGGCCCAAAGTAAGCAACAATACCCAGAAATAAGTCATAGGAGGACTTTTATTCAAAACCGTTTTGTTTATTTACCTTTGGTATTTGCCAGCAAAGAGGTTAATTGCCTGCCACTTAACATGGTTTCCTTCTGAACATGCATGAAATGCAAAACTGTTTCCATTCTGACTTCGTTCCCATTTCTAATGTTCTCTTTCTTTATTAAATTGTAAGCACGTCAAGGCAGAAGACCACTCTTGGTTAAGATGCCATGCATAAGGAAGGAATGCTAAATCACAGCTCTCTTGCCTTGGAACTTCCTTTGAGAAAGAATCATTCATTGATGTAGAATAAACTCTAGAGCACATAGATTTAACGTTCCTAATCTTGTCTTCTCCCCTATTGATTGTGTGACACCTGGGAAGGGATAATGGGAGTTAAAACCCAAATCTTCTGGGGAGCAGTAGGTTGACAAGGTTTGAGGCAGGCCTTCAAAATACTGATTAACTGTAAATTATCTGTGCTTTGAGTCTCTCTCTCTCTCTCTCCCTCCCTCCCCCCCTCTCTCTCCCTCCCTCCCTCCCTCCCTCTACCTACTACCGGTACCTACCTACCTACCTACCTATTTACGTACCTATCTCTCTAATTTAAATGGCTGCCCATTCCGGGGGAAATGGGCAGCCATTTGTCAGTGTACAACAATCCAGTAAAAACAGTAAATAAACAAAACAATCAATACTTAAAGCCATTATATAATTATTAAAAAGAATTAAAGTTATAAAAGCAAAACTAAATTAGGAAAAAAAAGAATAACAGATGGGGAGGTGTTAATAAGGGAGCCACCTCATAGGTTCGCCCATCGGTGGCATGCAGCTGGATCCGGGCGGTGATCACCGCTTCTTTGAGGGAGGGATCCGTACCGCAGTCGTTAAAAACTGCGGTGGTGCGACCCCTCCTGAAGAGGCCTTCCCTGGATCCAGCTGATTTGAAGAACTATCGTCCAGTCTCCAACTTACCTTTTTTAGGGAAAGTTGTGGAGAAGGTGGTGGTGACTCAGCTTCTGCAGCTCCTGGATGAAACGGACCATCTAGATCCTTATCAGTCGGGTTTCAGGCGCGGCTACAGTACAGAAACTGCCTTGGTCGCCCTGATGGATGATCTCTGGCGGGCCCGGGATGGGGGGAACTCCTCCATCCTGGTGCTACTTGACCTCTCAGCGGCTTTCGATACCATCGACCATGGTATCCTTCTGCATCGGCTCGGCAAGTTGGGAGTGGGAGGCACCGTTTTACGGTGGTTCTCCTCTTATCTCGCCGATCGGATGCAGTCGGTGTTGGCAGGTGGGCAGAGATCGTCCCCTAGGCCCCTATTATGTGGGGTGCCCCAGGGGTCGGTTCTCTCGCCCATCCTGTTTAACATCTACATGAAACCGTTGGGTGAGATCATCCGCAGACATGGGGTGTGTTTCCATCAGTACGCTGACGACACCCAGCTGTACATCACCACCCCGTCTGACTTCAGGGAGGCAGTGGATGTAATGTGCCGATGCCTGGACGACGTTAAGATCTGGATGGGGAGGAACAGGCTCAGACTAAACCCCGATAAGACTGAGTGGCTGTGGATATTGCCTCCTAAGGTTCATGACAACTACCCCTCCTTGGTTTTTGAGGGTGCGAAACTGACCCCCTTAGACCAGGTCCGCAACTTGGGGGTCCTCCTAGATCCACAGCTAAAATTGGACCACCATCTTTCTGCTGTGGCTAGGGGGGCCTTTGCACAGGTTCGCCTGGTGCACCAGTTGGAGAAGGAGGCGCTACTCACGGTCACTCATGCCCTTGTCACCTCGCGGTTGGACTACTGCAATGCGCTCTACATGGGGCTACCCTTGAAGAGTATCCGGAGACTTCAGCTGGTGCAAAATGCGGCTGCGCGTGCTGTGGTGGGTGTGCCAAGGTACACCCACGTGACACCGATACTCCGCCAGCTGCATTGGCTGCCCATCGGTCTCCGGGTCCAATTCAAGGTGTTGATCACCATCTTTAAAGCCCTTCATGGCTTAGGACCAGGATATCTTCGGGACCGCATTCTGCCTCATACTTCCCTCCGACCGGTTAGGGCCCACAGAGCTGGCCTCCTCCAGGTCCCGTCGGCCAAACAATGTCGGCTGGCGGGCCCCAGGGGGAGAGCCTTCTCTGTGGCTGGCCCCGTGCTCTGGAACCAACTACCCCCAGAGACCCGGACTATCCCCACTCTGCTGGCTTTCCGTAAAGCCATTAAGACATGGCTTTTCCTGCAGGTGGGGGGGACAACTTAATTCCACCTGAGCCTACCCCCCAAGTATGTATGTGTCGAATGGATGTTGCTGTTTTAAATAATTGTTTTAAATTTTTGTACTTGTTTTTAAATTTTATGTAATTTCTTTGTTTATTCTTGTATTTCTCCTTGTTGTAAGCCGCCCCGAGTCCCTCGGGAGTTGGGCGGCATATAAGAATAACAAAATAAATAAATAAAATAAATAAATCCCCCTGGAGTCACCAGGCCTTCTGGCATAACCAATTCTTGAGAGGCCTTCAGGAGCTCAGGAGTGATGAGGTCAATCTTCTCTCTGGAGGGAGAAGGTTCCACAAAACAGGCACCATTAGCAGAAAAGGTCTGTCACTTAGGCCCCATCCGATGTATCTCTCTAGATGTCAGCACACAAAATTTACCCATTCTGTGAGACCTGGTGAGATGGGTGGATGAAATCAGGGAAAGGTAGTCCCTCAAATAACTTGGTCCTTTACCATGTAGGACTTTAAGGGTCAACACCAGCATTGGGCCTGGAAATAAACTGGCAACCAATGCAATTCATTCAGCAGTGGTGCAACATGTGCTCTATCAGAAATGCATAACTACTCGTACTGCTGCGTTTTGCTCCAGCTGAAGTTTTCAGATACTCTTCAAGGGCAGCCCCATATAGAGTGCATTGCAATACTCCTACCAGGAGGTGACCAGGACATGAATGACCATGAGTAGGGCTGCTTGGCCCAGGAATGGGCACATTTGGTGCACAATATAGAGTGGTGCAAAGGCCCTCCTAGCCATGACTGCCATGTGCTCCTCAAGCCTGGAGGTCTCTTAGATTGCATATATTTATTTGTTTGTCAAACATGTACAAGCTAGTAGGTGTTTGTATAAACATAACATAAGCAAAGAAGTACAGATAAATGAGGACAATAGAACAGTAGGACAGGGCCGGTAGGCACAGTGGTGCGCTTATGCACGCCCCTTACAGACCTCTTAGAAATGGGGAGAGGTCGACTGTAGACAGTCTAAGGTTAAAGTTTTTGGGGTTTGGGGAAGAAACCACAGAGTCAGGTAGTGCATTCCGGGCATTGATCACTCTGTTGCTGAAGTCGTATTTTCTGCAGTTGAGTTTGGAGCGCTTTACATTACGTTTGAATCTATTGCGTGCTCATGTGTTGTTGCGGTCTATTCCTTGCTGTGCAATCCCATCCTATACCAAAGTTAACTTGATTATGAAAGAATTCTTTGTCCAGTAAGTAATGGTCCCAAAATTAGGCATAGTTTAGGGTGCCATGGAAATAGGCAGTGTTTCATTATTATTGTACTATTTTATTGCCAGGGAATGGGAAAGTGTTTCTAGGTGTTTCTGTCTCATGTGCTAAAATAATTTGGCTGGCTGTGTGGATATCATGTACCTCGACTTGGGTGAGTAAGGGGCCATTGTTTCTTGTCCCACCTCAAGCAGCCAAAGTCACCTGGATTAGGAAGATGCATTCCAGCAACTTTATTGATGATTAATCATTGTGGAATTTTTTTTTCTAATGGTCAGGAATGGCCCTGGCCATTATTTCAGCCTGAAAATAGAGCTAATTAGCCTGATGATAGTACCTACGTGCTTGATTTATTCTTTTTTTAAAAAGGGGGGGAAGCTGGGCAACCACGTCCAGTTTCTTTCCTCAATATAACTTTCAAAAGAGAGGTGCACTTTTCTCCATTATGGTCATCCAAAGCAAGAAAACACATGACCTTACTGGACCATTTACAAGCCAGTATAGTTTTCCTAAATATAAGTCCTTGCCTCATTGATTCTAAGACTGTTGGTGATGACCTGAATATGTGCAGATTTGTTGGGGGGTGGGTGGGAAGGAAAGAGACATGTATGTCTACTTTTTCTCTTTTTCCAGAAAATTTAGAATTTCCCTTAAACTGATGGTGGTGGTGGCGCAGTGGTTAGAATGCAGTACTGCAGGCTACTTCTGCTGATTGCTGGCTGCCAGCAGTTTGGCTGTTCGAATTTCACCAGGCTCAAGGTTGACTCAGCCTTCCATCCTTCTGAGGTGGGTAAAATGAGGACCCAGATCGTTGGGGGCAATATGCTGGCTCTGTAAGCCGCTTAGAGAGGGCTGTAAAAGCACTGTGAAGTGGTATATAAATCTAAGTGCTATTGCTATTCCCAGTCTGTTGCAGTCAATTGCATTTTCACATTATTGGAATAGCCCTAAGTTTGTTTGTTTTTTCTTTTAAATATTTTTTAAAGTATTAGATATCTACCTATGAATTTTCTCCAAAACTTTAGCCTTTGGTGTTAATGAACGTTGCTTGATTTAGGTCAGAGTAGTTAATTTAGTGAGCTGACATTTTGGACGTCAGCTCCCATCAGCTCCCCTTAACAGGGCTAAATGGCAAGGGAAAATGGAAGTTAAACTTCAAAACATCTGGAAATCACGAATTGCCCTCTCCCTTTTTAGTCATTAATAGAAGTGCCAAAGCTGTCTTGAAAAAAACAAGCAACAATCACCTTGAGGATTTCTCTATATTTTCTGGCTCCAGTCCCAAAATCTATATGCAGAATACTTAAAACTGCATACATATCCCTATGCAGGATCATCAAGATTTTTATATCACTAAACACTGACCCCATAGAAAACATCTGCTTAAGGAAACAGATGGAGCTAGCAACCTGCATTTAATGGCCTATAATTATAACTCAAAACAAAATATGGATATTATTTAAGTAGACTGTATCAACCATTTGGAGGAGATGTTCATTCAGATCCCTTCCAGCATCTTCGTGGATGATCCACTTTTTCAACCCTATCAAATTAAAACTGATCACAGATAGACACAGGGCCCTTGTCCAGTGATGGATCTATGCTTTTCCATATACATGTTTGCTATGTAATTGACCTAAATTGCATATTGGAACATGTAATGAATGATCACATCCCCTCAAATGTAATGTTTCAATAGAATCACTCTACTAATACCTAAATGAGCTTTGCCCCGGAAGCTAAAGATGTCTGTTTTTGCAACATTCACATAAAAGTTCATGCATGTAATAATTTGAACACAACACACATTCCAATTGAGGAGAATGTAGTTCCATCTGCTTTCCGCTGAGTGAATGTTCTAGAGAGAAAAGGAAAACAAACAAGAGAGAGGGAGATTTAAAATATATGGCCCCGCCCACCTGTAGTCCATTTTACTGCATTATTCAACTCAGTTGTTCTACATGGATAAGCCAGGATCTAGCTTTAGGTCAATGAGCAAAGAAGAAATAAATGATACACAGACGTGTGGAAATGGATGTCCATTCTTTCATTTTGCAGAATAAATACTTGGATATACAAATTTCAGGATGGAGTTAACTGAAAGTGAAATCAGCAGGTTGTACACAGATCGATTTGATTTGATTTGATACACCACTAACCATAAAGTCTTATGATTAAAACAGGGCTGGATTCTAACTTACCTCGCTGCCGGATCGCTTCCTCCTGCGCTGCATGTGCAGTGCTGAAAAATCCGGGGGGGGGGCAGAAAAAAAGATGGCGACTGCATGCACAGTGCTGGAAACTCGGCTTCTGCACATGCTCAGAAGAAGAAAAAAATTAAAAAAATTAAAAAGCAAAAAAAAAAAAAGCAAAAAAAGCCAAAAAAGAGCAAAAACAAGATGGCGATTACATGCACAGTGCCGGAAACTCGGCTTCTACACATGCTCAGAAGAAAATTTTTTTTTAAAAAAATTATTTTTTAAAAAAAAAATTTAATTTTTTAAAAAAAAATTTAAATTTTTAAAAAAAAATTTTTAAAAAGATGGCCGCGCCCACAGACCGGCACCGACCGAACCGGTTCCGTGATATCATCATGATGTCACCAGCGGGTTGCTACCGGTTCAGGTGAACCAGTCCTAACCGGGAGGAACTCACCTCTGGATTAAAAACGGCAAAGAAAAACACAAGGTAGGTCCTATGTTTTGTTTATGGAGATTGTCAGTCATCCAGGTCATGGTTGTCCCAAAGGTGTTTTTCAAAAGGCAACTGGACTTTGTTTTTCCTTGTAGATGTTTCGTTTCTCTTCCAAGTAGCTTCATCGAAGAAGTCAGAACTGAAGAAGGATGAGAAACGAAACGTCTTCAAGAAAAAACAAAGTCCAGTTTGCCTTTTGAAAAAGCACCTTTGGGACATCCTACGCATTGGCTGCGGCACCAGCTCTACTCTTTACCGAGGTGTGCAACAGACATTGGGTGGAAGAACAGAATGATGGTAAACACAGCCAGCAGGCTGTGTCCAAAGTATGATAATACCAGTCACTTGTCTGGTCATGCCATTCTTGGCTGAAGTTTCCAATACTGGCATATAGTAAGTATAATTTGCCAAGAAAGGAGGAGATATTACTTTTGACAAGTAAGCAGCTGAACTGCAATTCCATGAAACAGTTAAAAATTGGAAGAAGTGTTGTTAGACCAAAAAGGGAGAAAATGTACCAAAATTCCAGCTTGATGCAATTACTCTGACAAGAATTTAAAATAAAATTAAAGTTAACAGCTTAAACTGATGTTTGAGGGTTTTAAAAAGATTTAGTTTCCCTTGGAACCCCTACGTTATTTGATCCAGTATAATCTCAGTGTGCGCTACTCATAATTCCTTTTCCTGAGTGCCATAAGCACTAGATTGTGCCCACCGGTTGTTACAAATGTCTAAAAATCATAAAATTATTAAACCTAGATTAAAGTGCTCAGTAAATCTGGTGTTATTTTAGTCTCCTGCCATAACTTACATTCACTACTAAATGGTTCTGTTGGCCTGCAAGAAACTGTCATAAAGCAACTATGTAAGGAGGTGTTTTGGGTTTGTTTCAGGGCAACATGAGCCAAGTTAACATGGCAACCAAAATGTGTAACAGAAACATTTAAATGCTTTTCATAACTGGAACCCTTGTAAGTCCATGAGCACATGTTGGCTTCTGGGCAGAGAGCTAACTAGAGATTATGTGTGCATATTCTGCTACTTCATCCCACATCGTATGTATGAAAATTTAACTACCCGGAGCATGAAGCAACATTTTTAAGGTCATATTCGAATAGGCTTACTCATGTTGCATGGCAACCAAGCCCCACTCAAGTCTTGTTGATTTAGGCATTTGTCATGGGTGATACTCAGAAAGAAACCACGGAGATAAAGTGATACCTTTGATCTTCTTAGCGAGGCTGTAGAACGTCCAACTTTCTCTGACTAGTTTTATTTTCCACCTTGTCCCACCTATGGAATTAATTGTGTTTCCTCGGTTCTCTTCCAGTGTATAAAGATCTCATTGCCCAAAAGAAGAGGATATCTGGGGTGGTTTCAGCAAACACATCTGGAGAAAGCTGGAAAAGGTAGCCCAGTTCTTAAGAGCATATTGGCATAGATCTGTGTGATAGGTAAGTGTTATATACTTTGTGCATTGCGCATAGTTAGACCATGACTGTGGCTTTATTATTGACCCAAAGTTTTCATTTATTTTGTTCAGTATTACTTCAACCCTCAACCCCTTAAGCAGCTTCCCCCTCACCATAGAGAGAAACAATGAAACATGAGTAGCTCAAAGTGCAGGAGTTCATATAAAGCCAGGATAGAATCTTCTCCACCAACATTGCTAATATCAGCCAACCCTACAAAGCACAGGAGCCACTTAGCCATTGGACTGGAGTAGAATTCCCATCCTGGTTCTTTATGATTTTAGATGAAAATTTCAGACAGATGTGGAGATTCCAAGAAGTGCTTTTGTGGTCGCTCTACAGTTGAACGTTTTATTGACGGTCTCAATTGTTTCTAATGCAGCAGTTAATAGAGCAGTACCATTAGTTCCTACTACAGATGGGATAACTAGGGTGGATCTGAGACATGGTGACTTCCTTAAAGCCTTCATGGGCCATGGGATTTAAATTTGGGTCTCCCCTCATTTCATATAATGCTATTCTAGTTCATGCAGAAGTATTTTCCCTATCATTCGTTCCCCTATGGTAGATGAAAGCCAGTATTCTATTACTTTTCTTAAGTGAGCAAAATTTAAAGGAAGTATAGAGCCTTATATCATATATAAGATATGTATATAGAGTATATAAGTGGTGCAGTGGCCAAGAAGTGAAGACACTGCTTCCCACTCGGAAGGTTGAGAGTTCAGTCCTACCCTGTTTTCTCCAAAATAAGACATCCCCTGATAATAAGCCCAATCGGGCTTTTGAGTGCATGGCAATAAGGCCAAGCACTTATTTCAGAGTTCAAAAAAATATAAGACAGGGTCTTATTTTTGGGGAAACACAGGTAGGTAGCGGCAGATGTTTCTCTCGAAGGGCGTGAAAAAAACCTCTGCTGCCAACTCCATGTAGGTGTCAGGAAGGGCATCTGGCCAGTAAATGCTCAGCTCCATTCAGTCGTCCCGGCTCTACCCTGAAGCAAGGAATTACAGGGTCCAAAAAAAAAAGCTATAGTTACAGTATCTGCATCAAGGAAGGAAGCCTGAATTTCTGGAGTTATCACTATTAGGAGCGTATAAAGCGGGATCAAGAAATAGATCTGAAATAAATTTTCAATTAAGCCTCCTGCCTCTGTAAACTATTTGCAGCAACCATACTGCATTTGCAGTATGCACTAAATGTTAAGAGAGCTGATCTGGTGTCATGGTTTAAGGTGTGGCACTAGGAGCAGAGAGACCAAAGTTCTAGTTCTCCCTTAAGGATGGAAGTCAGCTGATTGACCTTGGGCAAATCGCTCCCATTCAGCCCAAATCAACATCAGGCTCTGGGATAAGCTGGCCGATAAACAAACCCTTCATTGCATCAGGCATCGATAGCTTCGTTATAAAGAACTAGGCAAGTGCATTGTTCAAAATAGGAGAAATGCTAACCGCCCCAAGTCTAGTATTTGTTAGATTCCTAGATCATAATGGTTTTTTAAAAAAATATTTATTTATTTATTTATTATTTGTCAAGCATGTATAAGGTAACAGATATAAGTATAAACATGATTATGAGTACAGGAAATGAATACGAATAAATGGGGGACAGTAGGACAGGGACGGTAGGCACGCTGGTAGGCGCTTATGCACGCCCCTTACAGACCTCTTAGGAATGGGGTGAGGTCGACAGTAGACAGTCTAAGGTTAAAGTTATGGGGGTTTGGGGATGAAACCACAGAGTCAGGTAGTGCATTCCAGGCATTGACCACTCTGTTGCTGAAGTCGTATTATCTGCAGTCGAGTTTGGAGCGGTTTACCTCAAGTTTGTATCTATTGTGTGCTCGTGTATTGTTGTGGTTGAAGCTGAAGTAGTCATTGACAGGTTGGACATTGTAGCAGATAATTTTGTGTACTACGCTTAGGTCAGACCGAAGGTGTTGATGGTTAAAGCAAAATTCCTTTGGAAGCTGATGGAAGGAGACATGGTTTTCTAAGCAAAGCTGTTCCGAGCTAGGAAAATCTCTCTCTGGCACGAAGCCTCTGTTGTTCAGAGACCTGTTTCCTCTGGGTATGACGTTCAGAGATCTCTTCTCTCTGAGTATGTTCAGAGACCTGTCTCTGCTCGGAGCTGCGTTTATTTTTTATAGCAAATTTCTTTGTGCACACAAGTGCAAAAGATTAACTTTACTAATTTAGTTACAATGGATAAATGGTTAATATATAACATATAGTATACAGACAAATCATATCAAGGTGTGATTGTTTAACTAAACAGAAATGTGTCTAATTAACTTTTACCCTGGACAAACAGAAGAGTGTTTAATTACTTTAATTAATTAATTAATTAAGAAACAGAGAGCTGAGTAAATAATCTTTACATTAAGCAGGATTGTTCAGTCAATATTTACCAAGACAGGCATTCCACATTCTTTGGCAAAGATTGATAACAACCTACAATTTTGCATTAATATTTCAGAGTTCACCTGTAAAAAAATGTTGGATTTATGTCCATTTGCTCTTTTTAAAAAAGTTTCACCTTGTGTTTTTTTTTAAAAAAAACATTGTTAATTGTAGCTAGATTTTTATAAATAATAAAAAGTGCTAAGCAATATTTTGTGGAACTGCTCCTGCATAGTTTTTATTTTTATTTTTTATCTATTTATTTGTGTCCTGCCTCTATCATTTTTACAAATAATGCAAGGTGATGAACATATCCAACACACTTTCCTCCCATTTTCCTCACAACAACAACCCTGTGAAGAGGGTTGGGCTGAGAGGAAGTGACTGGCCCAAAGTCACCCTGCTGCCTTTCATGGCTAAAGTGGGATTTATATCCACAGCATCCTGGTTTGTAGCCTGGTGCCTTAAGCACTAAACCAAACTGGCTATATAATACTGAATACTAGTTACATGGTTGCTGCTAATATACTTCAGTCACTCAAATCTCTCCTGAATCCTTTATATTTTTGTAATTTCCTGTTCTTTGTTCTCAGTATCTTAAAGGCTGTCTGTGCACTTCATAAGAGGAAACATCACTTGTTATTCTTGATCTTGTTGGCATAGGTTCATATCCATCGTTCTTATTCCTCCAGCACTAAACATCTCCATATAAACAATTGGTTTGTTAGCCATAAAAATGTGAAAGTACCCACGAAGAGCACAACGGTTGAGCAGTTACACAAAGAAATAGCTTGTTCAAGAAATCCGTTCCCACATCAAGCCCTCCCTCACAGATGTGGGCACATCATATTGTAGCTCCACACTTAATTGCTCAACTCCTGATGTTTTCCAGCTTTAACGTTTCAACTGGCTCTCTGGAAAATATTAATAATGGGCGAAAACACAGTTTTGTCTGGAATAACTTGCTCTTCTCTGGATCTGTTTAGGAGGCACATAAACAGGTGCATGTGAACCAACCCTAATATGAAAAACCAGCGGAGGACTCTCTCTACTCAGTGCACACAGTATTATCCCTGGCTCCATGCAGTCAGCAAAATATCTCAGATCTAACATGGACAGTGACAGACAATGACAGTGGTCACTATTGCAACATCATAAGCTCTTGGGATCTTGGGGAAACAGAATTGGAAATCTGTACTTTTCTCTAGGGCAGTGATGGCGAACCTTTTTTGGTTCGCGTGCCAAAAGGGGGGGGGAATGCGGGGGATCATGTGTGTGCGTGCCCACACTCATAATTCCATGCACCCCCGCACATGCACGCATGACCCCCCTGCTCCCAGCATGCAATGGCACGCCCATTTTTCGCTCTCCCCAGGCTCCAGAGCCTTTCTAGGAGCCTGGGGAGGGCGAAAACAGCCTTCCCCACCCCCTCTGGAGGCTGGAAACAGCTTGTTTCCCGACTCCCAGTGGGCCCAGAAGGCCTGAAAATCAGCCGGCTGGTACACACATGCATACCGGACCTGAGCTCGTTTGCCCACCGATATGGCTCCGCGTGCCACTTGTGGCACCCGTGCCATAGGTTCGCCATCACGGCTCTAGGGTTTGGAAGTCAGGTAACATATACATTTAATACGTTAGGACGACGACGACTACTGCTGCTGCTGCTATGACATGGTTCCTTGGATTATATCCTTTCCCCCAATACAATTTTGTTGCAGAAACAGGTAGAGACCTGAAAATGAAAATAACCTTCCATGAAATAGTGTGCATACTGTATACCTGTTCAGATGCTGGTGTCCCATCATGCTTTCTGGCAGGGGCGGGTTCCTAATTTTTTTACTACCACTCTGTGGGCATGGCTTATTTTGTGGGTGTGGCTTGCCGGCCATGTGACTGGGTGGTCATGGCTTGCGGGCCATGTGACCGGGTGGGCGTGGCTTGCCGGTCATATATTAGTTATTTCAGAGAGATGTTACTACTATTTTTGCTATTTTATACCTTACGTGAAAAGCTTTGAATACAAAGTGTGTGTTACACCATGGCAACACAGCAACCTTTATATGCAGAAAATGCTATAGTTAAAAGACAAGCAAGTCTCATACAGCATTTGTGGTGGTCTCCCATGAGAAATGAGACACGCAGGCAGGTGTCTTGGGATGGGAGCACAGAATCTTCTGTGTAACCCTCTTTTATTATAGTTTAGTTCATATCCAGTTACATTCTTATGACAATGTTAGTAAGGGGTGGGTATATACCATATATGGTCATATTGTTAGTCTACTCCTGAATACACATCCTTCAGGTAACTTATACATTCGGGTCACGTATCTATGCATTCAGGTCACGTAGGCACTGGGGTCAGCAGATTTCAAATGAGATGAGTCACATCATGCTTTTCCTGTCCTGCTTAGTGCCATTGTCCTAATAGTTAATGAAGTAACCATTACACCGGCTGAAGTAAAGTACTTTGTTCCCAAATTAATCCCACATCTCCTCCTTTTTTGTTTTATCAAACGGTCCATCCTCCAATTCCAGAAGGGCTTTGGTTTCGCTGATTAGAACGTCCTTCCTGTTGGAGAAAAGCAAGTTTTTGCACATGTGCAGGAGAGAGGGGAGACATTGCATACAACAACACAACAAAATCAATAATACAACAATAAGTAAAACTGTTGGTATGAGTGACCTCAGCCAACTCCCATCAGGTAGCCAGGACTATAGGGCATCCCAAATGTCAATGATGCCACTTCCGTCTCCGGCCAGGGGGTTGACCATGTTTTCCATATGCTCAATTGTGTGTGTGATGATATATTTATAGACAGATACATAAGCATAACAATGTGAATGAATTAAAACACAAACACATCCTTTAGCAGCCAATACAATATCTAAAGCATATCTATTCTGTAAGACCACTTCTCGAATTTCTCCTAATTCTTTGTTAATGAATTTCATAGCTTTTAATAGTGTCATTAAACATAACCACAGTCCAGTGATTGAGTAAATGTAAGTCTCTATAGTTCATCGCAACCCCAAGATTAGGGAGAATTCCCCAAGATATTTGAGTAGTCAGGGAACCCCCCAAGGTTAAGGGTTGATCTTCAATGTCAGCTCTTTTGTTCCGCAAATGACCTGTTGGTAATGTTGAAACAGGGTAAGTAGCAGGCACCAAGAGACCCAGGGTGCAAATACCCTTCCAATCCCTTGGGACCAGCCGATAGGCTCGCCGGACACAAAGAAGCCAAAATTGTGTTAGCTCATAATGTCCTGAATCAGAAGAATTAGCAAACATAATCATAGTCTCCATTTCTGAACATGCTGCATACGTGGAAACGTTTGTCCACTGATTAGATGTGCTGATACCATTTACAGTTGTAAGATTGTGTTTTATATGTGCACACCGTTTTGCTGAATCCCATACAATGGTTTGTTGGCAAGTAGTGTAATTGCCCATTTCCAAGGCATTTGCTAACAAGCCTGTGCTTTGAAAACAAAAGCGAGCAGGTTCTAAAATTCTGGTAGAAACTGCATGTGTATAGTTCAACATGACTGGAGTGGGATTCCATGAAGCATGAAATGCCAGTCCTGATTTGCTGTCTGATGGAACGTGCATACAAATCCAACAATCAGTTTTATTCAACAGCTGAGCTGCCTTATTCAGGTCTCTTACGAACACATTGGTTTCCCAGGCCCCTGGATCGCTGGTCTTAACGTGTTGATAAGGTGACAAAATAAGGGCGAACGCAGCGAGCAGGAATCCAGATGATATCGCCATTGTCATTGACGACAGTGTAGCCTCGACCCCAAGTGACAAGGGAGGCCGGGCCTTTCCACGTAGGATCAGGAAGACGGCGATAATAGACTTGCGGTCGCAGGGAGTCTATAGGAGAAGCAGAAAATTTTGCCGACTTGCGGCTGTTGAATCAGGGGTTCCAGAAACATTGAGAAAATTGAGGGTAAATAGGACAATGTTCAAGGTATTTTGTATTCCAGGCAAGCCGGGGTGATTTTCCCCTTTCTGTTTTTATTGTTTGGGATTGCCTAGAATACAGAAAGTCCGAATACAATGATTAATAACATGGTTGGTGGCTTCACCCCTCCGGGGGGATGCCATAATGGACAACTCTCTGTACCCCGGGGGTTAACCCCAAGGGGGACAGAGTGAGCTTGCAGACTGCAAGTGGGACATTGCTGAATAATAGCAGAAGCTTCCGCTGCAAAAAGAGAAAATTGTTTCAGCAAGGCCTTTCGATTTTGATGAAAATAAGAGTGGCTAGTCCACAGAGTAATGGGTGACAAAGAAAAAATAGAAAGATCAGGGGGGCCCAAGAAGGGCAGCAGCAGCAGCAGTGTCTACCCAAAAATTCCCCTCCTGGATAATACCAGAAAATGGTTGATGACTTCTGATATGGGCCGGAAAAAAGAGTAAAGTCCTAGCATGAAGGAGAGATTGTAAGGTTAAAAAATAAGCTGAGAAGATTATCATCAAGAGATGGGTAAACTTGAATTGAGAGGAATGAAAAAACCTAGTAAACATCTATAAGATTAGCATTAATCCCAGATGCTAAATAAACTTCCAGGGAGAATCATGAACTAATTTACAGACATTATGAAAATCAGAAATAATTGCAAAGATGCAGAAACAGTTAAAGTAAGACAAAAATCTTGAAGAAGATTAAAAGTAAATTTCCCTACAAAATCTGAGGCTTTTTAATCAAAATAAAATTCAATAGTGAAAAAAGCAAAGTTGTATATTTAGGCAAAAAACAAAAACAAAATGCACAGGTACAGTATATGTGATATCTTGCTCAACAATAGTAACTGTGAGATGGATCCTGGAGTTTTAGTGGACAACCACTTAAATATGAGCCAGCTGTGTGCAGCAGCTGCCAAAAAATTAACACAGTTCTAGGTTGCACTTACAGAGGGAGAGAATCAAGATCACTTGAAATAGCAATACCAGTTTATTAATGCCTTAGTAAGCCACACCTGAAACACTGCCTTCAGTTTCAGTTGCTATGATGCAAAAAAAAATGTTGAGAAACTAGAAATAATGCAGAGGAGAGCAACAAAGATAATTAATGAACTGGAAGCTAAAACATATGAAGAACAGTTGCAGGAACTGGGCATATCCAGTTCGATGAAAAGAAGGACTAGGGGAAACATGATAGCAGTTTTCCAATATCTCTGGAGTTGCTATAAAAAAAAAGAGAGACAAACTATTCCCCAAAGCATCTGAGGGTAGAACAAAAAGCAATGGATGGAAACTAATCAAGGAAAGAAGCAACTTAAAACTAAAGAAAATTTCCTCACAGTTAAAACAGTCAATCAGTGAAAAAGTTTGTCTTCAGAATATGTGATTGCTCCAACACTGAAAATTTTTAAGAAGACAACAATTTGTCTGAATGGATATTCATGTGCCAGAAGTGCTTTAGGCTTGCCTGTCTAGGCAGGAGGTTGGACTAGAAGACCTTTAAGGTTCCTTCCAACTCTTGTTATTCCATTCCACTCTATGGCTATTTGAAAAAACAAAAACTCTCTGAAATTCAAATTCAAATTTAAAAATAGGAAAAATGATTTTAAAAATATCCTGGCAAACTCTAGCAAGTGCTCATGCACAGAGCTCAGCTAAAGTCTAAGGATAAAAAACATGGAATAAATATAGCCATCCTACAAAATAAATTTGTTGCAAGGACAACACAGCCAATGCTTCCAGTAGGTGCTGGTAAACACAGCGCCTACAACACCACACAATGTTGTGTAAAACCTTGCATTTTGGAAAATATCTATGAAAATATTTATGAGGAAAAATAAAGGAACATAATTTCATGGAAAAAAATCACAAAAATTAAAATCTGCAAACAGAAGTAAACTTACTGTTGCAAAAGAAAAGCAAAGTTAATAGGTAATTTGAAATGTAATCCCATCAGCTGCAGTAGCATTTTAAACTTTGACTAGCTTTCTGAGGGATGAGATTAGATCATAGAATGTTTAACTTTAGTTAATAATGTAAATAATGAATTTAACAAAAAAGTGGATAATTTAAAAAAAAAGGACTAGCCAATTAATAGTTCCCAACAATTGTAACTGAATCAAAATAATAATTGTGGGATATCTGATGCAGCATAAGATCAAGACATCTTATGTCCTAGATTCAAAAAAATTTCTTGTAGCCAAATTTTTCTCTCTCTGGTGCAACATTTAATCCATAGGAGAGAAGACTATACCAGATAAAACATCCAATTTAAGTTACTCCAAGCATGAAACCTGTATGAGAATTAACACCTTTGCCAGGCGCTCTGCACTTTTCCTTAAAACATGCCTGGTTACCACAATTGCAACAATTTCCTTGGGCTTTGTTACTTTGTCTCATGGCTGCAATTAACAAATTATTTTGATGGCTAGATGAATGTATATCTTGCCAAATTTTAATCATTTCAGCCATTTCAGGATTTTTTCCTAATGCTAAGATTTTCCTGCATTCAGAAGCAGCTTTTTCGTTAACGCAATCAGTGTCTGCTTGATTAGATTTCGGTTGAATGCTGGAAAAGGTGTGTGCCAGCTTATCAGGTTTCTGAAAATTTTCAAAGGCACATTCAGAAAAAACTTGCAGATTTGGTGTAGGAAGGTCAATTTTAACATCTACTGGACAATCAGCAAGCATTTGAACAATTTCATGATTCTTTTCTAATCTTTCTTCTTGCATTTTTTGAATCAGACCAGTATTTTTTACTACTGGAAAAGACTCAGGAGATGAAACTTGGAAACTTTTTGCAAGTTCTATTCCTTTTTCCTGTTCTTCTTTAAATTCTGCCCTGTCTACGCTGAATGCCTCCTGTGGAGGAACAATAGATAAGGAAGCAGAAGCATCCAAAGTGCCGGATTTTAAAGCCTTTTGGTATGCCCCGCGAATAAGGCCAGATTGCAAAACAGGAGCAGGGTTGGAAGCAGAAAAAACAGGGGTTTCGGGAGCCGTGGGTGAAAAAGAACGCACGACTGAAGGTAATGGGGTAGTCAACATGACTGAGGGAATCTGATAAGGTGGGGGATCTAATAAAAGCTGGCGAGGCGGATCAGCATGAGTCTGAAGCATAGTATAAGCCTCACTTTTAGAAAATGATGGGGTAAATTTTTGTTCTTGAGGGGAAAGGTATTTTTTCCTGCCCAATTGTCTCAGCTCTTCCACGTTTTGAGCTGTAGACGTTCCACCCCCCATACTTACGAGAAGAGTCAGTCGCCAGCGACGTCGTCGGGTGCACCGTGCCTATTCCAGGCGATAAGTAGAGGGTCGGCAGGGACGTATTCCCATGAGGAATCACGCCTGGGGGTCACCAAATGTGGTGGTCTCCCATGAGAAATGAGACACGCAGGCAGGTGTCTTGGGATGGGAGCACAGAATCTTCTGTGTAACCCTCTTTTATTATAGTTTAGTTCATATCCAGTTACATTCTTATGACAATGTTAGTAAGGGGTGGGTATATACCATATATGGTCATATTGTTAGTCTACTCCTGAATACACATCCTTCAGGTAACTTATACATTCGGGTCACGTATCTATGCATTCAGGTCACGTAGGCACTGGGGTCAGCAGATTTCAAATGAGATGAGTCACATCATGCTTTTCCTGTCCTGCTTAGTGCCATTGTCCTAATAGTTAATGAAGTAACCATTACACCGGCTGAAGTAAAGTACTTTGTTCCCAAATTAATCCCACAAGCATTTTTGGTTTCAGTCATGGATTCCTTAGACGAAAATATTGAGGACTGTTAAAAGAACAGTATCTTTTAACAGTCCTCAATGTTTTCGTCTAAAGAATAACAGTATAAAACTGTAGAAAATTAACAGTATAAAAGGTTAAGCTTTCGGAAAATGCCCACTTTGGGAAGCTTTAGGCAAAAGCGAAGGAAAAGTGTCAATTGCGAACTTCTTATTATTTTCAAGCAAAGGGACGGGGAAAGACTTAATTGTCAGGTTTCTGGGCATGCACAGAAGAATTTTTTTTAAAAAAATTTAAAAAAAAATTTTTTTTTTAAATGGCGGCGCCCTGGCACTGGCAATAGACTGCACCGGTACTGTGATGTCACCAGTGAGCCGCTACCGGTGCTGTAGAGTGGACCGCACCGGTAGGAACCCACCACTGCTTTCTGGGTAGTGAACTAATGGACTTTAATCCACAGGCTCTGATTCTGGGATTTTCTGATTCTGGGATTCTCTGATTCTTCATCTACCCCAGCTGTTTATTTACTGGAAAGATTTGTATGCTGCCTATGCATACTTCTCTCCTAACAATATACAGTATGTATGTTATACCAATAAACTAAAAAAGCAGTCCAGGATTAAAACATTGTGTGTTGCTGTCGTCAATTAAAATTTCCCTCGCTCCTTCTGCTATTCTATTGGCATGTCTTATTTGATGCTGTCCACTACTAGGAGAATTCTTTCTAATGTCCTTTCTCTTTTCTTTTTCTGCCTTTATATGGGCCAACCAAATTGGCAGTTCTTGCAGTACTGGAGTAGAGAATATATGGAATTCAAGGTTGCGCTGTTGGAATCTTGGGGTTCTCTAGCCCTGGCTGTTTTCCTGCAGATGTTTTGCTACCAGCCTAGGTCATCTCTTCTGTGCAATGTTGGCTAGTCCAGTCGTGAAAGTGTCAACCCTGAAGCTGGCCTAACTGTGGCCATTTTCTCCTTACAGCTTTCCTCTAAGGAAGTTTCTCTTCGCATTGCTTCAGGACTGACACAGCCTGGAGCCAGTGGTGAAATCCAATTTTTTTTACTACCGGTTCTGTGGGCGTGGCTTGGTGGGCGTGGTGTGGCTTGGTGGGCGTGGCAGGGGAAGGATACTGCAAAATCTCCATTCCCACCCACTCCAGGGGAAGGATACTGTAAAATCCCCATTCGTTCCCCATTCCTGGTGGAAGGATATTGCAAAATCTCCATTCCCACCCCACTCTGCGGCCAGCCAGAGGTGGTATTTGCCACTTCTCCGAACTACTCAAAATTTCCGCTACCGGTTCTCCAGAATGTGTCAGAACCTGCTGGATTTCACCCCTGCCTGGAGCTAAGGGGCCAGGGAGGAAGATGTAGAGATAGCTGGGGTTTGTAGCCTAAATAAAATTCTTTCCCCTGAGAATCATGGGCGTTTGCGCAGGTATTCGAGCAGTGGAGAATGAAGACACCTAGCAACTGGACTACATGCTGATTAGACCATGTGATGAGACTCTGGGGGGAAGTGACAAAGTTTTACTTTTAATTGGGTGTAAAACCGGCGGGAACTTAGCGCCGGTTTTCTATCAAGTCTGTGCCAATTTGACATGTCCCAATAAAATGTTCTTTGAGGAATATACCTGCCTCAGAGTTCTTATTGAAGGGGATGTATTATTTGGAACCTTGACAGAAAGATTTGCAGGAAAACAACCAAGCTCAAATAACCTCAAGAAACCAACAGTTCTTGCGGTAATCTGGTGGCTTGGAGGATAAGCACCAAAGACAAAAGAAGCCCCAAGAAACCATTTCACCATTGTGATGATTGTGGTCTGATATATGCTCCTGTCTCACACTTTGTATCCATAAAGAATATCTTGCACAAGACAGGGTCCCCTTGAGGCAGCCCCCAAGGATCTTAGATACAGCTCCCAGAAACATCCAAAACTGCTGGCCAAACTGTAACAGAAGGGCAGAAGAATTAAATCCCTGACTGGGAGGAAATTGTACAAATTATCTTTGATCAAGTGGCTCGTTTGTGTGTTGTCGTCAGTGTGTGTGTGTGTGTATTACTGGTTTCTTTTTTAATCCTTTATATTGGTTTTTTTTTCTTGTTCATACGCTGCCCAGAGTCACTGAGAGTGAGTGGGAGGCCATATAAATCCTCCAAATAAATAAAATTTAGTCAAGTTTAATGTCATTGTAAATGAAATGAAATCAATTTTAAACTTTGGACTCGACTAGAGGTACAGCTGAACATCTACTATACCAGTGGTGGCGAACCTTTTTCGGCTCGCGTGCCCACACCCATTCCCTCCCCCCCACGCATGCGCACAACACCCCCCCATGCTGCCCCCTACGCATGCGTACACACCCCCACCCCCGCGCAAAGGCTTACCGGAGCTTGGGACGACGAAACCGGCAAACCGGAAGTGCGAAAAAAACGCACTTCCGGTTTGCTGGTATGCTGTTTTTTGCACTCCGGAGGGTTCAGGGAAGCTCCCTGAAGCTCCGGAATGCAAAAAACTACAAAACGGACAAACCGGAAGTGCGGAAAAGTGCACTTCCGGTTTGTCCGTTTTGTAGTTTTTTGCATTCCGGAGCTTCAGGGAGCTTCCCTGAACCCTCCGGAGTGCAAAAAACAGCACACCGGCAAACCGGAAGTGCGTTTTTTCGCACTTCCGGTTTGCCAGTGGGCAACCCTCGCGTGCTGGCTTCTATGGCTCCGCGTGCCACCTTTGGCACGCGTGCCATAGGTTCGCCACCACGGTACTATACCATGTTTAGCCCTTGGTCTCCTCAATCCAAATATCGCTCAGTTTTGTTTCATGGGTGATTGTTGGGATCATGTTCCCAAAGTCTCCTCTTCCTCCCTCTGTATGCGGTCACTTTCTCTTGGTATTCTCTTGGTATTAACAGAAACATTGCTCAGAGTTTCCAGCTGTAGCTCAAGAGAATAAAAATAAATTATCTAATTAGCTGTTGCTAAATAAATGAAATAAATGAAATCCTGGCAACCAGTGATCAGTCTTGACATATGAGAGTTTGAGGTCAGCCAACAAATTAGACCAGACTAAGAAAACAATGCTATCTAGGTCTGGATTACTTTTATTGCAGCGGCTATAAGTAACAGCATCTTGCAATTTGAATAATGCTTCCTCTTCCTCCCCTTTACCTTTGTGAGAACCAGGTAAGAGCTTGTCTGAGATGTTTTCTCAATTTGCTTTCTTGGCTCAAGTTCAAGCCCCTCTTATCTGACTGTTGCCTCGACAGCAGCAATTTCTCCTGTCCTTCCAAGCCGTTCCCTCTGCCCTCTACAATTGCAAACTTGCTTACACAAACATTGCCTCTGGGGGAGAAATAATTTGGAAAACCAGATGAAAGACTGCAAGATTTGGTTAAGCTGTCCAGACTCACGTAGAGTTGGGCAGCCTCCAAATATAATAAAATGAACAAACTAACAAATAAACAAAGAAGAGTAAAATGATAGAAATATTCTCTTTTCTATGGAAAAATAAAGCAGATGTAGTCGAACTGACCTGAAGCGAGGGAGAATTGCATGGTTGCATTGGAAGAAGAATTCTATCTGATCACGCAGGCAGTTGCTGAGATTCTTTCTTTTGCAAAGCAATTAAGATATGGGATGGAGATCTCAAGCCCTTAAGACCTCAACTCTCTTTTTGAGACTCCCAAATCCAAAATATGACAGAAACTTACTGAAAAAGCTATCACTTTTTTGGTAAAAAAAAAAAAAAAAAAAAGCAAAGAGAATTAAGTTCTTAAGAGCCGAGGTGGCGCAGTGGTTAAATGCAGCACTGCAGGCTACTGCTAGTTCAGCAGTTCAGCTGTTCAAATCTCACTGGCTCAAGGTTGACTCAGCCTTCCATCCTTCCGAGGTCGGTAAAATGAGGACCCAGATTGTTGGGGGCAATATGCTGAACTCTGTAAACCGCTTAGAGAGGGCTGTAAAGCACTATGAAGCGGTATATAAGTCTAAGTGCTATTGCTATTAAATCTTTGGGTAGACAGCCTAAACATAAAACAGCATAAAAGTAAGAAAAACAACAATCAACCCTGGATCATTCAGTGTTATCCCTTGGCATAGCCTCATGACATCACCACCTCCATTTCTGGGTCTTCTAATAATTGAGAATAATATTGAAATATAGGGCTGAGCTATGCTTTGCATTGGATTCCAAAAATAGTGTTTTGCAACGTGCAGGGATATGAACAGAGTTTTTGGTGCTATTGAGGGCAGCTGCACAGTCTCAGGGGGAAAATGTTTTAACACATTGCAGATGGGCTTTATGAACGTCTCTGTGTACTTCAAAGTATCTTTTGGGAGTCACATTTGAAGAACTTGCAGCCCTATTTTCAACGGGCTTTGGGGTACGAAAAAAAAAGATTGATTGTATCTAATTTTCGAGGAATAGCTGAATTTTCTCAGAGAAGGCATTGCAGCTTAGCGCTTTGTCTGCTTTCTGGCATATGAGAACCATATGCCCATCACAGCAACCATTTTGCACAAGATGTTCTCAAAATGCAGATACAATTACTGGCCCCAAAAGGAACGGGACCGTTGCCTTACGACGGGGCAATTAATTTTCCCATGGGGCCACGTGAGAAACTGGGGCTGTTGTGGTGGAGGGCTGCTGCTGCCACCACCCCACCCCCGCTGCTGCCACTGCACCGCCCTGTCTTCCACCAACACCCCACCCCTGATGCCCCATCTCCGCTGATGTCACCCCACTGATGCCCTGTCCCCCGACACTGCCGATGCCACTGGCCAGGCGGGGTCGCCTGTGGGCTGGATGTGGCCCACGGGCTGTAAAATGACCAGGTCTGCCTTACAAGGAAGATCCTCCATCCAGGGAAGATCCTGTTTTGACACTCGGTGCCCTTGACAGCATAAGGAATCCAGCTTGAAAGATTATGGAGAGTGAAGAAACTAGTAGAATATATTAACTAATCTTTTCTTCCTACTCCAAAGCACCCTCCGGTGGGGTAACTTTGTCATACAATTATGGCTGTTGTTGACTGTACTGTTCAGACATTATTTCAAGTTTTCATTTAAATCACACACACAGTGATGAGAAGATAGGTCATGTCATCCTTTGGCTGGTTACATAGTCTAGCCTTTCTCTCTCCATGCCCTTTTAATGCACTTGGGTTTCCAGTTTTGAAAAGTGAAATATTTTCACGTTGTGTGGCATTTGCTAGAGTGTAAAATTTGTCTCTCCATCAATTAATACAGTCAGGAACCAGCCTCTTGTAAATGGTTCTCAGTGCATGAACTGTTTTTTTTTCTTTACAACATGACCTTCTCTTCTATAACCCTCTCTTACGAAGCCAGGTATGACTGCAGTGGTAATATCTTCCTAATTTCTTAACAAAACTCATATGGAATGAGTTGTATGACATCTTTAACATGTTCCAGATGCAGGAAAGACTACTGTGTTCACTGCTCACAGATAAAAATACTTCCCCTGTGATGGGCGTGGGTTTTCAAACAATTATGTGACAGATGATATGTGTTAACACAAACACAAAGATATAATATGACAACCAGGGCTGGGCTGCTGGGGGTTCGCAGGGGTTTGGGAGAACCTCTAGCTAAGATTCTGTGCAGTTCAGAGAACCCCCAAGTCCCACTCCTGGCTGGCCCTGCTCACCCCAACCCGCCCCTCCCAGGAGTCCCCACGCGGCCCGTTTTGGATGCAGGTAAGTGCAGGGGGCGCGCGGAGGCTCAGGGAGGGTGAAAAATGGGCCTACTGGAAGTTCGGGAAGGCTGAAAACGGGCCCATTTCCGGTCTCCAGAGGGCCTCCGGACCCTGTGGAGGTTGTTTTTGCCCTCCCGGAGGCTCGAGGAAAGCCTCCGGAGCCCGGGGAGAGCAAAAACGCCCCCCCGCCATGGTGCAGGAGGCCAACTAGGCCACACCCACCATGGCCCCGCCCACCCAGCAACCTGGCAGAGAACCCCTTGCTAAAAATTTTGAAGCCCACCCCTGATGACAACTCTATAATTCTGTAACCTTGTCATGCCACCAAAGTGGAGCAAGGATTGGATTAGTAATATTGGACTAGTCTTTTCTGTTGATGACTACTTTATTCTTGAAAGTGCCTTCAAGATATTCTGGAACATCGACATGACGTATGCAGCTGAGGCCATGAAATCATTCAATGCCCCTTTAACTTTCAATATTCCTCATTCCATTGTCCTTCAAGATGTCCCATCTTGACCTGAAAAAAAAGGACAATTTAAGGCCACTTATCAAGAGTCTCCTCTCTTCAAGTCCTCTGCTTTCTGCCTCCCTGCCTGTTTTAGAGATTAAAATATCTAAGCAAAGCAGGAAATGGAATGTGACATTTACTCCCTTTGAAAAGAATGTCCTTAGATTGGAGCCTGATCACTGGAGAGGTAGAATTTTCTGGCACTCAGTAAATGGGGAGAGAATCATACGACTTACAGTACTCATTATAACTAGTAAAACCAGAAGTTTTTTTTTAAATGATAGGAATTTTTAGAGGTTTATGGTGCTGCAGTAGCTGGAGCAGAACCAGGATATCCACTAAAAACTTTGGGCCAATCAGTTTTAAGGTCCTTCCTTTACTGCACCACTGCAAATGTTACAGATTTTTTTTAACTAATTCAGTTTCCAAATTGAACATCAAAAATTACAACTTTTCATTTTTGTGTGTGGGGAATAAGATCAAGAAAAGAAAAGCTTAGGCTCAGGTTGTATATAGGTTCGTAGAAGTGATGATCCATGGTGGCTGCAATGAAAAATCATTTCCTATCAACGCTTATCTAAATGTTGAAACTCAAACTTTCTGATACTTAATAGCAATAGCAATAGCACTTTTCTTATATACCGCTTCATAGTGCTTTCCAGGCCTCTCTAAGCGGTTTACAGAGTTCAGCAATTGCCCCCAACAATCTGGGTCCTCATTTTACCCACCTCAGAAGGATGGAAGGCTGAGTCAACCTTGAGCCAGTGAGATTTGAACAGCTGAACTGCTGAACTAGCAGTAGCCTGCAGTGCTGCATTTAACCACTGCACCATCTCGGCTCTTAATGCCAATATATAGCTCAATGACATGGAACATTGATGGTATACAAGGTCCAGTTCTGACAACTACATTTTAAAAGAGGATGCCAGAGAGTTGGAGAAAGTGCCAGATAGTGATCAAGAGGAAACAGCTACACATCCCTGGTTAGAAAGTGTTACGGTGTTTGCAGATTTTTAGGTGAGGAAAAGCACATTTTAAAAAAAGATGTCAGAAAAGATTCTGATTACACTAGAGGTGAAGGGAACAGAGAGAGAAAGGAACAGAGAAAGAGAAGCTTTGCTCATATAATGAAGTGACTTATGAAGATTCAGGGCAGATTAAAGAAAATTATGAGTTCACACAATGCACGCTCAAACCGTATTGTCAAATGCAGTGAAGGAAAAGATCATGGAGACTTTGAAAAGAATCAAACAACTTTGTGGACTGTAAGGCAATCAGTGACTCTTAACTGTTCTTAACAGATCCTGGTGATCAGATGTATGTCTGTGAATATTGACTTCAGGGAAACAGCAACAAAAGCAGGATGCTGCCCTCATATCCTAAATATCTGGTTGACTACATGAGTAACAGGTCTTGAGAAAAGATTTATGCCTGTATTTTTAATATGACTCCTACATTTTTATAAACAAAATGTCACTATCATCCATCCCGGTGGATTACATGAGTTACAACTTTGTGCAAAGCAAGGAGATCACTTGAAATAATTCTCTGGGACTGATATCTTCCTAATGACTGCAGTGATCCTTGAGGATCACATTGTTCTGGCCTAGGCTTCCTGATAAATAATAAAGCACAAACGGAGTCCCAAGAATCTCTTTTTATTTTAACGGCTGTGAATTATGTTCATTCCCAGCTGTAATAAGTCCCAAACAATGTTAATGAGTCCGACAGAAGTCTTTCAGAAGAAGGCTGATATCACCAATCTTTATCTCTCTTGACACGCTGCCAAAGACCTAATTGGCAAGGAGCATTGCAAGGCTAGACAGAAACACGGAGTCAGAACCGAAATGCTGAGACACAAATAGAACAACGTTGTTTCCTGCAACGAGCACATCCGTTTGCTCCACTTTTATAGCCTATGGGAGGGGCCAATCGTCTCCAAGCCTTATTCCTGAGTAGTCCTTTTCCTCCGTAACTGTTCTTGCCTTCTGGCAACTCTGCTCATGTGCGCATTGGGAACAGGCTCCCCCTGTTCCTCTGCCTCGCTCATGTCAGCCTCTGGAGGTTCTGGAGTCAGCATAGACCTCTCAGATGGCCCGGGCTGGATCTCTGCCTCTGGCACCGACCCTTCTCCAGACTCCAGGCCTGGCCCATGTTCCTCCCCAGCCTCCTCGCTGTCCGACTCTGCTGCCAGCTCCACAGACCGCTGGTGGACCACAACACTTATTGAGGACATTGGGAATGGCCTTGAAGGACAGATGGAAGAGCAAGACAAATTCAACCTGAGTCCAATCCAGGAAAATCACTCAAGAAAATGCCTTCCCGAACTTATATGAAGATAAAATGAGGGTGGAGAGAAGCACATTCAGTCTTTAAAGATTCTGTTACTTGCTGTTACAATAAAAGTAATCTCAACTTACAGTATATGGCATTGGGTTCTTAGTCTGTTTCACCTCGATGGGGTAACAGACCATAAGAGAAAAATCAGCCTTAATAGATAACACAGGGGGATTGGGGTGGGGATGGAGGGTCTTGTGGCATTCAAGAACCGGTAGTTATTAGCAAGCTGTCATCCCAAAATAATAATTTTAAAAGTGGTATATTTGTAGTTGTATGGCTTTTAAAAATCTTCTGCTATAGTAAATTATCTGGAAGAAAATAAACAATTTAACTCCAAAGCTTTTCAAAACAGAAAACAACCCTGTGGTCTCTGGATTGGTGTGGTTGCATTGCATGTTTAGTGTTGTGTCTTTGAATTTTCTTTCTTTTGTGTTTTTATCATATTACATCCCTAATCCATATTTATACTCTCTCCTCCCTGCCCCTGCTTTGAAGTTTATCATAGCTAATATACATACGCTTTCATCTTAACGTTCATAGCATCATATTTGGTAAAAGTACTTTGAGTTTGCCCAAAATATGTAAACATTAAAAAAAAACTCTTTCTGTGTGAGTCTGTTAAAACACACTGAAATATATTTTTAAGGCATCTCTTTAACTTGCTTTTGCTGTCAGAGTGCACTGCTTGTGGTACCTACCAAATGCAGGAGCCCTTGGACAAATTTGTCTGGTTTTATCACCATTATGGTTTTGATGGACAGGACTACTTTCTCCAACTACAACTGCTTTGCCTAGATTCATTGCTGCTAGCATTATCTATATTTCTGTTTTATCTTGCAGATATTTGAAAAAGTTATTTCATTAACCTTCCTTCCTTCCTTCCTCCCTCCCTCCCTGATGGTGCAGTGGTTAGAATCAGTGATGGGTTCTAAATCGCAGTGCTACCGGTTTGCGCTCGCGCGTGACGCTTCTGCGCATGCACAGAAGCATCCGGGGTGGGTGGGCGGAGCCTCCCACTGCCGCCACTACCGGTTCGTAGAACCGTACCGTACCGGTAGCAACCCACCGCCAGTTAGAATGAAGTATTGCAGGCAAACTCTGCCCACAGTTTGGAGTTCGATCCTGATGGGGTTCAAGGTTGCCTCAACCTTCCTTCATTCCGAGATTGGTAAAACGAGGACCCAGATTGTTGGGGGCAATAGGCTGACATTTGTAAACTGTTCAGAGAGTGCTGTAAAGCACTATGAAGCAGTATATAAGTCTAAGTACTATTGCTATTTCTGTTGTCCTTCCTCCCTCCCTCCCTCCCTCCCTCCCTCCCTCCCTTCCCTTCCCTCATTATTGCTTTTATGATTTGTCAGGAAGATTTGTTTAGAAATTAAGCTATAATGCAGTATTGGCTACTGCCGACTTACCCTCTGGTAACAGCAGATTATGGGGATAATGACAAAGTTGGTCCACTCCCCATCACTGGTGTGGCATCCCATCTGACAATCGTTCATGCCTCTCCTGCATAGAATCCTGTACAGCAGAATCATTACCACTTCTATCTACTAATATATTTACAATTCTTCTAGCCTTAGACCCAGTGAATTGAGTATGAATATTAAGCCACACCGGATGAACATTTATTTCATTCTTACATTAATTTCCTTATTAAATGCACCAAAGAGCAAGAAATGCGATAAACATAGACACTTTTTTTTACTGCAAGCCATAGATTTTCCTGAAAACATTACACCTAGAAAAAAATAAACTATTGTGGCCATGTTCTTAAAAAGATATGTACCCTGTTTCCCCCAAAATAAGACATCCCCTGATAATAAGCCCAATCGGGCTTTTGAGTGCATGGCAATAAGGCCAAGCGCTTATTTCAGGGTTCAAAAAAATATAAGACAGGGTCTTATTTTCGGGGAAACACGGTAGATAGTCCTCAACTTACAACAGTTCATTTAGTGACTGCTCAAAGTTACAACAGCATTGAAAAAATGTTACTTACGACCATTTTTCACAGTTACGACCTTTGCAGCATCCCCATGGTCCTGTGATGAAAATTCAGATGCTTGGCAACTGGTTCATATTTATGACCGCTGCTATGTCCCAAGGTCATGTGATCACCTTTTGTGACCTTCTCACAAGCAAAGTCAATGGGGAAGCCAGATTAACAACCATGTTACTAACTTAACAACTGTGGCAAGAAAGGTTGTAAAATGGGACAAAACTCACTTAATAAAAGTCTCAGAAATTTTGGGCTCAATTGTCATAAATCAATATTTCATTCTAATTTCATTCTAATATTTCAATTTTTCCTAATTAGAGCTGAGTCTGTCTCTTGTCTCCATTTTGTCTATCCTAAAAGGTAGAATATCATTTTAAAAAAAGGATTTGGGAGCAATGTTTCTATTGCCCCCTTCTTTCCAGCATTAACTAGATGTGAATGTGAAAAGATTGAAGTTAGAGACAGCATTGTAGCAAGCTGTGGCTTTACCCCTCATAGTAATTATAGAAACACCAGCATACCTCCCTCTAAAGCAGGGCTGTCAAACTCCCGGGCCATGGATTGGGCCGGATGTGTGATGCGCTGCCCACGCCAGTGGTGGGTTCCTACCAGTGCGGTCCACTCTATAGCACTGGTAGCGGCCCGCTGGTGACGTCACAGTACCGGTGCGGTCGGTTGCCGGTGCCTGGGCGGCGCCATTTTTTTTTAAAAAATTATTTTTTATTTTTCAATTTTCTTCTGCGCATGCCCAGAAGCCGAGTTTCCGGCACTGCTCATGCGCTGCCTTCCTACCCCACAGTGAGTCCAAGCAGGGGAGGATGGCTGAGGGAGCACATGAAACGCTGAAAGAACGGGCGGCAGGAGCTATCTCCATTCCCCTCCCTTCAGCAGTCCGAGAAGCCACGAACGTGCGGTGATGATCCTAGGCATTTTTGCAAGTTCGAGGCTTCTCGAGCTGCTGAGGGGAGGGGGAATGGGCGGCAGGACCTATCTCAGTTCCCCTCCCTTCAGCAGTCCGAGAAGCCACGCCCACCCGGTCACATGGCTGGCAAGCCACACCCACAAAATAAGCCATGCCCACAGAGTGGTAGTAAAAAAATTAGGAACCCGCCCCTGGCCCACGCCCATGCCCAGTTTAGCGAAGGGGGGGAAAGTCCCGATACATCACGTGACGCTGCCATGATGACGTGAATTTGACAACCCTGCTCTAAAGCATCTTGGAAAGGGAGCTTTGGTGTCAAAGCATTTAATGAAAAATCCACAGAAACCATTTACTTGAAATCACCAAGAGGAATGGATACCCAGTTTTGAGACCCTCTTCCTCCAGCATTTGAGAGCCACAGGAACAAGAAACACAGCCTTTTGTGTGTCTGAGAGAACATGCCCACAATAGATTGTTTCCTATTCCATTTGGCCAGATGGCATTATTTTGCGCATCCCACCTCAATTCACCACTCTCCGTGTTTATGTTTTTGTAGTTCATTTACAGGACAAGACTTAGAAAAGATGAAATTTTTGCAAGGGAGGGAATTTATTTTTATGGCAATGTGACCCTTGTGGTATTTGGCTGCAAATTAGCATTCAAGGCCAAAAGTTCAAAAACCACCTGTGGGAAGAATATCCTTTTTGGGATAAAATGGGCATTGGAGGAAAGGTGTGTTGAGACTGATGTTTATGATCAGGCTAAAAATAAGGGACGCTCTCGCCCAGGAGACCCCCGGTTTCCTAATGCGTGTTAGTAGCCAATAGGGAGCCAGATGGCACTTGGCCACGGAGAGGTGAAAGGTCACTGGACAACTGGATGGGACTTGGCCTTTCTGATGGTGATGGGAGACTTCATTTCTAGATCAGGGAAATTAACTTGAAAAGATTTCACCTATCAGAGTCTCGTTTCCTCTTGGAATGCAGGGAACAGACCAATAAAAATTTCGTTACCTGCCTTTCAAGTGAAAAGCCAAAGGTAATTTCTCCCACATTAATTCATTTGCTCAAGTCTCATTCAACAGCGCTGGACACCGATCTCTGTTCCGAAAGATCTCATTGCTGATGACAGTATTTTGTCTGCGAAAAATAACAACATGTTGACAGCACAGGAACACAGGGGGAATGTACAGCAAAGTGTTTTTATCTTAGCCAGAGATTGAAAGGTCTGTGGCTAAACAGGAATAGCACAGCAATCTCACCGTGCAAAGCCAGTGAGGAAGCCAGCAGAAAGTTGGAAATTTTCCCAGCACTCCCAATGCTTTTTTTTTGCCCACCCATGGTCCTTTTATTTCTCTGCAGAGATAAGAAAATATCTCTGAAAGGATGTATTTATTTATTTATTTGCTGTTCTTATATGGCACCCTACTCCCTGGATGAACCAATGGCTCACAGCAGAGGTGGGTTCTTGCCGGAGCTGTCCGGTGTGTAGCTCCGATAGGGAGCGGCCGATTGCGCAATTTGTGTGCGGCCACTCCGGAGCCCTCTCCGCCGGTCCATCGCGTGCGTCACCATCTTTTTCAGTGAATTTTTGGGCGATTTTGCTTCTGCGCATGCGCGGAAGCAAAATCTCACCCAAATCTCTCTCACGTGTGTCCCCTTGCGAGATTTTGGTGCAATTTTGCTTCTGCACATGCGCAGAAGCAAAATTGCGTGAGGGGCACGTGCGCCCGAAACAGGGAGCTGCACGCGCAGCGCACCGGCACCGGCACCGGTAAGCAAGCAACCCGGCCCTGGCTCACAGGCTATCTATTAAATAATAAAGAACATGGAAGGAATGCATTCCTACAGGTTACCACAGGTAGTAGCAGGCAATACCTACAGGTATTACAGGTAATAAAGCTGTAGTAACAAAAATAATGAAAATTTTGAGTTTTAGGTAAATTATAGAGGCAAAGTACTTGCTTGGAAGCTTGTGAAAAACATATGCAACCATCATCATGGCCTTTCTGCAGGTTATTAATATAGTCCAAGGCTACCTCTATTCCCATTTCTCTCTGTTGACTACATCTCCCAGCATGCACTGACTCAGTTTTGTGGTTTACAAGCACCGCCTCACTATATCGAAGAGCAGCTTTTGGGGCCTAGCTCTCCTTGTTGTGCTCTAAGTTATAACTCTTATTTTGCATGGCTTAAGGCATATTTGTGGAGATTTCTAGGAATTATTCCAACCTATCTGGAATAGTTGGGATGGATGTCCAAGAGCAAAACAAGTGAGAAAAGACCCATGCAGGGACCTATCTCCTTTTGGGGCCTTCGTGGACCATTCTGAGGACCATTCTGCTGGATGAACTGTCTAATTTGACAATTAATTAAAGGAGTTCTGAACTTTTGCATTTTTTAAAAAAATTTGGAATGGCTCACCCTGACAAAAGCTGACAAACCTCATCCTACATCCTTACTTATTGTGAACCACTGAAGCAATCCTATCTACTTATTTATACTAACTGAGAATTTGATTCTTTTTTAGGCCTTATGCTTGCATTGCGTTGCTCCAGTGGTCCTTTTGACCTCTTCACTTGATTTCTTTCCTCTGAAGCGGAGAAACAGAATAGGTAAATTACACCTCTGGCAGTACAAATAGCCTGGAGGCTTCTAATATTCTGCTAAGGTTAGTAGGCCCCTTCTGTAAACCTCTGAGGTTGCTCTTGACAATGATCTCAATATATTTTGTTTCAAAGGAAAATAAACTTCATTGCATCTTTCCAAAGCAGCAGGACCCAGGAGTCTACATTAGAGAAGCCTAGTGGGCAGCTGTGTAATCATTAGCAAGACCAATGGGACAGGGACCTAAAGGTTCCTTAGCCCAGCCGGGAGTATAATTTACTATGCCACCATCACAAAACCAGCAAGTTAGCATAAGAAAAGCATGTCAGGAGGAGTGATGGTGAAACTAAACCAGATAAAGCTCCAGCAGGATTTAAAAAAAAAACCAAAAGAAAACAAAACTGCATAACTCAAAATTTTAAAAATTGGGCTATTAGGCGATATTTATTGTGATAAATATCCAAACTCATTTGTTCTTTTTTTTTTAAGGATCAATTTTCAGAAGAGGGGTTCTTGATCAGCACATACGTAAGCCTAATTTTCGATTTAGAGTATATCCAAAATATTTATCGCTTAATAGATGTTTTTCTCCATTGACTGAAGAACAAGCCTCTGTCTAATGTACATTAAGCATGGAACAAGAACTCTTGATACAGATGGAAGCCCTGTTCTGCTTGGCTGCTGAGTTGGGAACACAACACAATTTTTATGCCAGTTCATTTTTTGCTGGCTCCTATACTGGATGATATCTCTTTTGTGCTGCCATGCAGAACAGTCCTTACATGGACATATCGGATGTACTGGTATAAAGCATGAATGTTCCCTCACTAGGGATTAGCAGGGTGAAAGGAGGTTGTCCAGAAAGTTTGCAGAATGTGTGTGTGTGTGTGTGTGTGTGTGTGTGTGTGTGTGTGTGTGTGTGTAACATTTTTTTGCTGATAAATGAAAATAAATATATATATATTTATGAGCCGAGGAGGTGCAGCGGTTAGAGGCAGTACTGCAGACCACTCTAGCCGACTGTGATCTGCAGGTCAGCGGTTCAAATCTCACCGGCTCAAGGTTGACTCAGCCTTCCATCCTTCCAAGGTAGGTAAAATGAGGACCCAGATTGTTGGGGGCAATATAAATATACATTGCTTACTGGTGTAAACCGCTTAGAGAGTGCTTGCATAATATATGGTTTGTCAATTCCTGTCTCAATCAATAGATCAACACGCAGATATATATATATATATATATATCTGAGTGTTGATCCATCCATATATATGTCAATTCCTGTCTCAATCAATGGATCAACACTCATATATATATATATATATATATATATATATATATATATATATATATATATATATATATATATATATGTATGTATGTATGTATGTATGTATGTATGTATGTATGTATGTATGTATGTATGTATGTATGTATATATGTATATATGTATATATGTATATATGTATATATGTATATATGTATATGTATATGTATATATATATGTATATATGTATATATATATGTGTGTATATATATGTATATATGTATATATATATGAGTGTTGATCCATTGATTGAGACAGGAATTGACAGACCAGATCCAAGAGACTGAACACCAGGTAGAAAGAGGGGGACAGAGTCTGGTGAGTGTTAAAGCCATAATACTGGATGAAATCCAGAGTATCCCTTAGTCCACGGGTGTCAAACACGTGGCGTCATGTTGCTGTCATGTGACGTATCGTGATGTTTTTCCCCTTCGCGGTGGGTGTGGCCTGTGCATGACGTATCTGGCCCACGGGCTGCTAGTTTGACACCCCTGCTAGTACATCAGTAAGATGGCACCCAAAAATGAGCTGCTGGGAGAATGTCTGAGGCAGTAGCAGACATGGGAGAAAGGCCATGGCAAGAGAAGACTGCATGGGATGTACCATCGACAGAGGTGGCTGACATTGGGGAATCCTACCAATGACTGGAAAGGGCTTGACTAAAAGGCAGCACTGAAGCACTGATTATAGCAGCACAGGAACAGGCAGCAAGCACCAACTATATAAAAGCAGGGGTGTTTCACCCTAGATAACTAGACTATGCAGAGGTCTCAGACAGTTCAACGCATAGCGACAGGGTATAAGATGCAGGCAGGAACAGCATACACTGAATGGCACAACTAAGTAGCTGGCTTCGTGTACAGGAACATTTGCACAATGTATGGACTAGAGCCTCCCAATTCCAGATGGGAGATTCCACAGAAAGTCATGGAGAATAAGAGGGCTAAGATCCTATAGGACTCCCAGAAGAATGCAATGCTTGAAATAGCTAAGATAGCAATAGCAATAGCACTTAGACTTATATACCGCTTCATAGTGCTTTACAGCCGTCTCTAAGCGGTTTACAGAGTTCAGCATATTGCCCCCAACAATCTGGGTCCTCATTTTACCCACCTCGGAAGGATGGAAGGCTTCCATCCTTCCGAGTCAACCTTGAGCCTGGTGAGATTTGAACAGCTGAACTGCAGCTAGCAGTCAGCTGAAGTAGGCTGCAGTGCTGCACTCTAACCACTGCGCCACCTCTGTACAGAACCCTCAAATTCCCAGATCTGAGACTGAGGATGACACAAACAACCCATAGGGGTGAGGAGGGATTTTTGTTATATATTCTTCCATTCAGTTATATCTGATTCTTGAAGATTGCCTGGAGAAGTCCCTGCAGTTTCCTTGGTGATATTTTCAGAAATTGTTTGGAAACATTTTCTTTATTTCTCTCACTCACAGACCCACACAAAATAGTAATTCCATGTGTAGAATAATAACAGAGTAGGAATATATAGAGAAAGAAGTAACAGAAAGTCTGCCTTTAGAAAGTGTGCACTTCATTCATTCCGTGCCACGTTCATTTAAATACCTGTAGAGAAAGCTCTAAAGAGTCTCAAATGATCAGAAGAGGTCATATTTGGAAGAGGGCCTTAATGCTGAGAACGGGACATAGCCAGCCATGATGCAAGGCCCGCAATATAAAGGGTATTTAGATATAGTTGCACATAGATTCACAGTCACTGATATTTGGTCCTGACATGTCAGAATATATAAACCACAAATTGCAATGCCCAGCATTTTTTTTAAAAAAAAATTGGAATGGGCTGCATACTAAAAATAAGCCTCGATGCCAAGAAAAATAGAGCACAATAGATTACATTTCTCCAGTCTGACCAATCCCAGCTCTGCTGTATTCTAAGGCCTTCGTGTCTCTGCTTATTAGACTGCCAAACACAAAGGAAGCACCTTTTCTTTTAGTTAATGAATATTAATTGTTGCAGCAAAAATGGAGGTTAATGTGATACTCTAGCTTGGGCTAGAAGATGAGGATACTCCATCATAGTCAAGAGTCTTGCCAGAGACACTCAGGATGATGCCACCAGGGAGCCCCGAGCTGAGCGCACTTGATGGCACTAGTGAAGGAAAATGGAGATAAAATCTTGATGGCACTCAGGGGCCTTCCATTTGGCACATTATGCCTCTACCCAGCCTTTCTGTTCAGAAGATTTTTTTTTTGACTTTGCAATGCCTGTATTGAGCTGCTAGGGTGATGACAAGCATTTGGGTGAAAAGCAAAAATACCACTGTCCTTGTTTTGTTGTGTTTTTGATAATGCTTGATTTCCAGACAACATATATTCCTGACATTTCTCCCCTCCTCTCCCTGCAACCCCCAGTGTTGGGATGAGTCCTGCTTTAAAGAAGAAGCAAACAGACTAAAATCTTTTATTTTTTTTAAAAAAAATCTCACAACACAGCAAGATAGATAAAAGATTTCTTCTTGCCTTCTAAATTCTGAAATGTTTCTTTTGCCAGGGGAATGAGCATGTGCTGGCAGTTAACTACTTCACCAAAGTAGTGCATGGAATCTGATTTCCAAAGAGGGCAAAATCTAGAGGCTGTGATTGATTGATTTAGTTTAGTTTAGTTTATTTAGAGTTGGAAGGGACCTTGTAGGTCATCTAGTCCAACCCCCTGCTCGAGCAGGAGTCCCCACACCATTTTGGATAAATGGCAGTCCAATCTCCCTTTGAAAGTTTTAAGTGTTGGAGCTCTCACAACCTCTGCTGGCAAACTGTTCCACTGGTTGATTGCTCTCACTGTCAGAAAGTTTCTCCTTATTTCCAGGTTGAATCTCTCCTTGGTCAGTTTCCATCCATTATTCCTTGTCTGGCATTCTGGTGCTTCGGAAAACAGCCCGATCCCCTCCTCTCTGTGGCAGATTGATTGATTTTATTTATTTTTATCCTGTTTTTATAAATAACTCAAGCTGGCAAACCCCCAAATACTCCTTTCTCCTCCTCTTTTCCCCACAACAAAAACTCAGTGAGGTAGGTTGGACTGAGAGAGAGTGACTGGCTCAAAGTCACCCCATTGGCTTGCATGACTAAGGCAGAACTACAATTCCCGGTCTCCTGGTTTTTACTCTGTGGGAAGCCAGCAGGGAAGGTTGCCAATTGTGACACTGGGACACCACAACTGTCGGAAATCTGGGCCGGTTGCCAAGGGCCTGGATTGCAATCATGTGACTGCAGAGGTGCTGTACCGTCCAGAACTTAGTGGGTCAGTTGTAACTACCACTCATTCAGTGCTATCAGAAATTTGAAGGGTCACTAAATGAGTGGTTGTTAAACATTGACCACCTGTATACATTTTGAGACTCAGTGAATATAGTATTCAATATAGTATTCATTCAGTAGATAGTAGTCCAGGTTTTATAGTTTTATGTAACAGGACATAGTAAAAATCATCTGGTCCTTAGCAGTTCTTAAAAGTAGGTAAATACAATCTCAGATGAACAACACATGGCATATTATATCATGTCATCATTTATTTAACAAACAGAAAGCCGAAATGGAGAAGCCATGTGTGAAATTAAATAAGGCAGCAAACTCACCTAATACTCCTTCCTCCTCCTATTTCCCCATAACAACAACCCTGTGATGTGGGCTGGGCTGAGAGAAAGTGACTGGCTTAAGTCACCTGGCCAACTTTCATGCCTGAGGTAGGACTGGAACTCTTGGTTTACTGTCTGGTGCTTTAACCATTTAAACCAAACTGGCTCTCATTTTTATGATTTCTCACTCTCTTCTACAACTCTGAACTCTTAGTGGTGTCCTATCCAGGGTTTAATCAGGTCCACCAGTTATTTTTAAAAAATGATACTGTATACAGTAGTCATGTCAGTTTCATTCTTTTACTTCTTTCTTAATGTCTTTTCACATCATCACATCATTTGATTTTCATGGAGTTGTCTATTGCATCTCCAATAGTCCTCTAATCAGTGTACATACAATGTTAAGAATGTTTTTGTCGTAGTGTGCAGTAGCCTAGTAAGACTGAGCTACATTTGTAATTTAATTGCTAATTCACCTGCTTATTAAGGGCTTTTCTCTATCTCTTGTATTTGATCCACCCTTATTATTTGGTGTTCCTGTATAAACAAACCTGCCCATCAGCCTGTTAGATAGGATGAATGGAAGAGGCAGACAGATGGCTTCAAAACAACAGCTCTTTATTTGGCAACTATTTACAACCCAGCAAAAGCTCTGTCTGACAGCCAGCCCTTTTATAGGGAGCTGCCAGACAGTCTAACCAATCAGCAGTCAGTATTTTCCCTCCAGAATGGAGGACCTGACTGAAGCCTATGTGCTTCAGTCTGAAAAATGTAACACAGCCCACCTTTGATTTTAAATCATTTATTATCAGGTTGATTTTAATGTCCATCTTAATGTCCATCTTAATGACTGAGCCCAGTGTTTATTCTCACCTTTCTGACTTTCTGAGACCTTTTCGTTTAGTACTACTCTCTGCTTGTGTTCATTAACCAGTTTCCCACCAATGGGAAGTTTCGTATCTTCTTTCATGATTGCTGAGTTTGCTCAGAGCCTTAGTTAAAAGCCCTTTTGAATGTTCAAATAAACAGTAGATCACCCTTATCTACATGCTGGATATGTGTGGTATAGTGGTTAGAGTATTCAGACTCAACAACTCCTGTTTCAGATTTCCACTTACCGTACCTCTTAAGAGCATGCAAAAGTACTTTGGAGCAGTTACACTCATTCAATCTGCCATGTCTAGGCATACAGGTGTCTCAGATAGTGGAGTTCAAAATCAAGCTAATTGTCTGGTTTTCCTATTTCTGCTACGAAAATAGGAAGGCATCTTTTTCTCTGCTCAAACTGCAGAGATCCTGCTAGAACTTCTAAAAGAAAGTTGCAATATTTTTTTTTAAAAAATGATATTCTTAAAGAATGCAATGTTTTGTGAGAAAGCATGCACTTTCCTGAATTCTCTGGATGCCTTCTGGAAATTAGTGTAAATTGGATACTTACCAGTCCTCTGGCCTTTATTCCAGACATGAGCCAAGTTTTGATTATGAAACAAGCAATTTAAAATCAACCAATCAAGAAACTTGAGAATAAAAAGAGGTGATTTATTTTTTATCTTCCATTGATCAATAAGGTTTAGAATTCAATTGTCACTAAGACACCCAAAGTATCAATTCAGAGACGGGTTTGATGTCTGTCCTCCACCTATGATAGTATCCTCCTTGACCTCTTTTAATTTTATTTATTTTATTTATTGATTTCTATAGCCGCCATCTCTGCAAAGGACTCTGGGCAGCTCACAATTCAAAATTCTCTTCATCCTCTAAAAAACATTAAAACCAGAGGTGGTATTCAGCAGGTTCTGACCAGCTCTGGAGAACCGGTAGCGGAATTTTTGAGTAGTTTGGATAACCGGTAAATACCACCTCTGACTGCCCCCCCCCTGAATCCCAGCTGATTGAGAGGAAATGGGGATTTTGCAGTATCCTTCCCCTGCCACGCCCACCAAGCCACACCACGCCCCACCAAGCCACGTCCACAGAACCGGCAGTAAAAAAATTTGAATCCCACCACTGATTAAAACATCTTTATTTTCCTTCCATTTTTAGGGAGAGGGGCAATATGTTGATATGACTTAGTATAGTTTCGGGGTTTTTTATTTTTGTATAATTTATGAAATTGTTTCTTTGTTTTAGAGATTCCTTTATGCCAATGATTTTATGCTGTTTTTTTCTGCTTCTAAAAGGCATATATTCTTTCCAGAGTTAAAATTCCCCTTTGCCTCCAGTTTGTATCACCACACTTTGATATCTGAATGAACCATTTCCTGTTACAATTCTAGGTCTTCTGGGCTCCAAATCCTTACTCACTTTATTATTTAAAACTGCTGAGTCCCTTACTCCAGAAAGCTAAATCTTATTACCCTCATTGACTCCTATTATGGTCCTTGAAATTTGCCTACTTGTTGCAATATCCTTATGTTTGGCCCCGAATCTCTAAAGAGTTTCTCAGAGCCATCCATATCCTCATTCACCTGTCTTCCCGAGTCTGCTCTCTATCCATGTTATGTAGCTGCCATTTTTTCCTCTTTGTTAGATAGGGTGAATGGAAGAGGCAGACAGAACTGGCTTCAAAACAACAGCTCTTTATTTATCAACTATTTACAATCCAGCAAAGGCTCTTTCTGACAGCCAGTCCTTTTATAGGGAGCTGCCAGACAGTCTAGTCAATCAGCAGTCAGTATTTTCCCTCCAGAATGGAGGACCTGACTGAAGCCTATGTGCTTCAGTCTGAGAATGTAACACTCTTGCTTTTGTTTTTTATTCATTTTGAAGATTTTTATTTCACCTTTATTACTTTATAAGTAACTCAAGGCAGCAACAACACCTAATGCTCCTTCCTCCTCCCAATTTCCCCACAATGACAACAACTCTGTGACGTGGGCTGAGCTGAGGAATGGCGGCCTAAAGTTACCCAGTGGCTTTCATACCTAAAGCAGGAGTGAAACTCACCATCTCTTGATTTCTAGGCCAGCACCTTAACTACTACAGTAAGTTGGTTCCTTGAAACATTAAAAAAAAACCATGTAAAGACTTTAAAGATCAACCGTGGCAGGTAGAGCCCTCATTTCTGTGGCAATTGCTTCCTTTTGTATAGCAGAATTTCTTTTCCCAGACCATGAGTTATGTTCTGAGATTCAGGTCCAAATAAAGGCAAAATCCCACAGTGAGGCACACTGGAAAAACAGCCAACTTTTATCTGGTTTCGTGTCAAAATCATGGGAAAATGTGGCATATAAATCTGCCAGGTTTTACACAATGCTGGGCTAGGATCACACAGGAAAAAGGAGATTCTAACAACCTTCAGATAAACCTGATCTTAATTTTTCAGGCACGGAAACAAACAGGTCTTGCAAGATTTGGACTTTTCTTAGATCAGGCCTCAATGTTCCATTCATACTGATTTCTTTCTCTTTTCCGCCTAAGTTATTTTTTTTTTTAAGTTGGCTACATTATGGGCAAACCTATCAGGAATTTGACAGCGAAGCCAAGATCTGCTTGGAACCTGTTCATCTCACAACTCTAAATCTTGGTAAAAAACATCATTGTTGCATTTTTACTTTCTCACTATTTCTTTCTCCCTGTGCGCAGAAAAAAAACATTTGTCTCAGAACATGTCCTAAAAATGGTTCTGAGAAAATGCCTCTTTTGAAATGGTTTAAAACAAATGCTCTCATGGGCATCTTTTTTAATGTCTGCAAAACCCTCAACACACCAGTTTAAACATAAGTTAGAAACTCTGCTTCAGGGAGTCTATCTTCACTGTAAACTGGACTCTTTCATGTCAAGCAAGAATTCACATGTAAGTCCTGTGTCCAGACAACTGGTTGGAGGGGCTAGGCCACACTGTTTGGGGGGGGCATGTAATCTGAGAAGGGTCTTGGCAATCACCCCAATCAGTCATTGTTGAGTTCTCCATGATCTGCTTAGATATCCAGATGAGAGCTCAAGGGGCAGACACACTTAAGTAAAGTCAACCCTCTGATTTTTAGTCCTAGTAAATTTTGCAATTGGAAGCCTGTATATTTGGCTGAAGCCTGCAATCCCAACACATCTGGAAGGTTGGATGAGGGAAGGCTGGCCTCAAATTAGAGCAGTGGGAGCTCTCAGCCCAGATGTTAGGACGTGCCAGTATGAAAGGAACACATTACTTCTGGAAAAATGCAGATTTGCATAATATGCGCATAGGCGTAGATATAGAATTAGAACTACTCTAGATTTAACGCAACATAATTTAGGGTGACTTGCGGAGTTCATACTGAATGTCATTGAGGTGCAAGCTAAGGGCCTGTTTTGCTCTCTATTTTGCTCATTGTATAAACTGGACTTGAATCGGATCATCTTTCAAATAAAGGAAATATTCAAATAGAAGTTGTAGTCATCCTATTTAAAAAAAATCAGTTATTCCACTTGATCATGGTTTCCCCAGCTGGCTGGGAAATTCTGGGAGTTGACGTCTACAAGTGTAAAAAGTTGCCAGCGTTGGGAAACCTTGCACTAGATATACAGCAATGTTTGTGTCTAACTATCCACCTGTTTCCCCCCCCCCCCACTTTTTTCCTCTCCCTTGACAAATAGAGGGAGGGACAGAAGGGTGTCATCATCTCATAAAGTCTTCTTTAGCTTTTACTTTACTTTGCAGGCTATAACATTCTCCCATGACTGCGATATCATTCTTGGACAAAATCTTTACCGGTAAATTCAGTAGGTTTATGTTTATGGTCGTCACCATTCTCTCTCCATTCTGATTTTTTTGGAAGGCAAAAAAGATAAACTTTTAGCTTTAAGATAACTGTGTCACATGACTCTTCTGAAGGCGAAACTGGCAAACCACAGCCCAAACCTTATTACTGAGTTAATTTGTATTATATACAATGGTATTATTGTATATTAAGGGGATGCCTCTAAAGAACATCCAGTTGACTCCAAGCGCTTTTAGGATCGCCCCAAGCCCTCCTGAGTTGCTGGTGATTTCTGGTAACTTCACATTACATTTAAATGATTCTAAGGGATAAGAATTTGGGGAAATGATAGTGGGAACAAAGGAGATTAGTATATCCAGATGGGTTTATTGTGGGCCAGTTCACATTTTGCTGTGATCACTCTTACTTCCTCAATTTTATCTTTTTACAATACCCACATGTAGGTTTCTGCTGGGATTTAAGGGGAATGATATATCCAGTTCCCACATACCAATGTATAATGTTTCAGTTTTTCCAGATGCCCAGTAATCTTGCTGGTTTGGGTAGCTGGGAGACTAGTGGAGAGATTTTTTGATGTAGTCATAAGGATGTCTGGGAAGTTGAAGGAAATACTATATTGTGAATTTGCTCCTCTCTCTTGGCTGGAGACTGTGATGTTCAATGTTGAACAGGTGTCACTGGTTTGCACTGTACTGTTGTAATTTTGGTCTCGCAATCGTCCTGTGAGGTACAGTAGGTTAGATTGAAAGTCACTTCTTGGCTCAGGAGCCACTTAGTTCAGGAGCCATGGAGAAATGAGAGAGGCTTTTTAAATACTTCATAAATCTTCTGAGAAGTGTGCTAAGAAAGGAGGCACAGTAGCATCTAATTATGTCAAAGGAGAACAAAGACTCAAGAGTTATTTTACCTTCCGGCTTTTGTTATACAAGAAGTCACTCACAATCAGAAAGGCTGGAGACTCTGAAAATGTTTGGGGTGATGACGGATGAGGTAAAGTATGCTGTGAAAGACTTTCAGCTCTAAAATGTTTTATGCTTTAAAAGACATCATGAAGAATAGCCGCATTCCAGAGCAGCAACAAGATTTGGAATGCCTTAAGACAGCGATGATAAATGGAAGACGCTCTATTTGTGTACACCTGCACACAACGGAGGAACATACAGGCGTGTTTGGTATATGCGCACAAGCAGGTGTTTCAGTTTGGTTTCTTTTGTATCAAAACAGTTTATTTTCCACTAGGAACATGGAAGATTGATTCCTTCCATATTATTTGCTGCTGGGAAACAGAGCAAAAGATTTAAAAAAAAAACAGCTCACATGAATGCAATGCATCCCAGCAGGACTACTCAAAAGTGTTTAACACCAATTGAGAGAATATGAAACCATGGGCTAGAGATATATGTGCAAATCACAGGCCTTGGGGTCCGTGAGGTCCACATAGGTGCCCAAGGAACTCTCAGCCCCAAAGGCCCCATTGATGAAAGGAAAGGGGCATTGGGAAAAGAGCCCCTGCACATCTTCCTCCCCAAATAGTTGGGCTGCTCCCAGCCTGCCAGACAGCTGTTTGTCCAGTGGAGGAGATGGGGATCTCTTCATGCTGAATCAGAGGGAGGTCTTACCTCCCCCCCCCCGAACGCCATCACTCTGCTAAACAAATAATTCCCTCACCACTGTCTAACTATTCACTAAGGCTGCATTACTATTACTATTAGTCTTCTCATCGTTCCTATCACCCATCTCCTCCCACTTATAACTTGTTGATTGTATCCTTACAATTTATATTAATATTGATTATTTCCTGATTGCTTATTTGTACCCTATGACAATCATTAAGTGTTGTACCTCATGATTCTTGACAAATGTATCTTTTCTTTTATGTACACTGAGAACATATGCACCAAAAACAAATTCCTTGTGTGTCTAATCACACTTGGCCAATAAAGAATTCTATTCTATTCTATTCTATTCTATTCTATTCTATTCTATTCTATTCTATTCTATTCTATTCTATTCTATTCTATTCTATTTTCCTCTACTGGCGGGAAGATGCTTTGAAAGCTAAGCCACACTGGTTGTCACTGACAAGATTCCTACTTGTCAATTCAAAACACACTGTTCAAAATACAGTGTGAAGATGTCTCCTCGATTGGTGACGGAACATTTGCAACCAAATTGCCAAGCTCAGAGCTCAAACCAACAGCCTAAGATTCCTGCTTCCCAGAGAATCTCATTGTATTGGGAAGGGAGATTTGAATGTCTGTTTTGCTGCAAGGCTGAGGTAAAGAATAAAGTGGAAACTTCATTTCCGCCTTCCCTTCCCTTCCCTGATGAAAAATGTCAGAAAATCTCATGTATATTTTTGATCAACTTCCCTCCATCTGGTCCCTAAACTTAATCTTAATATTGTTATATTCTTCTCCTTCTCCTCCTTCCTTTATACTACTTTATTAAGATGTTTTATATATTGTACATTACTCAGTCTCCTTCTGGATTGTAAAATGTATGTATAAATAAATAAATGAATGAATGAATGAATGAATGAATGAATGAATAAATAAATAAATAAATAAATAAATAAATAAATAAATAAATAAATGCCAAGTATACATTTGAGATTTTTTGTTGTTGTTCTTGAGTTTGGAAAAGTTGCATAGAAATAAATGAAAATAGTACTTAGAGCTGTGGTGTAGAAAATAGTTTGAAGTGAGGGCAGAAGCCATGTATACTGTTTAAAAATAAATTAAGAAGTAGAAAATACATAAATCTATGATATGAAAGGCAGTATATTAGAATTTTTTATTTGGTCTTAATGACATCCATTTAGAAACAAGGATGAAAATAACAAGATACTCTTGGGACTCCCTTCAAGCAGATGTAAAGCTCTTTTCCACTGCAGTCTGTTTTGTTCACTTCTTTACATTCTAAAGACAGCATATTACCATATTTTTCGGAGTATAAGACACACCAGAGTATAAGACGCACCTTAGTTTTTGGGGAGGAAAATAGGGGAAAACAATCTGCCTACCAGGTATTCATCTGGCTAGCGTCCTTAGTCTGGTCAGCTTCAGCACATTATTTTATCCCCTGGTTAGGACTTAAAAAAACCTTATTTGGAGAGAGTAACAATGAAAGAGCCTGCAAGCCAGTAAGAGCTGGGAAGATCGTTAGCACCTGGTTAGGGCTAGAAAAAAACTTCTTTGGAGCAAGTAGAGCAATGAAAAAAAAACCTGCAAAGACTTAGGGCTGGAAAAACATTCTTTGGAGAGAGTAACAATGAAAAAGCCTGCAAGGTAAGAGCTGGGAAGATCTGTTAGCACCTAGTTAGGGCTGGGAAAAAAAGCTACATTCGAAGTATAACATGCACCCAAATTTTCAGCCACTTTTAGGGAGGAAAAAGGTGCGTCTTATACTCCGAAAAATACGGTATTACTTGTCAGTTAATAAACAAAAATAAGAAAATTATGCTGAGGGAAAAAGAGGGACACTTCAGGAAAAGGGCCCTTAAGCCATAATTGAATGTCACTTTCTGAATTTTTATCCATAGAGTCTACCTGGAGAAGAAAATTTATTGATTAGCTTTGATTGATTAGATCACTCAGTCTCCTCTCTATCAGCAGCTATTATTAGAGCAAAACAACTGAAATGTCCTGCATGGATTGTACAATCTAATCTATTGAAAGATGAGTCCTATATAAGTCAGTGAGGCTCATTGCCAAGAAACTGGGCATAGGAGTATCATAGTGAGTTAGGTGCTTACTTATTTGTTTCAAATATAATAAAAAAAATATTTGGTTCAACTTTAGGTCACTTCTATCTTGCTTTGGGCCAGAAATTCCAGATGTCATCATGAACTGAAATATAATTTGGGAATGATAGCAGCAAAACATAACCAAATGAAAGATCACAAGTGCTGCACAATTCCCTGAACATCAGCCAAGCCAATAAAATGTGGGATTATGCAAGTTGTGTTGACATTCCTCAGTTCATCTGGAATCTTCAGGCTGATGAGTTGGTGGTCACAAAATAATTATACATAAGAAAGCTTACTCAGTATGCATAGCCAAAAGAATGATGTTCGAATGTTAATGTTTCCTTCTCTCTCTTTACCTTCTTCATGGTCAGTATAATTTACAATCCCAATGTCATTAAAAGAATATACTACTGGAAATAAGAACAGCTCAAAAGGTGATCACCAGAGATTTGCAGTCTGGCAGTCACATTTTAGTAAACTCCCTTGAAAAGGTTAACAAGTTGCAGCTGAGAAAAACCCAGAATGAAGCCTCCTTCAAAATTGTTTGGTAGGTTTTTAGCATGTCTAACCTACTTGTTCGTTACCCCCAATTTGAGATCAAAGCTAAACCACACATTCACTTCACATTCCTTAGACGCTACCTTTTGACAGTACAGCATGGTGAAATCAGATTTTTGAACTTTTATTTACATTAGTAAGCCACCCCACCTCTCTGTAATGTTAGCAATTCCAAGGGAAGAGTATTTATTCATAAGTTTCTGAGCTCAATTTAAGTTCTAAATTTTAATGGTAATGTCCCATGAGATCTGGTATCATTCAAAGGTTCTCTCTGTGTGTAAATGTCCAAATTGGTCCTTATTTATTTATTTGGACTACTGCAATGCGCTCTACATGGGGCTACCCTTGAAGAGTATCCAGAGACTTCAGTTGGTGCAAAATGTGGCTGCGCGTGCTGTGGTGGGTGTGCCAAGGTACACCCACGTGACACCGATACTCCGCCAGCTGCACTGGTTGCCCATCAGTCTCCGGGTCCAATTCAAGGTGTTGACCACCATCTTTAAAGCCCTTCATGGCTTAGGACCAGGCTATCTTCGGGACCGCATTCTGCCTCATACTTCCCTTCGACCGGTCAGGGCCCACAGAGTTGGCCTCCTCCAGGTCCCGTCGGCCAAGCAATGCTGGCTGGCGGGCCCTAGGGGGGGAGCCTTCTCTGTGGCCAGCCCCGCGCTCTGGAACCAACTTCCCCCAGAGACCCGAATTATCCCCACCCTGCTGGCCTTCCGAAAAGCCGTTAAGACATGGCTTTTCCTGCAGGCGGGGGGTAGAGCTTAATCCATCCGAGCTCACCCCCGAGTATGGTTGTTGAATGGTTGCTGATGTCTTTTTTATATGGTGTTTTTAAATTTTATATTGCTTTTAATTAATATTTATTATTGGTTTATTCTTGTATTTTTCTCTGTTGTACGCCGCCCTGAGTCCTTCGGGAGTTGGGCGGCATATAAGAATACCAAATAAATAAATAAATAAATAAATTTATTATTTATTTATTTGGTAGCTTTTCTATGCTGCCCTACTCCCTCAGGACTCAGGGCGGCATACAACATTTTATTAAAAAAACTCCAAACAAATTATTAAAAGCACTTAAAAACAGTATGTATATATATATATATATATATATATATATATATATATATATATATATATATATATATATATATATATATATATATATATATATATATATATATATATATATATATATATATATATATATATATATATATACATACATACATACATACATACACACATACACACACACACACACACCCCATACATACATGGGGGAGACATCAGATATAAAATCGTCTCAACTCACCCCCACCTGCAGGAAGAACCATGTCTTAATGGCTTTTTGGAAGGCCAGCAAGGTGGGGATAATTCGGATCTCTGGGGGAAGTTGGTTCCAGAGAGCAGGGGCCCCTACAGAGAAGGCCCTCCCCCTAGGCCCCGCCAGTCGGCACCTTAAGAGTACCTTCACCACAAACATGATATATTTGGAGAGAGATGTAATATTTTGGAATGGTTTCTGGTGTTTTATAGTTGGGCTGAAAAACTCCTCCTCCTCTCCCTCTCTCTCCCTCCCTCCCTCCCTTCCTCGCTTTTATTGAAAATTTGCTTAATAGCAACAAACCATTCTTGGGGAAGGAGAGGGGGGAATACTTCCTTTCCATTTCCAATAGTCGGAACTGTGCTAGTGATAGCTACGCTATAGAAAAGGAGCCCATTCTCACAATGCACCAATGCCGTTTGTTATTGACACTCCTCAATGTCACAGTATGCCTCAGCCCAAGACAGATGCCATATTCCAGGCCATCTGTAGGACTCCTTTGCTCTTCCTTTTCTTCCAGCTGGAAATAAGGTAATACTTCAGAACTATTAGAGTTGATGCAGGTGCGGGTTCCTAATTTTTTTACTACCACTCTGTGGGCGTGGCTTATTTTGTGGGTGTGGCTTGCCAGCCATGTGACTGGGTGGGCATGGGCCTCGGGAGCTTGGCAGCGGCTGGAGAAGCGGGGGGGCATTGCCCACCCGCAACGCAGCCCCACGCAGTGGGACCAGCAAAACCGCGGCAGCAGTTCTTCTAGGAGGCTCCATCCGGCCTGAATGCTTCTCCCCATTCGATGATCCTAGGCTCCTGCCGCCTGTTCCCCTTCCCCTCAGCAGCTCGAGAAGCCTCGAACATGCAAAAATGCCTAGGATCATCACCGCGCGTTCGTGGCTTCTCAGACTGCTGAAGGGAGGGGAATGGAGATAGCTCCTGCCACCCGTTCTTTCAGCATCTCATGCACTCCCTCAGCCATCCTCCCCTGCTTGGACTCACTGTGGGGTAGGAAGGCAGCGCATGTGCAGTGCTGGAAGCTCGGCTTCTGGGCATGCACAGAAGAAAATTTAAAAAAAAATGTAAATTTTTTTTTAAAAAAATGGCGGCGCCCAGGCACCGGCAACCGCCCGCACCGGTACTGTGACGACACCAGCGGGCCGCTACAGGTGCTATAGAGTGGACCGCACTGGTAGGAACCCACCACTGAGTTGATGGCAACTAGATTTGATTGATTGATTGATTGATTGATTGATTGATTGATTGATTGATTGATTGATTGATTGATTGATTGATTGATTGAATTTTGCTTCTGCAGAACTCCAGACAGACTCTGGGCAGGAGGGCAATGAAAGAACCTTTGTTTGATCCAGCAAAACATTTTTTTAAAAAAATTCACGTACAGTAAATATAGTTAAATAGAAGCCTTTTAAAAGCACCATATTTTTATGATATTTAGTATTCAAGACATTGTTTTTCTGGTCACTTCCTAAGGTGCAGTAGCACTATCAGGTTGCTATCTATTATGTGCAGAAAACAAATAAGTGAATAATTCTAGTTTTTCCAAAACGCTTTTCATTTTTGTGTTAAATGCATGACAATCAGCTTCAGGCATCTCTGCTGAATAACCGTATTGTTATTCATTTGAGAAGCTATGGGTCACATTTTTCATATACCTTATATTTTTTGACTCCAGACAAAACAGATTTGCCCTATTTCATCCATTTTGTGTTGAGCATTACAGTCAGAAAATATGGACATTTCCCCTGTATAAAACACCTCAATTCTCATGGAAGTACTTAAAATTCATCCTGCATTATTTATCCAAATTTGTTTTCTGCACATAATAAATAGCAACCTGATAGTACCACTGCACTGTAGGAAGTGACCAGAAAAACAATGTCTTGGATATTAAATATCATAAAAATAATATCATAAATAATGGAGCACCAGGGCAGGAATAGAATCATCCCAAAGAATAAAACTGCAAGTTAGATGCAGTATTCAAATATGCAATTTACTTCCAAAATAGCTATCATTAATACCCGAGTTATATTCAGACTGAATTGGGCCTTATTAAATATAGAATAGAAGGGCACACATCCCGGAACACCTTGACTTCTTGAACTGCAAACATTGTTCAAAACAAGCATCTGTGCCCAGTCCAAATGGACACATTTATAGTGCCAGTACAATAAAATATACATATACTCCCAAACCCATGATTTCCTTAGATCCTAGATAGCCACTAACAAACTATTCAGAACAGGAAACAGAAAGAGCTGGATTCAGGTTTTCTGTTTTCCTTGTTGGCAAACCATTTTGTGGTACTTGCTGGTGGGTCAAGGCTATAATATTTAAGGGAATCCAAAATCATTACTCCAAAACCAAAAGGAAAACAGTTTTTTCCTTCAAACAGAACGTTGAAATTGAAATTCCAATTCCCCAAAGACATCTTCCTCTGTGAAAGAGTTTCCAAACATTTCCATCTGTTGCAGTTGGAAGTCCTAGAACATCAGGCCAGGGGTCTGATAGAGAATATATATAACAATTATATTGTAGAACAGAATGAAGTTAGCAGAATTTGTTACATACAGACGTATGTTGTATATATTTGCATAGCCGCCGCTGATTGGTTAATCTAGTGGCGGGATAAATAAATGCCTGTCAGTGGCCAGCCGGCTTCAGGGAAGCCCTTAAAAGCGGCTTCCCTGCAGCCTGCCGGCAGTCCATATTAGTTCTAACTTATAGGAAATAAAGGTGCTGAAACGTTCCTGAGAATTGCCTCTTCTTTTGTGCGTGAATCTAACAGAATTAACTCGTTTCATCTAACTTCTTTTGCCCTCTGGTATCTTATGATGTCAGACTCAGAATGGCTTTTCCCTCCATCCCTCTTTTGAATTTTAGCTATTTTACACAACATTTTGGGATAAAATGAGTTTTCACAGCTGGGTAATAAACTGAATCAATGGAAATATTGACATAGCACTGGGTATATCAGTCCAAACAGGTGTCCCTTTAATTACTCTCATTAAAAAGGAAACTTTTGACAACTTAAAACAGCATCCCAGGATGGTGGCATTGGAGGTTGAAATGCTTCGTGATAGGTTATGATTCAATCAAACTAAAGACAAATTCTTCCACTTCCTGTAAATTACTGTGACACTGAGAGACAGCGTGCTCAATAAATACAAAACTCAAATAAGTTTCTGAGAGTGTATTTTCACCAAATATCGCTAAAACTAGTAGCAGTCTAAGGAAATGCATTCTAAGTATGAGATTGCCATCATGGTTAGGCTGAGGGAAACAGACCTGTACTTAGCCATGAACATCAGGAGCTGTGGAAAAAAATAGCAGCCAGCTTGGATTGAAAGACAAACAGAAGGCAATGCTGAAAAAGAAACAGGAATTTGGGACTGAAACACAGCCGTGAATAATACAGCTATTCCTTAAATTCTATTTTAAACATTAAAAAAAATAGGGTAGTTGTAGTTTGTTTTTCTTTTGAGAGAACTAAATGACATTTGCAGACTCAGTAGTTTCTCCCGTGTTGACAAATCGGGGGGGGGGGGGGAATCAAACAGAATAATGGAGGGACTTTTGCACAAAGGGAATATGCCCAAAGGAAGGATGGTAAATGAAAGATGTACAGGTGGTCCTTAACATACAATTGTAATGGAGCCTGCCCGTTATAGTTGCATGTCATGGGGGTTGCAAATCGGATTGGTCACTTGACCTGATTTTACTACCGGAATGCCTCCGGAGCCTGTGGATGGCGAAAAACGGGCCCAATGGGCCTACCGGAAGTTTGGAAACGTTGGGTCTGTTTTTCACCATCCACAGGCTCCGGAGGCTTTCCTGAAGCCTGGGGAGGGCAAAAACATCCTCCCCCACCCTCCGGAAGGCCAAAAATCAGCTGCCCAGCACACACTTGTGCACTAGAGCTGACATAGGCAACGCCTCGCATGCCCTCAGATATGGCTCCACGTGCCACCTGTGGCACGTGTGCCATAGGTTCGCCATCATGGGCCTAATAGCTAATCAATAAAGTATTTTTATTATTGTTATTATTACCTCTTGCTATGTATCGCTGAGCAGCTAGAAACATTCAGAGGAACCTCACCGAACAAGACAATATATGCAGCTTCACTTGTTCAGGCACAGTTTTATGCTATGGAGATGGAGCTTAACATTCAAAAGAAAACTGCCCTGAAGATTGTTTTGTGTAACAATTTATATGCTAACCATGTGTGTGCACTCTTGCTCCTTTCTACCTACATTGATAGTTGGCTTTCCCTGTTGGGATTTTTAACAGATTGGCATATAGTTTTATGTGGAGGCTTTTCCCCCCAGTAAGATCCCACACACATTCCAGAAAAGAAGATGTTGGCATACTTTCATAGCTAAAAATATTATTTATATTATCTTACTGCAAATATAAATATATTAAACACCACTTGACATCCACATTTGTTATTGTCTTGACATCACAAAACCCCAAAGGGGAAACCAGTTATATTCCCTTGTAGTGTTGCCAAGCATTGATCTGTCTTTGATTTCCCATCTGTGTTCAATATGTCCAAACATATCAAACGGTTAGGGATGCACTAGATAGTTGGGTATACATCACCTGTTGGTAGGGCAGAAGCCAAAGGGGCCTAAATGGGGAGGGGGGAAAAGCTTTAAACTGGAGCTATAAAATTTTCTGCGATAATAAGGAAGACAGAGCCTTTAACCCACAATCATTTGAAATACAGCCAAGCATCACATACACACTATGTTCTCGAGATACAGAAGGGATATGGAGTCAGCAAAATGAACATCAGCCCCTGATTTTAGTTATTCAAAAAGCAGGCTCAACTTTTTCGACATGAAAACATTGTACGAAACAATGCTCCATCAAAAGTGCCACTCTGTTTTGATTGCATCTTACAAACATGTGAAGTTTAGCTTTACAGGAACCAACAGCCTGAAACTCACCAGGCATTTTGTTAATGTGGTTGGGTTTAAGGCACAGCAGGGCTAATCCATACAGGGCAATTCTGTGGCTTGAATGCACACAGGCAGATTGGATGACACCTGTCCTCAGTCTGGTGTCTGTTGTATTGAGAGGATAGCAAATCTCCTGTGTTGGCCGCTACACTTATTCAACCTCTCCTCTGTGATGACCTGGGACTGGGCACGGAAGCAACACAGCCGGAACGAAAGCTTAACTCCCCTTTGTTGCTCCAATTTTCCCCCCAAAGTCCCACCGTTCACTGCAAGTCCAGGAGCAAAGCTCTAAACACGCACCTCCAATAGTTCCTGGCTGCTATTAGTCCAGAGGAGCAGCACAGTTCTGAGAGGAGCCACAGTTCAGGGAACTTGGTCCCAGGGAGTCCTCGTCACAGGAAGAATTCACTGGGCCTGCAGCACAACCCGGAGCAGAACTGTGTCACTGCGAACTCACACATAGCCAGGCCAGGCAAGCAAGGCAAGGCAAACAGGGCAAGGCACAGCAAAGTATCCAGATGTCAGTAACAGCACGTGAGGCTTGAAAAAGGCAACACTTGTTCCCGACAAATGTCCCTCCCAATAGAGTCTCTTTAAATCTCATTCGCCAGGTGAGCCTTGTGAAGAAGAGCGGGGCACCCTCCTCCTGAGTCATCGGGTTGCCCTGTGCTGATCTCGCCTCCTCTCCATTCTCCGTGCTCAGGGATCGGGGGGGGGAGGTAATCACTTGTCGCTGGAGCTCCATCGCTCTTCTGCTCCGCTGCCTGCCCTCTCCTCCTCCCTTGCTTGGTTGTCCTGCACCCTTTCTCCTTTGCTGGCGATCCTTCCCAGGTCCGAGGGATCTGCGACTGCCTTGTCCCGCTCCTCTGGTCATTCCTCTGGGGTGAGAGAGGCCGCACATCTTCCTCCATCAGCTCTAGCTCTGTCTCGTCCTGCTCCTCGGACCCAGGCTCCGATGGGGCCATGACACCTCTATCTCCTGTTACTCGTGGAGATGAATAGGCCAACATGGCCTCTCCATAAAAGCATACTTGTATAGAACAAGACTTATACTCCATCAACAGAGATCAGAGAGATGGACTGGATGTTTCTCTCAGGTCCAGCTTCCACCAATCACCTGCTTCTACCAACACTTAGAGTAGCAGGACAACTCCGTGGTAAAGTCTTTCTCAGATTGCACTCAATTGCTGAGATGTGTCCATACCGCCCCCCCGCATTTCCCAATCTAACCAACAGCCCTGTGATTTTTCCATCTAACGTATGCCCATGCTAAGCATCTGAGCTTAGATGACAGTGGCAAAGTTGGTTTGGTGCTGTTATCTAAAGCATAAAATAATGAATGTTTTTTTGCTGCCTATGCCAACAGAACACGTTATGGTTGACCTACCCAACAGATGAATTTTCTATCACTAAACTGGCTCCTTTTTACAGCTCAGTAGTACAGTCGACAGCAGTGGTGGGATTCAATTTTTTTTACTGCTGGTTCTGTGGGCGTGGCTTGGTGGGTGTGGCTTGGTGGGTATGACAGGGGAAGGATAATGCAAAATCTCCATTCCCTCCCCACTCCAGGGGAAGGTTACTGCAAAATCCCCATTTCCTCCCAATCAGCTGGGACTCGGGAGGCAGAGAATAGATGGGGGCGGGGCCAGTCAGAGTAGTTCTTCGAACTACTCAAAATTTCCCCTACCGGTTCTCCAGAACTGGTCAGAACCTGCTGAAACCCACCTCTGGTCTACAGGTAAAAGAACTGGAAAATGATAATAGGCCTGCCACATGTGATTGATGTTCTCTTTCCATATTCCATTCCCAATTTCCCAAAATTTTTACATTCTGTTGTTATTCACAGCTTTTTTCTTCGATGAGGTAAAATAAAGATATAATCAAAGAACAACAACAACAACAAAGTTGGAAGGGACCTTGGAGGTCTTCTAGTCCAACCCCCTGCTTAGGCAGGAAACCCTACACTACTTCAGACAAATGGTTATCCAAACCATGGTTATATAAAACTGACCCCCCCACATTTGTAGCTCCCTTGTATTCATGAGTGTGGGCCAACACAGGTTTAATCACCAGATGTTTGAAATGCACTATGCCCTAATTCCTGAGCCAGCATGGCTGGCTCAGGAATTCTGGGAGTTGAAGTCCACAGGTCCACAGGTCCACAGGTCCTCAAAGAACCATAGTTTGGCCACCCCTGCCCTAAAGCCATTTCAAATAGGCTGGAAAAATTCCTGCCAGAAATTTGGAGAAATTGCTGTCAACGATCTGTTCCCCAACTGGAGCTCCAGTGTCATGGATTTCAAGTGATATACCTCCCAGTCAATATACCAAAGGAGTATCAGCTGAGGAAAGACGAGTCTTGATCTATCTATTAAACCAGATAGATCAACAACTTGAGGTAACATCTCAGATCTCCTAAGAAATCACTTTATCCGTTTACCGTTATCTGTCCCGTCTTTTGCTGCTCAGCTCCCCACGAGACGGGGAGAACTATAGCTGGACCTCTGTGACCCATCATGACCTTTTGCAAGAAGAAATCTTAGAACAGTGGAACTGTGCCTAAACTCAATTAATCTTGACTGACCAAGCCTGGAACAGACTTTCCATCATCCAAAACCCAACGGATTTCAATGTGACCGGGGCGGAGGAAGGGGGCGTCTAATGCTAGTAAGAAAAATAATTATATGAAGCCTGCTACTTTCTCCAGCTATTGGCAGCATAAGTCAATGCTGTCTTGTTTCAAGGAATGGGATCTGCAGGCCATTTGCTCATGCTCGGCACGCTGCTACTATGACAAGCAGCTGCAGTTGCCGTTGGCCTCTCGCTGGGGGTTTTAAAGTCAACCCACCCACACTTCTCTGGGGGAATCATACAGGACAAGCTGCTTGCGCGATGGGTTTTTTTCCCCATTTCATATCCATTCTTGCAATTCAGCACATTCAATAAGCCACGTGGTCATCTCTAACTTCCACCTCTCCCAGTGGATTGCGATGAGATACCTAACGAAAAGACAGCCACTGCTGAGAGGGCTTCCCTTCTCAGCCGCTCAAGGGCCTTCAGATGGTTAAAAAACAAATCTGTTTTCTCAGAGTAAAAATATGCAGAGCTTTAACTAATAAAATTTATTTTGTTGTCACCAAGTAATGATAAATATTTCCAGAAATGGCATGTTCCCCATATATTATAAAATCTTTTTTGTTGGAGGGATCTCCTCAGGGATACTGAAGGGAAGCTTGTGTTGATGCCAAGAAATTAGTATCACAGCTTTGTTTAATGAAAAGGTCAAGAAAGTACATGATAGCAGCTAGATTTCTTAAAGACTCTGGCTCAGGGATCTTTCAAAACTCTTCAGCAGATGAACAAATAGGCTCCTTTCATCAGAAGTTGCCAGCTACGTACATTTGAAGGGGGAGGAAGCAGTTTGTAAGTGTGGCGACGCTCTATTTCACAATTGTAAATAATGTATCTGAAAGAAATAGATGGAAATGATTACGCATATTCACATCCCTTTTGGAATAGCAAGCTTCAATGGTCTGCTCTTGCAGGCAGTAATGCTTGCTTCTGATCGTCTTGCTGTTAGAAATCACTTCAGACTCAAAGCATTTGCTCCCGTGTTTACCATTTTTCCCCCTGATCATCAAATTCATATTCATTTATTTAGGATAAAACTATTTTGTGGAGCCAAGTCCTAGGCAATTATGCATAATGTTTCAACTTACATCAAGGGTGTCAAACTCAAGGCCCGCGGGCCAGATCCAGCCCACAGGGTGCTTAGATCTGGCCCGCAAGGCCATCCTGGAAACAGTGAAGCGGCCCTTGCAAGGCCCGTTTTCGCTGGCTGAGGGTTGCAGGAGGCCGTTGCAGCCAAAAACGGAGCTCGGGAGCCCGTTTTCACTGGCAGAGCACTCGGGCCACAGGCGCCCCTGACATGAGTGACATCAAGCTGGCCACGCCCCCCCCAGCCCCCCTGAGGTCAAACACCACCCTGATGCGGCCCTCAATGAAATCGAGCTTGACACCCCTGACTTCCGTGTTCAATACTGCATTTTTACAGTATGTGTCTCTTTTTTGTAATAAACTCAGTGGAATTTATCCAACAGGTATAGAGAGATTGGGGAACCTGTAGACCTCCCAATGTTAATAAATTGCAAGTTCCATCATTACTTGGAATTGTCCTGGTTTTCCACCACCATGGACATCCACAGTGGGAGGTGTGTGTGTGTGTGTGTGTGTGTGTGTGTGTGTGTGTGTGTGTGTGTGTGTGCAAACAACAAAGCATTTGTCACAATATTTTGACACAAACACTGTCCTTTTTCGATTTGTGTCAAGCTGCTGCAAGCAAATACTAAGGTGCAAAGCTTCTCCCATAACATTTAAGATACATATTTCTTTACTTTGACAAAATCATGGCTTGCTGTGGATATCCTGTCTACCTCTATCACGTCGGATGCAGCTTAAAATAGAAATAACTTATATTGACCGCTAGTGGCCAGTCATATATTTCTAGGTCTTTTATTCCCTGTTTAATGATATCAACTAAAGAAATGGAGTGACATTTGCTGAAATAGCATGTAGTTATTTTCAACTGCAATTTATTTATTTTTCTTTTTGAGAATCTTTTGATTATAAGAACTCTTTGTAAGAGAGATATGATTTGTCCCCTGTGAGAAATCTCTGTTTTTGAAGAGCTGTAGAATACTTCTGAAAATCCACCATGCCATTTCCTTTACCAACTTATACATTTTCCTATTTTGCTTTTTTTGTGGAGAATGTAACAGGTACTGTTTTCTTTCTTCTCTGCTATGACTTCTTTCCCCTGTGTCATCACAGCAGAAACTACAAGCAAGGAAAGAAAAAGAAGGAAGAGGAGGACCAAAGGTCTTCCCTTCTCTACTTACTTACTTACTTACCCTGTTTCCCCCAAAATAAGACATCCCCTGATAATAAGCCCAATCGGGCTTTTGAGTGCATGGCAATAAGGCCAAGCGCTTATTTCAAGGTTCAAAAAAAATATAAGACAGGGTCTTATTTTCGGGGAAACACGGTACTTACTTACTTACTTACTTACTTACTTACTTACTTACTTACTTACTTACTTACTTATTTATTTATTTATTTATTTATTTATTTATTTATTTATTTATTTGTGTGGCTTATATACCGCCTCACAGTGCAAGCACTCTCTAAGCGGTTTACACCATTAAGCAATGTATATTTATATTGCCCCCAACAATTTGGGTCCTCATTTTACCTACCTCGGAAGGATGGAAGGCTGAGTCAACCTTGAGCCGGTGAGATTTGAACAGCTGAACTGCTGATCACAGTCAGCTAAAGTAGCCTGCAGTACTGCACTCTAACTGCTGCGCCACCTCGGCTCATATTACTCTACTTGCAGTGAAAACGTCTGCAGGCACCACTGAATTTCTATTACTAAGAAAAAAACAAAACAGTTTCCAAAACTTATCATTTCAGATTCTGGAACACCCTCCGGGGAAGTGGGTTACTGAAGTTAACCCAACCAGGTAGCATTCTACCTCAGGTAAAGCCAAGATAGATCCCCAAGCTCACAATTCCAGGCACAGTAATGGATTAAACCAGGCATGTCCAACCCTGGACAGGTGGCACTGGATAGCTAGTAATGCCCCTCAAGATCGTAGACTTTTAATATTAAAAGGTAAAGGTTTCCCTGTCTAGTCATATCTGACTCTAGGACGTGGTGCTCATCTCCATTTCTTGGTCAAGGGAGCCAGTGTTGTGCAAAGACATTTTCTGTGGTCATGTGGCCAGTATAGCTATATGCCAAAGGCACACAGAATTCTGTTACCTTCCTACTGAAGTGGTACCTATTTATCTATTCACACATGCATGTTTACAAACTACCAGGTGGGCAGGAGCTGGGGCAGGAATGGGAGCTCACCCCATTGTTCAGCACTTGGGTCTCAAACCTGGGCTGCCAACTTTCCAGCTGACAAGCTCAGCATCTTTAACCACTGACCATCGTGCCCCCTCTTTTAATATTATTTATACATACATACATAGCAATAGCAATAGCACTTAGACTTATATACTGCTTCACAGTGCTTTTACAGCCCTCTCTAAGCGGTTTACAGAGTTCAGCATATTGCCCCCAACAATCTGGGTCCTCATTTTACCGACCTCAGAAGGATGGAAGGCTGAATCAACCTGCAGCCTGGTGAGATTCGAACTGCCAAACTGCTGGCAGCTGGTGATCAGCAGAAGTAGCCTGCAGTACTGCATTCTAACCACTGCACCACCACGGCTCATACGTATGTATATAATATGTGGTGAAAGACATGTTCCTCTTCACTCAGTGTGGCCCAGGCAAGCCAAAATGTTGGACATGCCTTGAATTAGACACTTGAATCTTACTTCAAGCAGCAATAAGGTTACATTCTCCATTCCACTGGAAGACATCAGGCCAATTTAGAGGGTGTACATGGCGCACTTCATTCTGTGCTCCCACACCTTGTCATCCATTGCTTTCCAGCAACTCCCATTTGACTGTGAGGCAACTACCTCATCTGCCTAATGGGAGAGCTGGCCCTATTTCTTTAGTCTGTTCTCTAACAGCTTTCTATACAACGGTCAAAACTTTCCATTTGGAGGAAGGTATGTTGACTTACAAATGGTTTCATCTTTCTGAAGGGGCTTTAATTGCTCTGGTTAAATTGTTTTTGACAGTGGTTCGCATTTCTTTCTTTCTTTTTTTCTTTTTCCTCATTGCCTATTTAGTGTTTGGGGCCGCGTTATTGTATTTATTATTGTTGCCATGCTGTTTCCCAAAATTTACTGCATTAAATCTTCGCAACCATGCTGAAGAAAGAAAACACATCCCTGTTTAGGAACACGCAAATAAATTACTATATCTGCTAAATCTGATCTGTGCTTTTCGTGATCTCTCTGCAACCCCTGAAAAGTTAAGAGATTAGTTGAACTGAATTCATGGAGTAAGGAAGTGGGAAGAGTGTCAAAGACTGCAAACATGCTGACCATTGCGTTTCCCCAGGGTGCCGTAATTCCTCCAACACCTGAGCTCAGTAATGGGTCGAGTCAACTGAGACTGCTGTATCCAAACTTTTTTCATTTCCTACATGGGGGGAAGTTGTTGCAATAATTACAGCATAACCCTAAGGGAACTAGGAACTTGGTATGTTTAGCCTAATGAAGAGAAGGCTTAGGGTGGGATCTTGTCTTGGGAGATTATCACAAGGGCTATCATAAAGAAGAGCAGATTGATTTATTCTCCATAACTATTAAAGTTTGTTGCAGAAAAAAAATCAATTTCCAGAAGCACACACAGATGACTGATTCAACTGGATTCAATAACTTCTTTATAAACACACACACACACACACACACACACACACACACACACACACACACACACATATATATGTGTGTGTGTGTGTGTGTATGTATGTATGTATGTATGTATGTATGTATGTATGTATATATATATATATATATTATATATATATATATATATATATATATATATATATATATATATATATATATATATATATATATATATATATATATATATATATATATATATATATATATATATATACATACATATATATTTACAATACCACAGTAGAATTCTTCTTCAATCAGTTAAAGGTAAACACAAGCAGGAGAGTTAGTTTCATTTCAGCAGAGAGTACAGAAAGGAGAGTGCAGAGTGGAGCAGAGAGCAGAGTGGAGAGAGGACTGGAGCCACACGCAGCCTTAAGCTTAAGTATTCAGTTTCGTTTCTCTGCACAGACTCAGAAGTGGTTAGCTCCCATTGGCTGATTCAGTTGCTATGCCTATTCATTGGCTGACCTTGTTACCATTGGCTCTCCCAGTTCATGAATATTCTAACAATAACATCTTAGGGCAATGGGTGGAAGCTCGTCAGAGGGAAATCCAACCTAGAAATAAGGAGGAATTTTCTGACAGTGAGAATGATAAATCAATGGAACAGCTTGCCTCCCCAAAATTGTGGGCGCACCATCTCTGGAGGTTTTCAAGAAAAGACTGGACATTCAATTGTCTGGAATACTATAAGGACTCCTGCTTTGGGCAGGGGATTGGGGTAGAAGTCCTCCCATGATTCTATGAAATGATTCAGAAAAAAAACTCACTAGAAAAGGGGGCGAGAAGTTCCTCTTCCAGTTTCCAAGATTCTGCATGTACCCTGAGCATTAAAGACACCTGATTGAAATCTGCGCAGGTCCTTGAACTTGAGAAACTATGGGGGGGCTTCAAACTTGGTAAGGTTCAATAGCAGAGCCCCAGGGGCCTCAGGTTCTAGCAACTCCTTGAGGTACTAATCATACAAAAAGGTAGTGTAAACTCTCACATTAGTCTAAACACAATCTCCCTTAGCTCCTTTTCCCAGCCCCAGGGAACAATGGAAAGTCTCAATGCTGCCAATGCACACAGTTGCATTTCTCCACTATTGAGTTCTTTAATTCTCCCCCAAATACTAAATGTGCCCTTGGTCAGCAGAGGTATGCTCCCAGCCTTTAAGCAAGCAGTCTAAAGCAACTTTCCACAACCTAGTGTGCTCCAGATGTGTTAGGACTAGATATAGTCTACCCACTCTCACAAAAATGCATTTGTATGAACGAATCCCTCCCAGACTGTAGCCTTGGCATAAAGCAGTAGACTAGCCAGACAGGTGCTTGATTGAAACAAGGTTTCTTCAGCCAAACCCCGTTGAGCTGAAATAGATCTCTACCAGGGGAGTGCTGGCTTGATTGAAAAATATCCTTTTTCATGCCTCAAAAGAGCTTTATAGTTACACCTTTTTCTTCCAAGCAGGGATCTCCAGAGCAGTAAAAGGATGTTCTAGACCCTTTGGAATACATCAAAGGAAGTGGGTTTAGAGTTAACATTCCTCTGGTGAAGAGCTATTCCATCTGAAAACACATGTGCTATTTTGTTAAGCAAGGCATATTTGAATAGTCTTCAGCATCACTGGCACCATCTTCCTCCAGGTTGAGCAGCCAGTCTATACAAGTGCAGCAATTCGATGGGTCCCACTAAGTTAATCTCTCTCTCTCTCTCTCTCTCTCTCTCTCTCTCTCTCTCTCTCTCTCTCTCTCTCTCTCTCTCTCTCTCTCTCTCTCAAATTTATATGGCTACTTATTTTGTTGGACTTTGGGCAGCTTACAGCTGATTTAAAAGGCAACACATAAAGTCACAAGAAAAACTTCAGAAAGAGAGAAAAGCCATCTAGATGAGTTTTTCAATTTGGGTTCAGTGGAGCCCTTAGATTCTACAAGGACAGGAGTTTTTTTATCCCACCTTTATTATTCTTGTAAGTAACTCAAGATGGCGAACTTACATTATACTCCTTCCTTCTCCTATTTTTCCCACAACAACAGCAACTCTGTGAGGTGGATTGGGCGGAGAGTGACGGGCCAAAGTCATCTAGCTGGCTTTCATGCCTAAGGTGGGACTAGAACTCAGTGTCTCTTGGTTTCTAGGCCAGCACCTCAATCATTACAGCATACTGGTTCTCCAGCATGAATGACTGCAGGATTAACTGGAGACCATTCTCTGCTAGGGCCTAAAAAAAAAAAAAACTCCTCACAAGGGATGGAAATAGGTCTTATCTTTTCCCCCATGGCCCCTAAGTAAGGAAGAAAAGACCAAGGAAGAAAAATTCTCCATCAGGGGCAGGTTTTATTTCTCCCACAGGCTCTTGAAGAATGTTTTTCCCCCCTTGGTCCCAACCAAAAGCTCTCTGCAGAGACTAAAGGAGGAAACATTCTTAGCAAGGGATAGAGAGTTTTCCCTTGAAGAAAGCTTTTACCCCGACCCTCTTAGTCACTAGTGACTTAGATGAAATTTCAAAAGCCCCACCCCCTGGGAATTTTTCTTTTTTAGCAGACAGCTTCTGTGATTTGAAAAAAATGGGAAAATCCTGGTATATGCAATATGCTGAGGCCCACACAAATACTTTATTACCTCATTGAGCCTGTTGTGACCCGCCAGCAGCCCGTGCAGCTGATAGCGGATCCCGTCTGAGACGAGGCCGATGAGGTGATGCAATAGCAATAGCAATAGCACTTAGACTTATATACTGCTTCATAGTGCTTTACAGCCCTCTCTAAACGGTTTACAGAGTTCAGCATATTGCCAAGAATCTGGGTCCTCATTTTACCCACCTCAGAAGGATGGAAGGCTGAGTCAACCTTGAGCCGGTGAGATTTGAACTGCTGAACTAGCAGTAGCTTGCAGTGCTGCATTTAACCACTGCACCATCTCGGCAAAACCTGTGCAGCTGGCACCCGAGTTGGACAGTGAGGAGGCTGGCGTGGACTCAATGCCAGAGGCAGAGGTTCAGCCAGGGTCTTCGGAACCTCCAGCACCTCACAGTAGTGATGAGGAAGAAGAGGAGGAGCCTCTTCTTAATGCACGGGCACACAGAGCTGTCAAAAGGCAGGAATGGCTATTCAGGAGGAGGTCTCCTCGGGAGTAGGCTTGGGGTTAATTGGCCACTCCCCAAGCGTACTTAAGGAATGACGAAGACGGAAAAATCTCTGCAGGAAACAACTTGTTTGATAGTTTGTTCGTGTGCCTCTTGTTTGGAAAACCTTTGCTCAGCTTATCTGTTTTGGCTTACTTCTTGTGGATTGATTCCAGGCATCTTGCCAACCTTTGTAAGCTTCCTGAGATATCTAGGACTAATTACTTATCTTGGCTTTATGACTTTATGGACTTATGCCAGCTGTTAATGCCGTATAATTAACAGCTGGTTTTTTCAAGAAAAGACTGCTTTAAGACTTGTTTGTGTGTGAACACTACTAAGCCAGTTTATTAGTAGTGGTTAATCAATTAAATATAGGTTTGAACAAACTGCGTGTGTGCTACGTTTTCTCTGGCCCATAGCTGGGGCAGAATAGAGCCATACAGGTCAGGCTCCCCAGCTTCCTGGCATCTGGGAGAAGAATCAGGTTATTAAGGTTTCCATCCAAATCTTTGGGGAAACTTGTTCCAAAGGGCAGGTACTGTGATAGAGAAGGCATATCTCCTCGCCCCAGTAGCCACATTGCTTCACAGAAGAGACCCAGTGTATGCTTAGTTTTACTGGATCTAGTGGGATGAGGAGAGACAATTGAAGAGATGTGATCTCACCAGGGGTGGGCTTCAAAAATTTTAGCAAGGAGTTCTTTGCCTGGTTGCTGGGTATGCATGGCCATGGTGGGTGTGGCCTAGTCAGCCTCATGCACCATGGCGGGGGGTGGTTTTTGCCCTCCCCCAGCTCTGGAGGCTTTCATAGAGCCCCCGGGAGGGCGAAAATGGCCTCCCCAGGCTCCGGAGGCACTCTGGAGGCTGGAAACAGGACCATTTCCAGCCTTCCCAAACTTCCAGTAGGCCTGTTTTTCGTCCTCCCCGAGCCTCCGTGTGCGTCCTGCACTTACCTGCATCCAAAACGGGCCACGTGGGGACTCCTGGGAGGAGCAGGGCAGGGTGGGCGGGGCCAGCCAGGAGTGGGATTCTTCCGTACCCCTGCGAACCCTCAGCAACCCACCCCTGATCTCACCCATGACCTTCCTCTGTGCCATGTAAGGCTTTGGTAGTGATGGGCTTTCAAAATTAATTTTTGAGACGGTGTACATTATCTTTTTAGTATGGATCTCCTAAAGACGTTTTTTTTTTAGTAATGCGTTTCAGGAAGGACATTGGCCGATTAGAGGATGACCACAAGAGAGATGAAAAGGCGCTTGGAAGGCAAAATTTATGGGGAAGAGTTGCATATGTTCAGTCTGGAGAAGACTCCAGGGAGACACGATGATGCCTTCAAGTATATAAAAGGCTGCCGTGCAGAAGATGGGACAGGCCTCATTTGTGCTTTATTCTTCTTTGTGCTCCTTTTGGATGTGCTATATTTTTCCCTAAAGACACTTGCCCTGTAGCCTCACTGCTGAGCTGACGTTCTACCTACCTATCCTTGACTCAGCACAACATTTGCTTTCCTACATGCCCGTCCCTATCTTGCCTGCTTTGATTCAGTTACAAGGGTGTCTAGTCCACTGACTTCTTCCATGCTGATTTTATAAACCCTTGAGTTTGCCCTTAGATGAGGTCAGAATAAAGAGAGATTTAGCAGTTGATAGAGCAGTCATGAAGGCCTTGGAAAAACACATTCAGATGCCATGACCTGCCATGCTATATTTACAAAGATCAGAATTATGTAAGCCCTGGAATTCCCTGTGACGCTACGGAAGCGAAAGGTGGATGCTGAAGAAATAGCAAAGGGAGAGTACTGACTCATTTGAATTTTGATGATGGAAAAATTCCTGAGAATTCTGTGGACAGCCAAGAAAACAAACTACTGAATAATCAAATCAACCCACTAAAGGCACAAACGACCAGGGTCAAAATATTCTGCTTCAAACACATTAAGTGAAGACCTAGCTCTAATTTGGGGAAAGGTGGAAGGAGAGAGAAGAAGATGACCAACAGCAAGTTAGATAAACCCAGCTGTAGGGAGACTGGGTGCCCTGTTGGAAGACCTGAAGGATCTGGAGAAAATCTATCTAAGTAGTCACTAAAAGTCAACTCTGACTTGATGGCACATAATCAATAGTACTTTAACAATGGTACAGTCATGGGCTGTGCAGTGATGAAGACAGTGCCCTAGGGCACAACATAAAAATGATGCTGTCCTTATGTGTAAGGTCCATAGGTTTGTGTCATATTTGGATAGAAGTGGGGGGGAAACAACACCCTATGTTTTTTCTTTTTAAATAGACTGAAAAATTTACCCTTAAACACACTTCAAAAATCTCAAATACAGCACAAGCCAAAGAAAAGGCTGGAAAAATAGTTTCTACACTGATCTCTACAATTCAGGGAAACAGGAATAAGAGAATTGACATCTCTAATAAATCTGTGCATCACTCAGATTTGAAGGCAAAAAAATATTTTGAAGTATGTGGGGGATGAATATAGATCTAGCTTACAACTCTTTAAAGCCGCAGCATCTTGTCCCAAGATCATATATGTAGCTGCCTTCCACAGCTCCCTTATTTTGACATGCGAAGGTGTATGGAATTTAAGAAGTTGCAAGGAGGTACCACACTCACGTTCCCATGAAGTTTGAAACATCTTTTTGACTTTGAATCTGAAGTGATGCACATCCCTAATTTGTAATAGTTGAGAGTTATGAACAGAAGAATGCATAAACATACAGACACAAGGGGGAAGGGAGTACAAAGGCCCAAATAGAAAGTATACATTGTAATCTTAAAGAACAAATCCTATAATTTATGTGCAGGTAGTCCTCAATTTAACAACCATTGATTTAGCAATTGTTTGAAGTTACAATGGCACTGAAAAAGTCCTTATACTTACAACTGCTGCAACATCCCCATGGTCACGTAATCAAAACTCGGGCACTTGGCAACTAACCTGAATTTATGAAGGTTGCAGCGTCTATGGTCATACGATCAGGGGTGGGTTCCTCCCAGTTCGGACAGGTTTGCCCGAACCGGTAGCAACCCGCTGGTGATGTCACGATGACGTCACCGAACCAGATCAGTCGGTGCCGGTCCATGGGCGCTGCCATCTTTTTAAATAATGTTTTTTTTAATTTTTTTTCAATTTTTTCTTTTTTTTTCTTCTGAGCATGTGCAGAAGCTGAGTTTCCAGCATTGTGCATGTGGTCGCCATCTTGTTTTTGGCTTTCTTTCTTTTTCTTTTTTTAATTTTTTAATTTTTTTAAAAAAAATTATTTTAAATTTTATTTTTCTTCTGAGCATGTGCAGAAGCTGAGTTTCCGGCACTGTGCATGCGGTCACCATCTTGAGGAAGCGAACCGGCAGCGAGGTAAGTTAGAACTCATCCCTGCATACGATCACCATTTGTGACTTGCACGGTCAACTTCCAACAAGCTAAATCAATGGAGGATGTCACTTTCGCTTACCAACTGCGTGATTCATTTATCAACTGCAACGATTTGCTTAACAACCATGGCAAAAAGGTCATAAAATTGGATGCAACTCACTGAGCCACCACCTTGCTTAGCAATGGAAATTCTGACCTCGGTTTAACAGATTAACAGAGTTGGAAGGGACCTTGTAGGTCATCTAGTCCAACCCCCCACCCAAGCAGGAGACCCTACACCATTTCTGACAAATGGCAATCCAATCTCTTCTTGAAAGCCTTCGGTGATGAAACTCCCACAACTTCTGAAGGCAAGCTGTTCCATTGATTGATTGTTCCCACTGTCAGAAAATTTCTCATTTCCAGGTTGAATCTCTCCTTGTTCAGTTTCCATCCATTATTCCTTGTCTGGCCTTCAGGTGCCTTGGAAAATAGTTGTGGTTCATCAGTCAAAGGCTACCTGTATTTACTTGCATCTGACATTGGGTTTGCATTGTGATATCACAACTTACTATATGTATTGTTATTTGTCACCATAGCAGTCAGTAGCAGATGTATAGAGCCGAGGTGGCGCAGCAGTTAGAGTGCAGTACTGCAGGCTACTTTAGCTGACTGTGATCAGCAGTTCAGCTGTTCAAATCTCACCGACTCAAGGTTGACTCAGCCTTCCATCCTTCCAAGGTAGGTAAAATGAGGACCCAGATTGTTGGGGGCAATGTAAAATATACATTGCTTAATGGTGTAAACCGCTTAGAGAGTGCTTGCACTTTGAGGTGGTATATAAGTCTCACTAATAAATAAATAAATAAATAAAATGTCTATAGCCACAATAGTAGCAAAAACCTGTGACAAATAAAGGATAAATTATTCCTGTCTAGTTGTGTTTACATCATTGCTTCCAGAGGTGGGTTCCTGCCGGAGCTGCCCTGTACACAGCTCCGGTAGGGAGCGGCGGATTTCGCAACTGCTCCAGAGCCCTCTCTGCTCGTCCACCCGCGTCGCCATTTTTTTTCAGTGATTTTCGGTGAGATTTTGCCTCTGCGCATGCGCGGAAGCAAAATCGTGCCAACATCTCTCTCGCGCGTCCCCTCATGAGATTTCAGCGAGATTTTGCTTCTGCGCATGTGCAGAAGCAAAATCGCACGAGGGAGCGCGTGCACGTAGCGAGCAAGCGCCCCCCCAAAGCGTGGAAATGCGCGTGCATGGCTCCGGCAGCGAGGTAAGTGAACAACCCGCCCCTGATTGCTTCACGTTGAGCTACCTAGCCACTATTGGTCATTACAGTACTGAACTGGAACAGACCCATACTCAAAAACTGCCAACTTTGGTTGGGCTGAATTATTCTGCCAAGGCATGGTGTGTTCTAGGTATCTACTCTAATTTTCATCACAAGTTAGTATAAGGCTGAGAAAGACCTCTTGGTCCAAGACTATCCTGTGGCTGAAGGTAAGCTTGAACCCAGGTCTCCTAGATCCTACTCCAACTTCTTAACTACTACTTCATACCAACCAGGGGTGGGTTCCACTTACCTTTGCCACCGGTTCGCATTGCGACATTTCACACACACACGCACGCAAAGCACGTGTCCCCTCGTGCAATTCTGCTTCTGCGCATGCTCAGTAGCTATAATCAGCCCGAAACACAGCTGTGGAGCTGATTAAAGGTAAGTATAAACCTGGGGGCGGGCAGGGGGGGGCTTTTCAAGCTGCAGCAGAGGAAAAAAACTTCCAAACAGTAAAAAAATTCGAGAAAAAAAAAGATGGCGGCGCCCATGGACCAGCACTGACTGAACCGGATCCGTGATGTCACGGTGACATCACCAGCAGGTCACTACCGGTTCGGGTGATCTGGTCCAAACCGGGAGGAACCCACCCCTGATACCAGCTCTCTTTTCAGCAAAAGTTCTTGCCTGCCCACTTCTGGCTTTCTTCTCTATTAAAAACCCTTTAGAGAAATAAAGATGCCCGGAGTACCAGCAACTTTCCTCTGTAACACACTTAAAGGAAATGATGACACAACCAGGTAATGAGGTTGGAGGGACAACCTTGAAGGAACTGGGCTGAGGCAAGAACTAAGAGGCAAATATTCAGAACTGCATGAAGAAGAGACGTTCTTCTATCAGAGATTCAATTTTATCTTACAGTCTTACATTCAAAAGGAAATATGGATCTCAGTGGCTAGTTAGTGATAAAGGATCTGCTACTTACTACACACCCTTGAACATTCCTTAACTACATGTATATGTAGTTAAGGAGTGGTAAATGCCTGGAACTCACTACCTGACATTGTGGTTTCGTCACCAAACCCCCAAAACTTTACCCTTAGACTGTCCACTGTTGACCTCACCCGATTCCTAAGAGGTCAGTAAGGGGCGTGCATAAGTGCACCAGCTTGCCTACCGTCCCTGTCCTAATGTTCCCTCTTATCAGTACTCATTTTATGTATATAAACAATGTTATATCTATGTATATTACCAACACATACTTGACAAAAATAAATAAATAACATATTAAATACACATAAGCTGCCCTTGTATTTTTAAATGTACAATCACTATGCATAGAGGAAAGAGAAATACAGCTCTTCCTCCCCCAGACCACTTGATTTCTAAGCTTTCTCCTCCTGCTGGGAACGGTGACTTTCCTTTGCATTTTACCAGTGAAGGTAGGCACCCCATATCCTGCGTATAGCTTCTCAGGTCTTTTTATGCCTCTCTGGAGACACCTATTGAATCTACAGATAAAAAACTAAAGCATGATTCTAAACCTTGGTGGGACAGTTTCCCACCTGAGTCCAGAAGAACTTTAAGAAGAATATATTATTTTGTGCCCCGACAGCCTTAATGTATCTACATATGTAAAATTCTGCTGCTTTTTTTTTTAACCAAGAAAAGCGATCCAAAAATTCCATCTGTGCCTCTTCCAATCGTGTCATTGAGTCAGCTACTAGGAAATAAGAATGAAAAAGAGAAATGTTCTTCCTGGTCAAAAGAAGAAGATGACCCTAGCTTTAATATAAATAAAAATCACAAGAGCAGCTGCGCACTTCTTAATTTAAAGTTTGTGTCTTTTGTAACCAGAGTATGACTGGATAACCCACTGCTGGGGAGGAGCAATTTGGATCATTAAAATGGTATGGCAGTAATTTGATTTGAAACCCTGTCTTTAAAGGCTGAAGACTATTTAAATTGGGGCCTTCTGCAGCTGAATTTTCAGTACAGGAAAGAGAAAGTTACACTTAATTAAAATTATAACACCGCCTATCCTGAATGCCTTAACAAAGCAGGCACCTGTATCTGGCAGTAGAGACATAGAAAGAGGTTGAATCAGAGGTGGGTTTCAGCAGGTTCTGGCCAGTTCTGGAGAACCAGCAGCAGAAATTTTGAGTAGTTCAGAGAACCGGTAGTGGAAATTTTAAGTAGTTCAGAGAACCGGTAAATACCACCTCTGACTGGCCCCAACCCCATCTATTCTCTGTCTCCCGAGTCCCAGGTGATCGGGAGGGAATGGGGATTTTGCAGTAACCTTCCCCTAGAGTGGGATGGGAATGGAGATTTTACAGTATCTTTCCCCTGCCACGCCCACAAAGCCATGCCCACCAAGCCACACCATGCCTACCAAGCCACGCCTACAGAACCGGTAGTAAAAAAATTGAAACCCACCATGGGTTGAATATAGATGACCATTTTGATGACAATGGCAAAGGTACCGTTTCACACAATGTGAGAGATGGCAATGGTAACCTGATGATACCACCTTGATAGCTGGAAATGCAAAAAATCTGCAACCCTAGTAATGACGATCAAGCAGCACAATGAAAAAAAGCAACTCAGATCTAAAGAAGAAAAAACGAATGACAACAGGTACAGCAACTAAGATGATTAAAGACCTGGAGACTAAAATATACGAAGAACGGCTGCAGGATTTGAGTTTGGCTAGTCTAGGGAAAAGAAGAACTAGGGGTGACATGATAGCTGTATTCCAGTATTTGAGACATCACAAAGAGAAGGAGGTCAACTTATTTACCAAAGCACCTGTAGGCAGGACAAGAAACAATGGATGGAAACTAATCAAGAAGAGAAGCAACCGGGAACTAAGGAGAAACTTCCTAACAATGAGGACAATTAACCAGTGGAACAGTTTGCTTTCAGAAGTTGTAGTTGCTTCATCACTGGAGATTTTTAAGAAGAGACTGGACAGTCATTTGTCTGAAATGATATAGAGTTTCCTGCTTGAGTAGGGGATTGGACTGGAAGACCTCCAAGGTCCCTTCCAGCTCTATTCTTATATATATATATATATATATATATATATATATATATATATATATATATATATATATATATATATATATATATAGAGAGAGAGAGAGAGAGAGAGAGAGAGAGAGAGAGAGAGAGAGAGAGAGAGAGAGAGAGAGAGAGAGAGAGAGAGAGAGAGAGAGAGAGAGAGAGAGAGAGAGAGAGAGAGAGAGAGAGAGAGAGAGAGATTTTGCAATGGCATTGAGTTTCTGCCTTTTAAGATTGACTAGGGGTATAAAAGAAGCTAGCAGTTAAGATATACACTGCAGCATAGCCCCTGAAAGAGTAGCAATGTGGCCCTTGGAAAAGTATATTCAAAGGCATGATGTAACTTACAAATATTAGAATCATGCAGACAATGTTTGTTTCTCTGGAAGAAAAACTTGGATTTTGAAGAAGATGGAGAAGACAGAGAGAAAGAAGGTGGATGCTTTTGAAAGTTGGCAAAGTTGGCAAAGAGTCCTGAAGATATTATGGAAAGCCAAGAAAAAAACAAACAGATCATTAAAAAAAATCAACTCAGACTTCTCACTCAAGGCATAAAAGACAAGACTCTGGTTAATACTTTGGTGATTCAAACCCCTTTCTTTCTGGACAAGTCTATAAAACTGGGAAAGGTGGAAAGGAAGAAAAAGGACAATCAGCAGCAATGTGACTAGACACAATTACAGAGGTGAAGGGTATCGTATTGGGATGCCTGAAAGACCACACTGAAGACAGATCATTTTGGAGAATTTGGTCCCTAAAAATGGCCACTGATTTGTTGGTACAAAATCAAGTCCTGAACGACTTGGCTGGAGTTACACAGCCAAAATATCAGCTGTGTTAATGAAAATCTGTTCTTGACCAAGTAAAAGTTATTCAGTTAATTATTTTCAGTTCTGAAATATTATTAAATATTGTCCATATTGTTATGTGTCCTTTAAGTTAGGGACAGGAAGATTGATTTAATTTAAATCGGAGCTCAGGAGTTTTAAAATACTGAATCCTCAGCCTTATCTGTATCTCTGCAAAATCACATAGCAAAAATCCAAATTAGCTGCAGAATTTCTTCGAACTGTGCAGAATCTGATTAGGTTAGGTAGAGGATACTGAAGCAATGAGCTCCTAGATAAAATTACCTAAGCATTGCTGAAAACTATTTTTGACGTGGTATTCTCATTTGCTCATTTTTATTTACTTCAAAAGCACCAACTGCTTGTTTCATAGACAACCTCCTAGCAGTTTTTTTCTCAGTCTACTGTTGCTGAAATGACCTCTGGAGCAAACGCCGTTCTTGAAATATTTATTATTTCTCCACAAATTAAATTATCTTAATTTCTGCTTTAATCTTCTTTCAGCAGCAGGAATAATTTATTAAAAGTAACAGAATAACTTAATAAAAGAATTGGAAGGGACCTTGGAGGTCTTCTAGTCCAACCCTCTGCTCAGACAGGAAACCCTATACCATTTCAGACAAATAGTTGTCCAATCTCTTCTTATAAAACCTCCAGTGTTGGAGCATCCACAACTTCTGGAGGTAAGTCATTCCACTGATTAATTGTTCTAACTTTCTCCTTAGGCAGGGGTGGGTTCTGGATCTTTTTGCTGCTGGTTGCTCAGGGTTGCACCGTGCGTGCCTGCAGCAATAAAAAATAGCTTCTGCGCATGCGCAGAAGCAAATTCCAAGATGGCAGCGCCCACAGAGACACCAACAGAACCAGCTCCGTGATGTCATCACCGAGTTACTAACGGTTCTAAAGAACCGTTAGGAACCCACCTCTGTCCTTAGGTTGCTTCTCTCCTTGTTTAGTTTCCATTCATTGCTTCTTGTCCTGCTTCTGGTGCTTTGGAGAATAGATTAACACCCCCCACCTCTTCTGTGCTTCTTGGGTGGAAGGTAGTTATGATCATAAATTTCTACAGCACATGTATTCAACTTATTTCATGGTCATTAGGGAGTCCTCTTCTCCTGTGAAAATTGTGGCTGTTGTTCAGACTGTGTCCTTATGTTGCAAATATTGTATTGAAAATGTTGGATACATCAATCCCATCCACCACGTCATTTCTTCAATGGTGCAGGATAAAGGAGAGATCACCTGGTGTCTCACTTTTCATCACTATTCTGCTGCTGTTATGTACACAAAAGGATTAAACCTGGATTAAACCAACGGCCCCTCTCTTTGGAACTGCCATGCTAGTCATTCACAGTTTTGTTTCCAGAATCTCTAAAAAGTTCTGTTCCTTTCATAGAGGCAGATAAATATATCAATAATGTATATTCTGATCGGTTATTAATGTCTATCTCTCTGTCCCTCTCTGTTTTTCTCTGCCTTTTATTCTGTTTTGCCAGTGAAATGGTTTTGGTGCTTGCTGATGTCTAATCAACGATGAATTTTTGTTAACTGAGCTGAATTGTTGTGTTTGTGCTTGCTGCTCTCTGGATAGAGGGCTTTTATAGGAGTATGCTAGGTGCAAACTGAACAGAAATTTACTCAGGGTACTTTTTCAACAGAGAGAATACCCTCTGACGATCCCTCGGGAAAAATCCTCCGTAAATTAGAGCATAGATCCTTTATAGGTTCTCCCATCTGAAAGAGAGCTCCGATATTATCTTTCTCCATCTACAGGCCTCTTCAGGCTTCATTAGCTGCAGGCAATCCAACACCAACACTGTGCACATAGATAAGTTCCTCCTCCAGTTGTCCATCCTCATGGTGCAGATTTTGGTGGGAGGGAGCATTGTATGAACATGTGGAAGCTATGAAGCGAACAAGAACCCTGAACTCTTGAGGTTTCATGTTTCATTTCATGTGGGAGCTTCTGTTCCTTTATACTTGGATTTATATGTGGATATATATGTGGATGCTTTAAGGAGGGGGATGTAATGATAGAAATACTGAGCGGACCTACATACTGTAAGTCCCATACTAAACGTGTATCCTTTGCTTTCTCTTTCCCTCTGTCTCTCTATCTGATACAAAAATAGTCCCCCTCAATCTATCTCACCACTCAAGGTTCCTCTACATGGTTTGGATTATAGTTTTCAACATAATATACCAATATTCATTACCAATGGAATGTATGGGAGCTGTGATCAAAAACATATGGAAGGGACTAGATTGCAGGGCTCTGGGCTATAGTATTATCTACTTTACTAACGGGTTCATTAATCCACTTGGTGATGGTCTGTAAAGCTGCCATAAAGTTATGCTTCCCCTATATTTTGATATCATGGTGGGTGAGCTAATACTGACTCATTGGGTAAGTCCTCAAATTTAATTGCCAAGCCTTTCCTTTTGGTAAAGAAAGGTGACAATTTTTCATGACCCTACCGTGGCCCTACAGAAATCAGACACATACATTTTATAGTTTTAAAAAATATCCTTGTAAAATAGCCAGCGGGCAGCAAACATCTAAAAGTTTCAACACGTTATAAGAATGAACAACCAGAAGTTTGAAATTAGACTATTATGTTTCCTAAAAATTTTATACAATGTTCCAAGTAAATAATAGAGAATAAGCATAGCTTTACTGGACTGTATGACCAAGAGTTAAATAATGGACATTTGATAACATGGGAAATACAATGTACATTCCAGATGTCAGAAATCTGAAGAAAATGGGCAGCAAAGTGATCAACAAAGGTTGAGCCCAACCAAAAATTTATTCATTTTTCCAAGGCTCTATTATTATTATTATTATTTTAAGAAAGGGACTTTGGGCTCTTGTAGCCACAGAAATACACAACTAAAATAAATGTTTGCTAAATCTGGCAAGTCAGAAGAGAACTTATATGGATAAATAATATGCAGATGCTTAACCAGTTGTCTCTGGATTTGTAAGAACCACAGTCTTTTAAAAACAACTGAGTTGAAAATAAAATTCAACTTCAACACAAATATGTTTATGGGGAAATTTAAAAGGGCAAAACATTTAACTATTATCTACCCTTAACTTGGACATCCCTTCTGTGGGATGGGGGCAAATTATACTCGGGGTTTATTGGTGTTTTAACATTGCTGAAGACTGTTTGACTGGGATTCAGGAGGCTAGCTGGAAGCTGGAAATCATTAGATGTCTGAACTGTCTCTTTTTAAAAAAGAAAGAAAGAAAGAAACCCTGACTGTATATTTTCCCTGGTATTTCCATATGCTTATAAAAACCTTTGACTTGAGCATTTATTACAAGTAATCTCACTTTTGACAGACACTTCAAAATATCAAAAGGAGGCAAATTAAATTAATTGCAGCAGCCAAAATCAACCAGGAAAACGATTGCTCTAACAATGCATATGGAACTGGATAGATACTGTACGTCTGGTCAGCTGACAGATCAGGAAGACTTAGGAAAGGCAGGACAGTTACTATGAAGGGATTCAGCTACATCACTGAAGCAATGTACGTAATATGCAAAAAGACAGCAATAGCACTTAGACTTATATACCATTCTACAGTGCTGAACAGCCCTCTCTGAGCGGTTTACAGAGTCAGTCTATTGCCCCCAACAATCTGGGTCCTCATTTTACCTGAGTCAATCTTGAGCCAGGTCAGGATGAAGCCACACTTGGTTAAATAAAAAAAAAATGTTGGTAAACATAACCCCAGCCTGACTATTTCCAAACACAATTTGAAACAGCAATGAGTATTTTTGTTGTCACTGAGCTCAGAATAAGAAGTATAAAATCAGGGGGAAGTCCTTGGTGCTCTCTGAACTTGGCTGTTTTTTCTTGCAGACATTTCATTAGCACTGATGATGTCACCTAATTTGGGTAGTGAAACATCTGCAAGAAAACCACCCAGCTCAGAGACCCCTCATTTTAGCACTTATAGCAATAGCACTTAGACTTATATACCGCTTTATAGTGCTTTACAGCCCTCTCTAAGTAGTTTACAGAGTTCAGCATATTGCCCCCAACAATCTGGGTCCTCATTTTACCGACCTCGGAAGGATGGAAGGCTGAGTCAACCTTGAGCCGGTGAGATTTGAACAGCTGAACTGCTGAACTGAACTGCTGAACTGCAGGTCTGCATTTTAACCACTGCGCCACCTCGGCTCTTAACCCTAAGCTACACATATTGTCCTCTATTAGTAGTATAAAATCAGTATACCATCTGATTCACCCGTTGGCATCTGATCATCATTTCTTGTTATACAAATATAGCTACACAAGTGCTATTACTAGCTATTTCCATGCTTGTAATTTATGGAACTTACAAGAAATTTCCTTACAGTCAGAACATGTAACCAGTGAAACCGCTTACCTCCGGAAATTGTGGGTGCTCCAACACTGGAGGTTTTCAAGAAGAGAGTGGACAGCCATTTGTCTGGAATGGTATACGGTCTCCTGCTTAAATAGGGGATTGGACTACAAGACCTCCAAGGTACCGTCCAACCCTATTATTCTGTATTCTGTGTTTGATAGTGTCACCCAGGCATCTCTGGGGCAATATAAAGCCTGTCTTGATTATTGATACTCTGCCTCAGGGATGGCTGCTAAAAATTTGTTGGTGTGGAAATGATCAACCCCCTAACTTATACTTAAACAAATTTATTTTTGTCTATTTTATTGTGATTATTTCATAACCTTTAAAGTTATTTAAGAAATAAGCATGTCAATGCAAAATTGCTTAAGAAAGACTCAAATAAGTGGGAGTGCGGACATGCCATTAAGTGAATTGAACTGGATGCCTCTGACCTGGTCACACAAATGCAATGCAAAGAGTTTGTTCAATTAAATCCTGATAAAACATGCTTTGGTTAAAGAATGAAATGGCCGTCTATCCCATTTTCATGTAAACCTCCACACTGAAGCTTGGATTAGCAAAGAACTCTTTATGTGGACCCATTAAGGAAAGCCACAAGTGCAATAAACTTCTTTGGTTAGTGATGGGTTACCTTCCCAAGGCTGAACCCACATCCCCAGCATCTGAGAGGCTACTATTAATCTGTCCACGTGCAACAGCTCTTATCACCAAAAGAGCCATAAATTTCTACAAAACTGAAGCTGGGAGACACTGTCAAAACTCCTCAATATGGTAAACATGATTCATTCTGTTTGACAGTTCTATAAGTCCCAACCATAAATTTTACACTGATTTTTATTTGATCCTCTTCCTTGTCCAATAATAAATCCATGCCCATTCACACACTTAAAGCTGAAGATTATTTACTTCCTTCCAGATCAAGAGACATAAAATTCCACATCTATTACATATTTACCACAGATGTTCCTCCAACAAGGACAAACCAGGTGCTAAACATATTTTATTCTGCTGGGTAATTTTTGAAATTATTGCAATCAATGAACTAACAATAATGGTGGCCAATGATTAAGCCATGTTATTATTATCTATTACATTTAATCATTGACAGCAAGTCAATTTGACCTAATTAGAGAAATCATCCTTAAGTAACATGGAGCAGATGGCAGACATTTGTTCACTCCTCTGCTTGTAATGCTGTGTAACAAAGTCAAAGATAAACTTGGTGAGATCAAGTAAAAATATATGACTAATCAAAGGACTCTTTTAATGCACGATATAATTTTAAACACACCCTCTAAATCTTATAATGTTGTTTATTTCCAGCAGAAGAAAACTCCAGCTAGGAATCTTAAGCATGCATTAGTTGCAGCTTAATAAATGTTCATTGTAAGAAAATTAAATTGAGATTGAGATATTTGGCTATACACGAATCATTTTGTTATTTTTATAATACAATATAATAACATTTTATATTTTTATAATACAATTCCATACCAGTTCCAGGGACCACTATATGCACTGAAATGTCTTTCTGAGAAAGGGCTCTAACCTAAAGGCAAAATCTGGAATTGTTTTCCACTTCTTGCCTCTGAAAATATTTCTGCAGCTTCTTCCTCTGTGAATTCAGCTCTTTTGCTGGAGGGGGGGGGGGAATGGGAGCCTGTGGTTGTTGAGAGTCAACACCGAATTGATGGCACACAATCAATCAGTTAATGAAACAATGGCAAATTGATGGAGCATTGGATCTAATAGGAGTCAAACATCTCTAACTCACTTAGCGAATTATTCACTTTGTTCCCTGCTAAACCTAGATATTTTAAAACTTAGTAAGATAGATAAATGAGCATTTGGCATGCTGTAAACAAAGCGACAATGGAATCCTGGGTTTGAAGAAGTTCTACAAGAGACTAAGAACAAAACAAAGCAAAACAAAGAAACAAAAAATTGAAATGTAGCCAGTTTTCTGTAGGAGTTCTGGGATTCTTTTAAGTAACAGGTTCCACTATTGGTTAGAAAACCCCTATCATAGACAATCTTAGAAAATACATTGCAAAAAATGTGAAACCCCCATGGCTTTTTGCTTGGGAGGGGGAGAGGGGAGGAGGAGGAAGAGGAGGAGGAGGAGGAGGAGGAGGAGGAGAGTTCCATGTACTGTATAAGGAGGAAGGAGGTGCAAGGAATAAGTGTCCACAATTAATAAGATGTTTGTGTATTAAAGATGAACATTTTCAGTGAGTCAGTTTGGTGTAGTGCTTGTTTGTTTATTAATATTTTTACCCACTACAATCTAGAGATCCTGAATTTCATTTTATGAGAATAGGCACAACATACTCTCGTTTCTTCCCAATATGCAGTAATCTCTAAGTGGACATATCACAGATTTCTATGCCTGCCTAATAACAGCGATAGTTTTATTTTCAGTTCTTTCTCTAATGATCCCCAATATAAAATTTGCCTTTTTTTCATGGAGGTTACAAATTGCTGTGTTTTAGATTAAGAAATAAGGCATTATGTTATAATTATATGCAAAAATAAAATTTTATATTTGTTGGCTCTATTGTCCCCCCCCCCCTTTTTAATAGAAACTTAGAAACCACCAGCCAAAACTTCTGATATCAATTTTTTTGAACAAGCAATGAACTCAACAGGAGTTTATACCAGTCTCCACTTCTGGCTATTTCAAGAATAAGGTTATTTTTTCTTAAGAAGTCATTGCTGTTGCTGTTCTAGTTTTAATCCTATTTGTTCCATTAATCATAGCTTTATGAGGAAGTCCCAAACAACCTTCTGCTTTCCTCAGGGGTTGCCACAAAGAAGAGGGAGTCAAGTTATTCTCCAAAACACCTGTGGGTAGAACAAGAAGCAATGGGTGGAAACTAATCAAGTAGAGAAGCAACTTAGAACTAAGGAGAAATTTCCTGACAGTTAGAACAATTAATCAGTGGAACAGCTTACCTCCAGAAGTTGTGAATGCTCCAACACTGGAAGTTTTTAAGATGACATTGGATAATTTTTAAGAAGATGTTGGATAATGCACTACCTGACTCTGTGGTTTCTTCCCCAAACCCCAAAAATTTTAACCTTAGACTGTCTACAGTCAACCTCACCCCATTCCTAAGAGGTCTGTAAGGGGTGTGCATAAGCGCACCATTGTGCCTACCATCCCTATCTTACTGTCCTATTGTCCAAATTTACCTGTACCTACTTTGCTTTTGTTTATGTTTACACCATACCTGCTATCTTGTACATGTTTTGACAAATAAAATAAATAAATAAATAAAGTGGTGTTGGGTTTCCTGCCTAAGCAGGGGGTGGACTAGAAGACCTCCAAGGTCCCTTCCAGCTCTGTTATTCTATTAATTCTATTCCTCTGCTCAATCAATAGTCATGAACTTGGTTATTATGTTTTATGCAGAAGTCTTGAATGACAGAAACAGAATATCCACTGCTGTCTGCCTTCCCAGGATATGAAGTTCTGAATTGGCTCAGAATGCTGACATGTAATCTCCAATGCCAATATTATAGGAAATAGGTTGCAAAATTCAGGAGGAGAAGAGAAATGGGCAATATACAGGAGGAGAGAGAAGCAAGCTTCTTTGGGAGTCTTCCTCCAAAACACTTAGCTAACAAACTTTCCATTATGCTGTATTGCCATTTTGTGATAAGAAATGGTAATGAATGGTGCCTGAACCTGCAGACTGCTTAGCCCTCTTTTTAATTTTTTTTACAAAACAATATGTGTACTTAAACACCTCCTCTTAACAAAAAAGAATATCCCTCATAAAATAAAATGCACAGCTATATTACAATTTTATTCTCTTTTGTAATCTGGATTTCCCTCCCTGTGCCATAGCTTGTAGAATTCATCTTGCCAACAGGACATTTTAGAGATGAACGAGGCACTCAAGGAACCAGTTTGGCTAAGATGAGGATAACGTGTTTTAAACAAATAAGATATTATCTACAATTGGCAATCATATTTCAAACCTTTTTTTTCCCCCCGGAGGGATTAGGAGACAGGAAGCAACTTTAGACCATTGGGATAACAGTGTATATTCTTTAAAGACATGTTATTTGAAAAGATCTGGCTCATATCTTTCACTGGGTGAGAAGATGATTATGGTGCTGACTACCAGCTGACAGACCGGCATCTTAATTCTTTCAAGGGGATTCCCGCCTGTGATCACTGTTATTCTGTTCGTAACAGCTCTTCTGTTCTTACACTCCTTATCACTCTCTGAGCTTGGTGCCCTGACAATGTAATGAAATGCCTAGAAGCAAACAACCAAGCTCAGAGAGCACCTGCGCTCTACCGTTCAACCCTGAGCCACAGATATTTTCTTCTATTAGCAACAATTGTGTACATTTTTCCTTTGGTAAAAGGGTGTCATGCTTCAGTATTGCCAAAGGGAAGTCTGAATTCCTCTGAATAGTGCAGTGAACATAACTGACTAAGCAGTATAAGCGGGTAGACAGGAACTGACCTAAAACCACCTGTGGTGTCTAGGAAGTAGACTTGCTCATCACCTACACAGTCTGGAAGACAACCATCTTGTGTGGGCAGGAAGTCATTTTTGCTTTGAAAAACTGTAAGTGGTTGATGACTTCAGTGCCAGTGGAAACTTTTGGAAATGCATGTTCATGTCTTAACTTAGGAAATCCCACGATCGCTTACGCAACAGTAATGTGGTTCAACACATGGGCAATTTTGCTTATTTTCCTATTGATCGCTCTTTCCACAGTTGAAAAGGGGGTGGAAATTACATTTTCTTTTTGGTTATACTCAGCTTTACGAGTTTAGAAGAAGATCTAAGTTAACCCTTAAACAAATTTTAGAAGAAGTCATGTAGGATAGAGAGGCGTTCAGTAGGCAAACTTCTGCAACTTGGCTCCTTCCAGAATTTGTTGAAATGCACAACTCTAAGTCATCATCTTGAGAACATTAGTTTAAAGAGAAGATTGCAGTGCACGATTTTAAAAATGTGTATGTCAGATTGCCATGGAAGCAAGCACTACAATTGCAGACATTTTGATGAATGACACCTTTCTAATTTTGGGAGATACTTCTACAAAGTTGGCACCACGTTCACAGGAAAACATGAAAGCTGGCAAGTCACTGCTCAGAGAGAAAACCACATTGCTCTTATGGTCAGTTCTGACATACGCCCAAATAATCTTGAAATCATCTGAAACTGAAGTAAGAGCAGTGGAAAAGTCAAACGAAATGTTAACAGAAATGTTCAAAAGGATGAAATCACAAGCCATCTAAGAAAGCACGAATCACAACACATTTATTGTAACTCATCTACAAAAGATAAATAGACCCAAGGCTCACAAAAGCATTACAATATGTAAGAGAACAATGTTATGACATTCTGATGTATTGGACATTCATTTCTGTTTCTGAAGATCATCATTTATTTTCCTTAATCTGAGTCCTGATATTTGGAAGATGTGGTGACAGAGAATCAAGATGTGTAAGTAACACGTGGCCTTTTGTTGTGGGGGTTGGAGAGGGAAGGCAAGGCAAGGCATCAGAAATATGGCCTTTATTTATTAATTGATATCATGCTCTTTTATTATATTCCAGGATTATAATTAGGCTTCAAGAAGTTTAATGGAACAGATGGAAGGAATGAATTAACCTGAAACTTGCCACATAACCACATAACAGTGGATAATCAATCTCCAACAGTGTTTTTTGGTGGACCTCTATAGAATTTTGTTGAATTCTATAAATTATTTTTTTCTTGCATTCCAAGATGCCATCAATTTCTTCTGTGGGCATACAATTAAGCTGTTCTGCTCTTCCACCCATCAGAGCATCTTCTGATGGAGCAAGATGTGGAGGTATCTAGGAGAGTATTTATCTTCTGGATATAGAGTAATCTGGCAAGATATTGTGCTTTCATCAGAAGGCCAAAAGTGGCATCATGGGACAAGCACTACAGTGTTCAATGGTGTAACATCACAATTTTTGTACAAAAGAGGTGGGCTTGTGTCATTATTATTTATTTATTTATTCATTTATTTGTTTGTTTGTTTGTTTGTTTGTTTGTTTAATTTATTGAATTTATATTGTCGCCTATTTGCCCATGGCGACTCGAGGCAGCTTACAGAATAAAAGACCACATTTAAAACAATAAAAACTAACAAAAAGAATCAAATAAATTAATATAATACAATATAATAAAATCACTCCCCACCTCCCACCCTCCGCCCCGGCGACAGCAGGTCACACGAGCCATTTAATGGGCTCCATCCCGCTTTGGGTTCCTCAGGCCCGCTGGCAGAACCAGGTCCCTAGCGCCTTCTGGAAGAGTATTAGAGTGGGGGCCATTCTAATCTCTGGTGGAATGATGTTCCAGAGAGAGGGAGCCACCATGGAGAAGGCCCTTCTTCTGGGTCCCACCAGGTGTATCTCCCTCGGGGATGGGACCCGCAACATTCCCTGCCTCCCCGGTCTGATGGGTTGGGTAGATGTCACCGACAAGAGACAGACCCTCAGATAACCTGGTCCCAAGCCATGAAGGGTTTTAAAGGTGATAGCCAGCACCTTGAATTGCACCCGGAAGCAAATCAGCAACCAATGCAGCTCCCGTAGGAGAGGTGATACATATGCACACTGGGGTCTGTGCAAAACCAGGTGGGCTGCTGCAACTGGCCCTTCTGGATGCTCTTCAACTTGCTTATTGTTTATGGACAATATGCTTATGTTTATTGGACACGTCTATCGCCTTCATGGGGTGCCCCGATGTATCATCTCAGATAGAGGTGTTCAATTCACCGCCAGGTTTTGGCATGATATTGTTCAGCTAATCAGCTCTACCAAGGGCTTAAGTTCAGCATTCCATCCTAGTACCAACGGGGCTGTTGAAAGACTCAACACAATGGTAGAACGTTATCTGAGATGCTATGTCGGGTACCAACAGAAGGATTGGGCCAGCCTCCTTCCCTTTGCGGAGGTGGCATATAACAATACGGTCCATGGAAGTACTGGGTTCACACCTTTCAGAGTAGTGAACGGGATTAAGTTTATGGCAATACCCGAGTGGACCCCTGACCCCCCAGGCTACAAGAACCGCAAAGGAGTGGGCAGAAACGATATAGGGAGTCTGGGGACAGGTAAAAAAGGCATTGCAACATACAGCTGAAACTTACAAGGTTCAGGCGGATAAAAAGCGGGCAGTATCCAGGCCCTTTAAAGTGGGAGATCTAGTATATCTCTCGACTAAATATATTAAGTTGAAAATACCATGTAACAACTGGGCCCAAAATATCTAGGCCCATTTCCTATCATCCGGGTAATTAATTCAGTAACTGTGGAACTGAGGCTCCCGCCCCTTCTAGGCTGGGTGCATCCTGTGTTCCACAGTAGCCTATTAAAGCCCATATGTTGTGTCCCAGCACCGCAACCCGACCAGAAACACACACACAACTGTTTACTACAAAAGCAAAAAGGGGTCCTTTTACTAATGAAGGTACTTAGTAAAAGCGCAGGGGTTTAAAAGTGCATAAACAAACATAAGGAGAGTCTTGGGGAATAAAGTTCCTTTGTTTCTTCGTGAGTTATTAGCCAAAGTTCAAATGTTCAAAAACAAATACCAATTAAGTCTCTTCTTATCTCTTTCATTCACTCAAGTTGGCTGGCATCCCAGGAATAAGCCTTCCAGAAGCTGTTATTTCCAGACACAGGATTCAAAACAGGAACTCTGATGCAAAAGAACTCTGAAGTGCTCGCAGAACACAGGTGTTGTTTTCAGCACGGATCTCTGACTGCGCCGGACTTAAATAGGCACTGAGGGCGTGGCCCAATTAGCCTTCAGTGCTACCTCCGAGGAGATCTCTGTTTGCTAAGCCAATCCTGCCTGCTAGCTGCTCTACGAGCCCTAGCATCCAGCAGAGGCTCCTCGTCCTCTGACGACTCACTTTGCTGAGCAGGTGCAGAAGGTCCTGGCTGGTCTTCCTCCTTTGGCACTGAGTCTTCATCACTGGCAGACTCAGGTGCCAAGTACATGGGGTGGTACTGCTGCGACATGAGCGGCTCCATGTCCTCCGGGTCCTCCATCATCTGCGCGGGACGCGGGCAAGTCACAACACCGTAGAAGCTGCAACAATAAGGCCCTTGCCCAAACCTCCCGGACTTGTAAGAGCAGACCAGTATGAAATAGATAAGATCTTGGACTCTCGGCTTTATAGGGGTAAGCCACAATATATAGTCCGGTGGAGGGGTTACCCAGCATCCGAAGCATCCTGGATGGCAAAGCGAGATATGAATGCTGAATGCCTGAGGCACTGGTTCCATCAACAGTATCTAGGTAAACCAGGGGAAAGGGGAGGTACGTACTAGGATATGATCACTAACACCTCTCTATTATGTCTTCCAGGTGGACCCCTGGTAGAGGGGAGCCGCCTGTCGAGTCCAGTCCATGGGCTCGCCATATCTGTGGGGGGGGGAGTGCTGGGACATGATGCTAGCCTTCTGCGCCTCCCAGCTGACTCCCGGACTGCCAGCTGTTCCCTCCAGTGGCCGCCCAACTCCCAGCTGATTCCTCCGGATGCCATGCTACCACCCGACTCCCAGCTGATTCCTCCGGTCGCCGTGCTGTTGCCCGACCCCCCCTGCTTACTGACTGTTGTTGCTTGTTAACTGTGTGGAGAGAGGCAGCTCATTGCGAACGGAGCTGTGAATGGAGCTGGAAGGAATGGAGTTGACAGCTGAGAGATCACCAGAACTGTGGTTGCTGGGGTGGCTGGTGGCTGTGGGGGTGTGTGGTTCTCGGGTGATTGGGAGGTGGAGTGCACATTTGAAAAGCAGCACTGGAAGGCAGAGCTCCCAGCGCTGGCTTTACATGGACGTCTTTGATGCCAACTCGCTTCGTTCTGAGGCCAGGTCTGTTTGATAGAATTAAACACTTATTTTTGCCGCACTTGTGGTCACATTTGTTGTTCTTGCCAGACCTGCCCTGACAAGCTGAGAGGCAGCCCCATGTACAGCACGTTGCAATAGTCAATAATGCCACAATGGTGCGCTTCGCTTTCTACCCATTCCTTGCTCCACTCTACTTGATTGCTGTCTGGCTGTCATACCTGCCAGCCCAGTGATTGCTGGGATTGATTTAATCAATCTGGCTGCTAGGTTGATAGCCTCCTTCCTTCCCACTGCTCCATACATTTTCCTTCTCAAGCTACACAGTCAGATGAAGTGAGCAACCATCCCTGGGAAAACTTGTTTTTATTTATTACATATCTCCTGGATTGCTCAAATCTGATTTTTTCCCCACCTGACTTCAGTTGGAAGTGGATAATATACCTAAATATCAATTAAATTCACTACTTAATAAATGTGCAAGATGCAGCAATATGTATTAAAGCATTAACATATTGTAATTCTATATGATTTAAAATAGCTAGAGATTCATTCAAAGCTTACATCACTAGCGAATGTATCAACATAACAAGCAAAGTTTCCATCCATAAATATGACGATCTTGCACTGGTGCAACAAAGACAGCAAATTTTCTTCACCCACTTGGTCCACCTCTGCCAAAACTCTGTGGTCTGATGCTTGGCCAGTGGTAGGAATCCTGACTTCAAGTTTCCATTTTTTGTTGTGCCAGGTGATGAATCTGTTTTGCCAATAGAGGCCTTCAAAGGATTTTTCAGTGGGAGGAAACCCAGAGGAAAGTCTCACGCAGGCCTGCATGCCATATGTTGGTGATGGCAAAGGGCCTCTGGTGTAATGATATGGGGGAAAGACCTTGGGAGACTGGACAAAGAGACAGTGCCAAGACAACCGTCAAATAAGAGTCAGCATGGCCTGCAGTTGGAGAGTGGAAGGGGCAAGACATTCAGAAAAGACCCTCCCTGGTTTCTCAGGATTGCAAAGGAGATGGTGCGGGGGGGGGGGAGGATTGTACTTTCAGATGTAGCTTTACAATAAAGTAGAATTAGCTCATCTGGTTGTGATTCTTGTCTGGTTCACCCCGAAAGGCCGTCATCAATCAGCCACTGAGAGGGGTGGCATGGAGGAAGGCAGGCTGTAGGTTCTTTCCCACACATCATTGCGTCTGCTGGGAAGAGGATTATGTAGTGGATTCTCCATGTTTAAACAGAAGCTTCCTTGGGAGAAGGTTTGGGAATTTAGAAAGAACATCTTCTCCAGCAATCATTGCTGCAGAGTGTTATGGGCCGTTAAGCTTTTATGAGCCCAATCCAGTAACCTTGGATGTCAATCAAAAGCTCCATCTCACAAGGATTGCTTCTAGCACTGGCTCCGATCCAGTAACTGGTCAGAAAACCAGCAGTGTTACTGATTTATGTGTAGATCTATAAGGTACATTTTAATTTACAGACCTAGAAGCCATGCAGATTGTCTGGTCACAGGCAATTATGCACATACATCTTCTCACCTGTATATACACCACTTCAGGCTCATGCACTCTGCCATACCAGCCCACCCCCTCCCTTCTCTCTCACACGCACAATTTTCCTTAAGTCTCTCTGACTTTCCATTCTATCCTTTCCTCACTACATGGCTGTTTGACTGCTGCTGGCATTTGCATTAGGGAAGCAACAATGGAAACCATTCTGGACTAGAGCAGCTCCCAAGCCCCAATAATAAATATGAAAGGACATGCATTTTTGCTTGCAGATCCATTTTGAAAAATCAAAAACGCTGATAGGTTGTTCGCAAAAGAACAAAATGTTTTCCAACCTGTGCCAACCAAGGACCAGTCTGTCCAAAAATAATGTTGCTTATTTATGAATCAGAAACAGGTGCCAAGTCAGGTGGGAAAATAAGAAGAAGGAACTGAGGTCATAGTAAGCACTACCAGAAAAGGGGAGTAAAAGATGCACTTGTCAAATTTTGTGGTAAGGGGAGGCTAGGGGGAAATTATAAAAGGAGGTTATAGCCTGTTAAAAACTAACAGGAGTCAAAAGAAGGAGAGCCTCAGTTTTTCCCTCTGAAAAGCCAGGGGTAAAGGAAACAAACCGTATACCAGAAAAACACAGACTGCACAGCCTTGCTCTTCTGAAATGGTTCTAGAAATAACTGCAAGAACAGTGACCAGCTTTAAACTCCCTAAACATGGATGAGTGCCACCTAAACCGTAGAAGAATGCAAAAGCAAGAATCTCTCTGGAGGTTAGTCTCTACTGTTTAGATCTATGAAGTGAATCAGAATGAGAAGAGAAGAGAAGCAAACCACTTAGATTTCCAGGATGGCTTTAGCATTTGGAATTAAACCAGAGGTCAGCAAATTTGTAGAAACAGCAAGGGAATGATTGCCTGAACTAAGAAAGTAAAAGTTAAAGAACAGACTATCTAGAAGGTGCTTCACCACAACAATTTTCAATTTAATCTATTCTTATAGGTCACACACAAGTTCTGTTGCTGACCCATTACTCTGAAACCGCATTCCCCAAATATCAGGTGGGCCCCAACTTTGTTAGCCCTATGGAAAGCAATTAAGACTTGATTGTTTTAGCAGACCTTCAGGATTTGTTTCCTCCAAATGACAGGGAAATATTGTTTCGGTTACATTTCAGAACGAGAAATGGAAGCCAAATAGCAAACTTTGCGCCCAGAAGTCTAGCTGGATGATGTCATCAGTAGGCATCGATGGACAAAATTAAATCCTAATAGTTGATCAGTTCCTATTCTTGGACCTTTGAATGTGTCCACCTGAGCAAAGTTGTTGACTTCTGTACCTTTTGCTTGATTTTTTTAAAAAAGCAATAGCACTTAGACTTATATACCGCTTCATAGTACTTTACAGCCCTCTCTAAGCGGTTTACAGAGTCAGCATATCGCCCCCAACAATCTGGGTCCTCATTTTACCCACCTCGGAAGGATGGAAGGCTGAGTCAATCCCACCTTTATTATTTTATAAGCAACTCAAGGCAGCGAATATACCTAATCCTTCTTCTCCTATTTTCCCCACAACAACCACCTTGTGAGGTGAGCTAGGCTGAGAGAAAAAAATGACTGGCTCAAAGTCATCTAGCTGGCTTTCATGTCAGGAAGTTCCAGTCTCCTAGTTTCTAGCCTGGTGTCTTAACCACTACTATGTAGCATTCACAAGTATCACTGAGGCTTCTTTATAGCCTTTATTCTCTTCCTATTACAGTACTCATGAAAATATGTTTTTTGTACATGTTTTTATGCAGTTTGCATAAAGAAAGAGAAAGCAAGACAGGGCAGAAAGGCAATTAAAACGTTACCACGCTTGTTTAACATTCCTTAACAAATACACGATCTGTGGACAAAGATTATGTTTTACAACTTTTCACACTGCATTCTGAGAGAAGTGTTTTCTTTATAATCCATGCGTCTTTACCTAGGCTGTAGGCCAGATTGAGCAATTTGATGCAAGGCCCAGGCAAAGGGCTGTCATTCACAATGGCACACTTATTCCATAGCTTTTGGTGAACGTTAAGCTTCTTTCTGATAGGGAACAAATAATGAAATGTGCCACAGCTTATGATATCTGAACTACATTACCAAGCATATTTAGGTAAAACCATATTTCTCTCAGGATTGCAGAAAATAATCTTAGAGTGTGAAAATAATCTTGGGACATGTGATACTATGGTATATTTTTAGAGGCCAGTAATGATATTTTTACTGACAGAAAAGATCAAGAAACAGGTGACAAAGTTGAAACTACCCTACATGATTTTTGTTGCAACAGTGAGCTCTATCTGGTACCTTCCAGAAGTTTTGGGCTGCAATGCCCATGAGCTTTTGACACCGGCTTTGTTAAAATTGTGGTTAATGATAGTTGAAAATACCTGGATCATTTTTTATGCCCACATTTGTTCAGGGATAGCCCTGAAACCTATGACTGGGATCTACCAATGGATTTTTATTTGTTCCCTATGATCTTCTTCTTCCTTTTGGCTTCAAATAATTAGAAATGAGAGTTATTCCTGCAGCATTTCTGGAAAGCAGTAACATGCAACATTTTACTTAGTTATTTAGTTCTTAGCTTTACAAAGAGAGAAATAAAAATCTCACAAGCTACTAGGAAAATGCAAACAGCATGTGAATAGATTGTTGCCTATGATGTTGCTGAATTAAACCTGAAAAAAAACCCACCCAGCTGTGTTCACTTGTTCAGTCTTGTGAAGATATTAATACCGTTGGAATGTGGACTATTAGAACTTTGAATCAAGGCAAATGATGTTATCAGAACAGAACAGAAACATCAAGACTGACATCCTGAAAATCAGTGAACTGGACTAGACTGGACTGGGTTACTTCACAGATCTAATGTGGACAGAAAAATCCTAGAAATGGAGTGACCTTCAAAGAAAAGATGGCAAAGGCAATGAATGGATACAAGTCATACAATATCAGATCAATGGATATCAAACTTTTTTTCCCTGACAATCTTTACACAGATGGAATACCCATGACTCCAGGAGGCAGACTGATCTCCAATGCAGAATGTCTAATCAATATTAGAGGGCTCCAAACCTATGTCCCAATGAAAATGCAGAGGAAGAACTTAAGAGTTCTATTATGATTTATGGTATCTTGCTGACACAATATCAAAAATCAAAGACTTCATACTAAAGTTGGAAGTAAAGTAGAATCTGAAATAATGGGAATATTTGGTGCACAAAAGGAAGTGGAAGATACTCTGTAGACTTTTGCCCCCCTCCCCAATTTAATTGTTTATAGGGAATACCTTTTCCCAAAGGACTAAAAGATACCTCTATTCATGGAGTTGGGCAACACCAAAATCAAATTCAGTATATTCTACCCAAGCAAAGATGGAAGAGCTCTGATCAATTGGCAAAGCAAGACTTGGGCTGACTTAGGCTCAGATCATAATTTCCTGCTTGCAACTTAAACCAAACAATGAAACAAAATAAATTTTAAAAAATCAAGCTGAGAACTCAGCAGTATTTAATATGATTATGTGGTGAAACTAAAGACTAGATTAAATGGATTTGACTAATAGAGTGCCTGAAGAACACTGAATTAACATTGGTGACTGTATTACAGAGGAAGCAAACAAAAATATCCCAAAATGCAAAGGAGAGTTAATGACAATCTGCCAATATGTTAAAAGTAGCTGGACAAAGGAAAGACAACAGTGACAGGAATTTACCCGAATAAACACTAAGCTGTGGAGAAGAGCAAAATACGAGGCATTATATCTAAACACGTAATGCAAAGAAACTGAGGATCAGAATAAAATGGGAAAAGCTAGAGATTTGCTTAAGACAGTTAAAGAAATCAAGGGACATTTTTTATGCAAAGATGGCCATGCTAAAAGATAGAGAAGGCAAAATTCTACTGGAGAAAGAAGACATGCAAAAGAGAGGGTGTGAATATATGGAAGAACTGTACAAAACCCCTCCAAAATCAATGACATGTACAGTATAAAGATTTAATCATTGAATTACAGCCAGGCATTTTGTTAAACAGATCCTAGAATATACCATAATACTGACAACAAAGCTGCAGGAAATGATGAAATACCAGCCCAACAGCTTAGTTGATGCAGTGAAAGTGCCACTTGCTGACTGAAAGCAGCTGTGGAAAATGCAGCAGTGGCCAAGAGATTGGGAGAGATAATTTTATTTTCCAATATAAAAAAGGGCAATGCTAAGGAATGCTCAAACTGCAAACAACTGCACTTATCTCACATGCTAAGAAGATAATGCTCAGGATTTTGTACTTCAACAAGGCAGGGAAGGAAAACTGCCAGATGTGCAAGCTGAATTCAGAAAAATTGACATCATGTTGGAAAATGAAAAATCCCGGCCAAAAAATATTTTAACTTTATTGATTATAGCAATAGCACTTAGACCAGTGATGGCGAACCTTTTTTTCCTCGGGTGCCAAAAGCACGCACGTGCACGCTATTGCGCACGTGCGAGTGCCCACACCCATAATTCAATGGCCCCCTGCACATGCGTGTGTGATTCCCCCTGTGCTGCCCCGCCCCTGTGCATGTGTGCACGATCCCCCTGCTCCCCCGTTTCCCGACTTCGGCTAGGCCTGGTAGGCCCATTTTTCGCCCTCCCCAGGCTCCAGAGGTTTTCTTGTAGCGTGGGGAGGGCGAAAATGGCTCCCCCCGCCCCCCGGAGGCCCTCCGGAGGCCGAAAACGCCCTTCCAGAGCCTCCGTGAAAGCCAAAAATCAGCTGGCCGGCGCGCACATGCGCACTGGAGCGAAGTTAGGGCAACAGCTCGTGTGCCGGCAGATATGGCTCCGCGTGCCACCTGTAGCACCCGTGCCATAGGTTCGCCATCATTGACTTAGACTTATACACTGCTTCACAGTGCTTTACAGCCCTCTCTAAGTTGTTTACAGAGTCAGCATATTGCCCCCAACAATCTGGGTCCTCATTTTACCGACCTGGAAAGCTGAGTCAACCTATCATATTATTTTATATTAAGCTTTTGACTGTGTATGCCACAATAAATTGTGGGTAATTTAAAAAAAAATGAGTCCACCAAGTCAACTTATCTACCTATTGAAGAATATGTATCATGATCAGGAAGCAAGCATAAGAACAAAGAATATTAAATAGAGGAAAGATAGACTGCTTAATGGAATAACTAATCATAAAACTGAATAATATAAGAGCAAGAATCATGAGCAAGAGCTGAGGTGGCGCAGTGGTTAAAGTGCAGCACTGCAGTTCAGCAGTTCAGCTGTTCAAATCGCACCGGCTCAAGGTTGACTCAGCCTTCCATCCTTCTGAGGTGGGTAAAATGAGGACCCAGATTGTTGGGGGCAATATGCTGAACTCTGTAAACCGCTTAGAGAGGGCTGTAAATGAAGGGCTGCTATGAAGCGGTATATAAGTCCAAGTGCTATTGCTATTGCTATTGGAGAAGATCTCGGTAATTGGAAAATTGAAGGCAATTAAAAAAAAATGTTTGATAGAAGAGAGACTGACGAGACCCCATGGCTAACAACACAAGCATGAGCTTAAAAGAACTTGAAGAAGCAGTTAGTGACAGTAGTAGAAAAACAATATCCGTTCAATCACAAAGAACCAGAAAAAAAGCAACATTTAGAAATGTGCATTTTATAAAAATGATATTTTCCAATATATATTCATATATGCATTTACGAAGATACAAATTTAATTTAATGTACAATGGGAATAATGGATTTTTTTATTAAACACATGAGAATCAGAAATAGATTAAGCAGACTCATCCAGCTATCAAAGGCTACCTAGTGACTTTGGACAAATGTAGGATTGTACTTAAGGATTTAGGACTTAAATACTTTACTCTTTGGAATTTCTACTTCTGTTAGACTAAATTGAGGGAAGGAATAGCCATAATCTCTTTGTCTGATTGCTTTTTTATTAGATTCACATCCCATTTTTCCCCTTATAAGACCTAAAACTGATGTACTTAGCAATCCCTCCTCCCATATTAAGTTTCCACGGTTGAGAGTGGCCTTTTCTGTCTTAGTGAAGCAGCACTTTAACCACTACACATTACACTCTGTCTGGTGATGCTCCAATAAAGTGAGATTTCTAGGATGAGGATATTATCACCAGCTGACATTTTAAAACCATATCCATGAAAGCTGCGGAAATGAAGCCATGTTGCTTCCAACTTCTGTTTTACGAATGCTGATACTGACTATTCTCTAGTCCTTCCACTGAAAGTTGGATGAGTTTATTTGATACTCAGTAAAACTTTGCATTTGAAAGTAGATAGGTGTGTATTAATTGATAGGTCTAGTTTAATGAAAAGAAGGACTAGGAGTGACATGATAGCAGTATTCCAATATCTAAAAGACTGCCACAAAAAAGAAGGAGTCAACCTATTTTCCAAAGCATCTGAAGGCAGGACAAGAAACAATGGATGGAATCAAATAGAGAAGCAAACAAGAACTAAAGAGAAATTTCCTGACAGCTAGAAACAATTAATCAGTGGAAAAACTTGCCTCCAGAAGTTGTGGGTGCATCAACACTGGAGGTTTTTAAGAAGAGATTGGACAACCACTTGACTGAAATCTATAGGGTTTCCTGCCTAAGCAGGGGGTTGGACTAGAAGACCTCCAAGGTCCCTTCCAACTCTGTTATTCTAATAATATATGTAATATATGTAAAATTGGACATCACGGTGTGCTCTCCCTTACCTCCTTGAGGTTCCTCACAAAGCACCTCCTGCGGCAGTTGCAAGAGCCCAAATGTATCTGCAAAAAGTCCCAGGTTCCCCGTGTTGGACTAGATCCCTGTCTCAATCACTGGAGAACTCCAGCACATTAGAGAGTGTTAATGCAGAATGAAGATGAATGAAAAATCAGCAGACAGCAGTTTCCTAACGGTATGGAAGCATTCTTCTGCTTGCAGAGCTATGCACATTAAGTGCATGAGGAGGATAAGAACCAGCCGAGAATACAGGACGTATAAACATTGTGCATCTTGGGGTCTTATCTCATTTGGCCCGCTCAAGAGTTAATCCCCATACCCAAAGGAGTTCTGCTCAATGTCACAGTAGTCAGTATTTTCTAATCCTGATCCCAAATCCACTATAGCTGCTGTAAAATATATAGGAATAATTTCCTGAGTCAGGGTAATGTATAAGGAATGTCAAGGCAGACTCTGCGAATATTTGCCTTTAACTTTGTTTTATTAAAATGAAAGTTTTATTAAGGCATGTGGTGAACTGAGCAGTGCAGATGATTCATGCAGTTATAAACCAGTTGCTACACTCCCCATAAATTTAAGAGCCATTGTCCAAAATTTATTCCCTCAAAACATTTTACCATGGTGAGGGAGGCAGACTAGAAACTCTATTTTGGCTGTAGGAATCATTCAATGCTAAGATTACTTAACATGTTCATAACGTAGTTCACATGAATCATTTTTAAGTTTTTTGGGAGGGTGGGACATAGTATCACATAAGGAATGCGCTCTAAGAACCAGTGTTGGAAGACTGTTATAACTGTTATCCTTTTTCCCAATCTCAAATAATGTCATTTCCCACACAATCTCTCCCCTTCCACAACCTTGCGAGACTCTGTTGTTTTACACAAGCGTCACAGCAGTGTCAGCCCAAAACTGGATCCTCAACACACAAACAAGCAATTACAAAGAGCTCCAAAACCTGCAGTTTAAGAACTATTGCATTATAATGTGTTTGAATGTTTAGCTCCACCAGGCTTAGGCCCATTGAAAGATCAACCTAGGAGCTATTGGATTTTCCTATAGGAGATCCCAGAGTCTGACCTTGTTGAAATGAGAATAAATCTCATAGAGGTGATTTGGATCTTTTACTTGGAATTCAGACAGTTAGAAATAAAGCCAAGATTAAAAGTCTAATAGAAAATATTTATTTCGGTTCAAAAACAATAAATCCTGAATAATTACATCTTTGCTAAGAAAACACGACCGTTCAGGTCAACAGCTAAGGCAGAAGAGAATTAATGGTGGTTTAGGAATGTACACATGCACACTCATCATATCACGTGTTCTGCTTATATTGGAATGGACCATAATATTAGATAGGGGTGCATCACCCTGCATAGACATACAACTGACAATATTCACTACATGACAGACCTCAACAAGAGAAATAAGGCAATCCAGCATGGAGATTGGCTTTCCCAAGATTGGGAAACTCTGAAGTTGTCACCCTCAAAATAGGATATGGTAAAAGTTGGGTAGGGACATACCAAGGGAATCTTATATAGATAGCTCTCTCTTATACTCTCAGCCCGGGGAGCAGGTGGAAGGGTTCAGACCAGCCTTTCCTTCCCAGATTTCCCTTTTATTATGAATTGTGGGAGAAAACTTTGAGTTCTTCTTCATCCCTTGGAGCAGAGGTTTTCATATCTCAGGGGTTGCCACAAAGAAGAGGGAGTCAAACTGTTAGATAGGGTGAATGGAAGAGGCAGACAGAAGTGGCTTCAAAACAACAGCTCTTTATTTGGCAACTACCGGTATTTACAATCCAGCAAAGGCTCTGTCTAACAGCCAGCCCTTTTATAGGGAGCTGCCAGACAGTCTACTCTAGCCAATCAGCAATCAGTATTTTCCCTCCAGAATGGAGGACCTGAATGAAGCCTATGTGCTTCAGTCTGAGAATATAACACAAACTATTCTCCAAGGCACCTGAGGGTAGGACAAGAAGCAATGGGTGGAAACTAATCAAGGAGAGAAGCAACTTAGAACTAAGGAGAAATTTCCTGACAGAATAATTAATCAGTGGAACAGCTTGCCTCCAGAAGTTGTGGATGCTCCAACACTGGAAGTTTTTAAGAAGATGTTGGATAACCATTTGTCTGAAGTGGTGTAGGGTTTCCTGCCTAAGCAGGGGGTTGGACTAGAAGACCTCCAAGGTCCCTTCCAACTCTGTTATTCTATTCTATTCTATTCTATAACCTTTTGAGGCTGTGGAACTTGTTCATGAAAGACAAAATTCCTGGAACCCCTGATCTAAAGTGGTGAGGCTCTTGAAAGTCAGATGGCACGCCCCACAATTTCCACTGTACATTAGTACTAATGGATTAAAAAAAATCTTGCCACAGTGTACTATATCTTATTTTCACTCCCTCCCCACTCCCTTGTGGAGGGATTCCACACACCCTCTTTAGTCCTTAAAAGAAAACTCTCCACAAGGAATTAGGGAAGAGAAACATTCCGTAAGATATGGAGAATTTTTAATTCTTCACAGAGATTTTTTTTTCTCCCTTAGTCCTTGGGAAGAGTTTTTTCTCAGAGATGAAGGGAGAACAACTTTCTGTGAGAGACTAAAGGGGGAAAAAAAACCCATGTCCCCTGTGTAGGACTCTCCCCCTACCCCAACTGTAGAACCTCTTCAAATCCTCACAGAAGCCAGTTTGGCGGGGGGGGGGGGAATCCACCTTACGATCGCCTGTCTACCCTGCTAACAGAATAGTTTGCAAAGCACACAAGGTTTACTTTGGAGTGAAGTGTAGACAACATCTTTGGAGCTGGCCTGGGTTTCTATCAGCATAAAAGAGAAGACACCATTTTAAGAGAGCCAAGGTGGCGCAGTGGTTAGAGTGCAGCACTGCAGGCTACTTCAGCTGACTGCTAGCTGCAGTTCAGCTGTTCAAATCTCACCAGGCTCAAGGTTGACTCAGCCTTCCATCCTTCTGAGGTGGGTAAAATGAGGACCCAGATTGTTGGGGGCAATATGCTGAACTCTGTAAACCGCTTAGAGAGGGCTGTAAAGCACTATGAAGCGGTATATAAGTCTAAGTGCTATTGCTAATACTGGGAGAGCTAATGACATTTGAAGTCAGTCTTGGACATAAGCTGAGGACAGGAAGAAATCAAAGTCATGGGGATGCAACAGAAGTATGAGATCAGCCGCTGATGTTTATCCCACAGCTCAATGCAAGCCTTGTCTGCCTTATCTGTTCCAGGAAATGACACTCCTTGCCTTTTTCCTGCACCCATTTATCCCTGGCTGTGCCATTACCCTTATATTGGAAGGAGATCACTCGGGCAGAATCCAAAAGTTATATCCCTATTTGCCGGCCATGATTTCTAAGTAGAGAAAAAGAAAGAAAAGCCCTTTTGACACAAACAACAGATGAGGTTACCGTAGTTATCTTTTTATTTGTAACTTTTATCCTCGGCAAATTCCAAACAATCTACAACCAACTCAGCATTATGCCATTAATAAGAGTAGTGATAAAATATCAGAGAGTCTGTTTGATATAGTGGTTAAGGCATCTGGCTAGAAACCAGGAGAGGAGGAGTTCTAGTCCTGTCTGAGATATGAAGTCAGCTGGATGGCCTTAGGCCAGCCACTCTCTTTCACCCCTTGGAAGGAGGCAATGACAAACCATATCTGAAACCTTGCCAAGAAAACTGCAGAAGCTTGTCCAGAGAATCAGCAGGAGTCAACACCAAATGACCACCCCCCCACACACAAATATAACACACAGAAATATATTGATGTATTTTTTTTAAACCGGAAGTGCAAAATCTCATATTCCCCATAAAATATGTGGACAGCTCCCTTCCGAAAGTCTCTGCAAAATTGATCACAATATTGTAGTTTTAATGTGACAGAAGTGAACCATGCTTAAATGCACGGGCAGCAACAACATTAGTTGCATATAATGTGACTTTTAATTATGACTCCACCCATTTCTTTGTTTTAGCCCTGCCTTCCCAGCAACTTTGGTAAAAGTTTAAAACAAAAATGGATTCTTATAGCAAATGCAATTTTGATTTTTTATCAGACTGGTTATCCTCCCCAAGAGGGTCGGTTGGCAACACATGCAATGTGAACCAGAACCACACTACACATTAGACAGTTTTAACTCATATTCTCTGGAATCGCACAACACCTGCAGTGTAGTTTAGCATTCATCAACATCTGTTCACTAGAGTAAGTTCCCGGAGGGGAACAAACTTGGACAAAGAAGAAAGAGGGCCCGTCCTCTGTTCTAATTATTCATATCCTACCATCCTAAGTGGCTGTATTTGGTGCATGTTTTCTTAGGGTAAGATTTTCCATACTCGTAGCCTTTCTCCAATGTACAATCAACGGGGAACTTCCTTGCTGCATATGACCTTGTACGTCTTTCAGCAAGTTCCAAAATACAAATACAAAATCCAGCAGTTGGAGGTTCTACGTGGATTTGTAACTCCCTTTGGGAAAAGCCGGGCCCGTGATGCACTGCCCAGAATGCTTTCAACAAGGCATAAAGAGATTCATAATCAACATTTTTATTCTGGAGCAAAAGTACAGTACACAGGAAATTCAAATAAGCAATAATGAGCCAAAATCCCCCCTAAGGATCAAATCCAGAGAAATAGGTATACCTAAATCTTATGAGAATACTTCTGTAAATAAATTAATCCAAGATTCATCAAAGCACAAAGAAGTAAAGGATTTTACCCTATTACTCACCCCATTATCATACTTACTAGGATAAATTTGAAATGCCATGCCCTAGATATCATAGGGCTGGGGGCCCCAACCCTGGTCCTCGGACCAGCACAGGTCTGTGGCATGCCAGAAACCGTCTACTAAAAATGGGATGCAGATATTTTGAATATTAAGAAGAGACTTTCTGGCCTACTCAAACTTCTAGGTGCCTCACTGGTTCTGTATTTATAAACAAATCTATTTTTGTAATGGTGTGATACCAAGGTAAAATATACAGTATCTGCCTTCTTTTTTTCTCATATATACTTCTTGAAAAGAGACGGTGTTGCAGCTTCTAATGTTATACCAAGCAATAATATAAAATATATAGAAGTACAGGCTGGGTCAACAGCTGCTAAAGTTTTTGTCTCTCTGACTTCATAAGTAATTATTAATCCGGATATGTTTTCTTAACTTTTATGTTTATTTTTAAAACACATATTCTTCCAAAAAAAGTCAGTAAATTCAGTTTCATATAAGCACTTCATCAACTCTATTGCCAGGATATCTGTACCCTAAAAGGTACACCCTACAATTGAAGTATTAGAAACAGACTGATTGAGTCCATGGCATGGTGTTCTCCCAGTGGCTTCCAAATGTCAGTTTGGAACACATAACAGTGTATAACATAAATAATTTTTCAGCTTTACTCCATTACACAGGAGTTCTAGGAGGATTTTTAACAGCAGCTGGTGTTAAAAGGCATGCAAAATAAAATAAAAAATAGACTTCGTATTTAAGCAAAATCACAAAGCGCAAAAGAGAGAATATTCTCCAAGAGTTCGAAAGATTCCAGACTTCGTTACATGCATCCATGTAAAACTATTTCTGTTCCTGTGTAAATTCTTTTGTACACAAAACACAACACTGAAATCAATGGAAACATTACACTGACTTGGATTGCCACTCCTAGAATGCAACATGGAATTTGGAGATATTGCATTAAGTCACATCTATGCTACAGGTAGTCCTTGACTTAAGACCACAATTTAGCCCAACATTGCTGTTGCTAACAAAAAACAGTGATTAAGTGACTTTTGCCCAATTTTATGATCTTTTTTTTTTTTGCCACAATTGTTAATTCCTGTAGGTATTAAATTAGTAACAATTGTTAAATGAATCTGGCTTCCCGGCTGACTTTGCTTGTCAGAGGATCACAAAAGGTGATCACATGGCCCTGGGACATTACAACTGCAATAATACATGCTAGTTGCAAGCATTGATAATCCAATGTAATTTATATGAAAGCAAGTACAGATAGAGCTTGCCTATGCTACATAGGGAAAATAAAGTTAAGACTGCTCTCTGGGCCTCTAAAGCAGAGGTTTTCAAACTTGGCAACTTTAAGACTTGTGGACTTCAACTGGCTGGCTGGAGAATTCTGGAAGTTGAAGTCCACAAGTCTTAAAGTTGCCAAGTTTGGGGACCCCTGCTCTAAAGTGATATCCCCATACAGAAGTAGCCTTATATTTAGCAATGCATTCAAAGGTAGAAAGGACATATTTATTGATATGATTTTATACCTCCCAACCATTTGGAGGAGTATATGAGGCACTGACAGTGTGGCCACTTATGACATCCCACAATGCATCCGGAATCAATAAATAGAGATATGAAATCATCTCTAATAAAAATTCTACTTTATGTATATAGATGCTCTCTGAGATTTGGAAATAAATGTTCCGTATCACTGAGGAAGCCTATCAGAAGTGAAAAAGCTCCCTCTAGCAAAGATACCTACATGATTCCATCTCATGAAAAGGAAATGCCTGAGAAAGGTCATAGAAACACCAAACATATAAATTAAACATAAATATCAAGCAAATAGACAACGAAGGTGTGAAAATGTTTGGCAGTATAATCAATTGGTTAACATGAGAAACACTCATGACCTTTGGAAGTAAGATCATGTTCAGTTGAATTTTGCACTTGTGCAACTGAAATTAGGATTGACCCAACCAAGTTGATTAGGGGACTAGAGGCTAAAACATACGAAGAATTGGGCATGGCTAGTCTAGTGAAGAGAAGGACCAGGGGAGACATGATAGTAGGGGCTGCCACAGAGAGGAGGGGGTCAAGCTATTTTCCAAAGCACCTGAAGGCCAGACAAGGAATAATGAAACTGATCAAGGAGAGATTCAACCTAGAAATAAGGAGAATTTTTCTGATAGTCAGAACAATCAACCAATGGAACAGCTTGCCTTCAGAAATTGTGGGAGCTTCATCACTGGAAGCTTTCAAGAAGAGACTGGACTGCCATTTGTCAGAAATGCTTGTGTGGGGGGGTGGGGTTAGATGATCTACAAGGTCCCTTCCAACTCTGTTAATCTGCATATCCATCCAAGGCACACAATTTCCTCCATCCTTGTAACTGAGGTAGCTGCCAATGGAAGTGCAACTTGTGCCTAAGCAGCCTAAATTATATAAAAGTCAGTGGTTCAAATGAATTAAGTGAAAACGTTGTTAGAACAAGAACCTCCAAGCAAATATAGAATGAATAATATGGGAATTGCCTAGTGAAAGGAAGAGAAATATTGAACCTGTATCAATACTTATAATTTCTGTTGGAATGGGCAAAGATCTTGTCATATGAGATGCAGGAGGAACTAAAAAACTACCAGCAACAGGTAGTTTTCAAAGTTCATTCATTTATTTATTAAATGTATATGTCACCCATCTCACTTCTAAGTGACTCCTGACACATAAAAGCTGCTGAAATACATGAGATGGTAAAAAGATATCCTCTACCTTCCTTAAGAATGACTTGTCTCCATGAGATAAGAAGTGAATTGAAAGGATTTCAATCTGAGTATTGAATTCATTATGAGCATGGAGGACATTATCAATACTTATTAGTATGGAGGAGGTCCTGTTGAGTTCTGGTCTGGAGAAGAGAGGCAAAAATCAAGGCTGTCTCAGCCATCAGAATACATCAGCAGGATTTGTGCACTCTTTGAAGAAAAGAAAAGTGTAAAGTGTAAGAAAGAAGGCATTCAGAAGTAATTCATTCCAGTCAAGAAAGAAAGTATATCTTCCCAAGAGATGGATGAGGCCTGGTCTGGTGCAATAATTTGACACTGGCTATTAGCCATGGTTGCAATAGATTCCAAATTTTAGGAATGTAATTGAAAAATATTAACACTTTAAAATTGTAACTCTGTCCCAACAAAATTATTCAAAATATTATGAATATAGGATAACTAAAGGATATTACCAAATGATGTTTAGTTATATACCTTCAAACTGATTAAATCTCCAACACAGAAAAATAGATAATCAAGCTTTTTTAAACAGCCATTGAGGAGTCCAATAGACCTGAAATTTTTGATAAATTAATCTTATTTTAAAGTTATAAAAACATATCTAACATTTTAAAGACCTGAGACCACTGATTTATAAAATTAGAACTTTTAGTTCTCTACCCAAATATTTTTCCATTATCAATATTGTGTTTTTGAGGCGGTGAACCTAACAAATATTTAATTGATGAAACAAAACTGAACTGTTCAACAACAGCCACAGAAAATATATTTGGAGAAAAAAAGATTGAGGCATGGAAGAAAAGAATATCTTGGCAACTGTGGCAACCAATGCCACAAGAAATATTGTGCAGGTGGAGGAAGAATGCTTTCAACTTAATTTTAATTTATTCTAGAAGCTAATGTCGCATCATCAGTGAAGAAGTCGAAACTGAAAAGAGGATGCATATTTCAGCAGGACAACCATCTAAAACAGGCATCCAAATTTCTCAGAAGAGTTCTACAAGGCAATGTTGGAAAAAGTCCAAAAGCAAAAATAGAAAACATTTGGAAGCTATTACTCCTTTTTGTCAAAAGAGGTATTAAAAAGTACTGCCTAAAAAGGTATCCACATGTTTGCATATGTCATATTCAGTGAGTTTAATAAGAAGCTGTAAATAGTACTGCACATAAATACTAAGTATGCACTCAAATTTGCAGAAACATTTCATGTTTAGATTGAATTCCTAAGTAAATAAAAGTTTACACAAAGAAACCTACAATGTGACCGGGGACAACTAATATTTCTCATGGAACTCTTGATATACTAAATTGCATCAGAATCAGTGGTGGGTTCCTACCGGTGCGGTCCACTCTATAGCACCGGTAGCGGCCCACTGGTGATGTCACAGTACCGGTGCGGTCGGTTGCCGGTGCCTGGGCGCCGCCATTTTTAAAACAATTTTTTTTTAAAAATTAAAATTTTATTCTGCAAATGCCCAGAAGCCGAGCTTCTGGCACTGCACATGCGCTGCCTTCCTATCCCACAGTGAGTCCAAGCAGGGGAGGATAGCTGAGGGAGCGCATGAGAACTGGAAGAACGGGCGGCAGGAGCTATCTCCATTCCCCTCCCTTCAGCAGTCCAAGAAGCCACGAACGCACGGTGATGATCCTAGGCATTTTCGCACATTTGAGGCTTCTCGAGCTGCTGAGGGGAGGAGGAATGGGCGGCAGGACCTATCTCAGTTCCCCTCCCTTCAGCAGTCCGAGAAGCCACGCCCACCCGGTCACATGGCTGGCAAGCCACACCCACAAAATAAGCCACGCTCATAGAGTGGTAGCAAAAAAATTAGGAACCTGCCCCTGATCAGAATGGTGTTGGATCAATTTCACAGTAAACTATTCCCAGAGTCTTTTGTCTATCCATCAAGGATAAGCTGAAATGGAATGAGAATAGAGTGGGAAGGGACCTTGGAAGTCTTACAGTCCAACCCCCAGCTCAAGAAGGAGACCCTATACCTTTTCAATCCAATCTTTTCTTAAAACCTCCAGTGATGAAGTACCTATAGCTTCTGAAGGCAAGCTGTTCCACTGGTTAATTGTTCTCACTGTTAGGAGGTTTCTCCTTAGGTCCAGGTTGCTTCTTTCCTTGATTAGTTTTCATCCATTGTTTCTTGTCTTGCCTTCTAGTGCAGGGGTCAGCAACCCGTGGCTCTGGAGCCGCATGTGGCTCTTTCATCCCTCTGCTGCAGCTCCGTCACTCAAAATATGTGCCACAACTGCCAATGTGCGACACCCACCGACGTGCAATTTATTAAGCTTTTCGACCCTCAGTAGGCCAACCATGGATAAATCCAAGAAAAGAAAAGTTTCAGAAGAAAACTGAATCTTTAATTCAACTATATATGCTAGTTTTGTGGCCGCTCAAGAAATAGTCAGGCATGGGAAGAGTTTTGTGGCTCCCGGTGTTTTCTTTTCTGTGGAAAAGGGGTCCAAATGGCTCTCTGAGTGTTTAAGGTTGCCGACCCCCTGTTCTAGTGCTTTGGAAAATAAGTTAACCCCCTTTTCTGTGTGTAGCCCCTCAAAATGGCTTCTTTTGCAAGCTCGTGTCTAAAACTGGGAAAAGTTCTAAACAAAGTTAAAATAGGTATGTTTTTCTATGTATTGCTCACATGTAAGTTGCTGTTACAGATCATTACCAAAACTACTTTAATTTTGCGTTACGTATATATGTTTTGTCTATGGTTTTGTGGTTTTAAAAATCAAATTACAATAATATTAAAATCAAATGTTAATTGTACAGTGAATCTGAACACCTTAGTGTCACTACATATTTAAATTCTTCCTTTGTCTCCCCAATATTGTGAAGCTCACTGGAATCAGCATGAAAGTCTACAAGGAATCTCAAAGTTAACAGAGGGTGGAGTATATTTTGGATCATGGCAACCCGAAAAAAATAATTTTGTTCACATGGTGGCAGCAGTGAGAAGCATAGGAGGAAAACAGCATTAGTTAATTAGTTTACTTCACTCCATTTCAGAGTACAACGTACAACTTATACATTGACTCCTGACACATCTTGAAATAGTTATTGCATGTATTGGCTTAACAGAGACAAAATTTTATTTAATTATTTACACTTGCCAGTACTATGCACTAACTTATTTTTCTTGGTTTAAACTTAGCACACCTAGGGAACTCTATATGTTTTAAGGAGATTTATTGTGGACCAGAAATCATGTTTCTATTTTATTTTATTTCATCCAATAGAATGAAGGCAATGCCCGCATTTCTTCAGAGCAGGTAATAAGATTTGAAGCCCTTTGAATTTATTCATCTGTTCCCTGGATGCCCTTGAAAACCTAAAATAACCACATGACAAGTGAAGCAACAGTTCCAATGCCAGACACATTTTTAGCACATGATAAGAATGGTCATTTTCTACAGGAGGCATCTTTTGCTGGAGATGAAATCTGGCTATAAGACAAAGCAGAGGAATCAAATGAAAAGTTCAATGTGAAGCTTAACCTTCTCTTCCAAAAAGGCTGGTTTGAGTCCCATAATCTGCAACGAGAATGAAAATCCAAAACTTTTGCAGGGTGGAGGCTTCAGAACACCAGTGTAGCCTACATTAAAGAGCTTTATTATAAAATTTATCTAGAATTCATTTGAGAGACCCGTAAATCGGTTTTAATGAAAAAGAGAGAGACATGGAATGTCACGATGTGAATATTGTCAGTTTGTGCATCTCTATGTTTTCTACTGTTTCTTGTATTTATGGTCAAGCAGACGTATGATATGTTCTATTACGCATGCCTGCATTCCTGAAGTCAACTCCTTCCTTCTCTTCCGCCATTTCTGCTGAAAGTAGAAGTGACTTTTTTCATTAGCTGATAAGATGTAGTTTACTAAGGATTCTTTTTATTATTTTCTACTGAAATAAATATTTTGTTAATTAGATTTGAATCTCGGTTTTATTTTCTAATGAGAATGACTTCAAAAGGGAAGTAAAGATCCATCGACCTCCACGGGGGATTGATTCCCCACCTCTTCTTAACATGGAATACACACACACACACACACACGTATGTATGTATGTATGTATGTATGTATGTATGTATGTATGTATGTATGTATGTATGTAGAGCTGATAGGGAAGAGAAACTTGTGGCCTAGAGGTTAAACTTCTGCCTTACAAGCAGACTGCCCAGGTTCAATTCCCACTACGGGTATGGCTATCTGACGAGAGCAAAATAGCTCGAAATAGATCTATAATAGTCTCCCTTTATTTTCATTTATCAGCAAAAAATGTTACACACACACACACACACACACACACACACACACACACACACACACACACACACACACACACACACACACACACACACACACACACACACACACACACACACACACACATATATATATATATATATATATATATATATATATATATATATATATATATATATATATATATATATATATATATATATATATATATGCGCCTCCTATAACAATCATTGGGACATAGCAGTAGAATGACTTGCTTGTCTGGCAAATTACCACTGGCTTACTCTTTTACAAATAACCATGTTACTTAAACGCTTCTGAAAGCATTACAATGCATCTTGGAAGCAGCTTAGCCCAAGCTTAGCTGATTATTGGGTAATCGTCCCGTCTTTCTTCCCCCAGATGTCTATTTTCTCCGGAACAATCATTGTCCCTGAGTTATAGGCAATAGAGCTGCTATAATAGCATTCCATCCTCGGATGGGATTTCGGGGTTCCGGGCAGGAGATGAGCTGAAGAGAAATTGTCCTGTATTGTTGGATTCCTGAAATACGAGTATAATTGAGTGCTGGATGAAATCCATTAAAACTGCCTGTAAAAATAATTTTCCTTGAATGATTATCCGTGTACTATCATGGTTCACACAGTTGTAAAAAACATTTAGCACTTTATAATCCAATCTTTGCTCCTAGGCAGAGCTGGGAACGTATTCCACTTACAAAATTTTGAAATGCCTAAAAGGGTAACAACTTTTACAAAGTGTTCCTTGTGGAAATGTCCTGGAAGGTTTCCAGGATGGCATTCCAGATGTTATAGTTTTTGCAGTTATAACCATTCCCTGTATTAAATTTCCAGATACTATATACAAACTATGCTGATTTTGATGCGGAGACAGGCTATTTCACATTAAGTGAAAGACAATGTTACTGAATTATTCCATAGATGTGCTTTAACATGGAAACTGGGAATATCAACAAAAGAGCAGAGAACCTGAATACAAATCTCTTTCTCTGGTTGATATGATAGCCATTCAAATGGAAGGGAGGATAACTACATATAAAGGTTTGGCTATCACGGGTATCATTCAAAGGCTATGTGAATTTTTTTAAGTCAATGGAGCATGAGTGGTTTGGGAAATTTATATTGGGGATGGATGGATCCATATCTTGCCAATCATGTTACTGTAGTTGCATATGTATTGATTGATAAATCTGCTGAATGATTGATACTTCTTCAATTTACAAATTATAGTATACCAATTCATACAAAAATACATTTTTGAGCTGAGAACTGCTTTGTAAATTTTGAAAAAACAAAACCTCCTAAACAAAGCTGACATTTCCCTTATGTTAATTCAGAAAATGTCTAAAAATATGAGCCTTGAACATTCCTGCCTCAACCTAAACATAGGCTCATGAGAACTCACATGGGCAGAAGGAACTTTTAGTCACTCTGCAACATATATAATTTTGGCCAATTTTTTACTCAGATATACAAACATTGCATTTTAAAGATGTGTAGTACTGCAACTTAATTTGTATGTTAGAACCCAGTTCCCTTATTTGCTGCTACTGCTTTATTGTCAAATGCTTCTGTTTTCTTCATTGAGCCAATCAGGCATTACATAACAAATACAAAACTTAAAGACTCGAAAACCATGCCACCCCTAAAAGGACCTAACGGGAAAGACTGTAATGATGAAGCCGTTAAGGCCAATCTTTTCAACACGTTCTTCAGTTCAGCCTTGTCAACAGCAATGGCTCATGCCCCACATTTATTAATCATACAACAATTAATTGCAATGATCTACTACATATTGATTTTACAGAAGATAACGTTGAAAAGACACTACGCAACTTAAAACCATCTCTATCTATTGGCTCTGATGGATTATGTGCCTACTTCTTGAAAAAGCTTTCCACTGCCATAGCCGAACCTCTACGCACAATCTACGAGATATCTTTTAGAACCAGCTCTTTGCCCAACCTACAGTCATTAGCCACGGTCATTCCTATCTTCAAAAAGGGAGACCCCAGCCTAGTTGAAAATTATAGAACAATCTCATTATGTTGTGTCACCTGCAAAGTCATGGAATCAATTATCAACCAATCCATTACCCACCACTTAGAGACAAACAACCTACTCTCTAACAAACAGTTTGGTTTCAGGAAAAATTTGTCCTGTGATCTACAACTCCTACATTGCAGAAACATTTGGACTACACAACTCGACTAGGGTAAAGCAATAGACACAATTTACATAGACTTCTGCAAAGCCTTTGATTCAGTGGTACACGACAAAGTACTGTTAAAACTACGCTCTTACGATGGATCACTGCACAAATGGATAGCTGCATTCCTGTCAAACAGGCAACAAGTAGTCAAAATAAAGAGTGCCTATCAAACCCTGCACCAGTTAACAGCGGTGTCCCCCAAGGCAGCGTTCTAGGGCCCACTCTCTTTCTAATTTACATAAATGACCTTTGCGATCATATTATAAGCAACTGCATCCTCTTCGCTGATGACGTAAAACTATTTAACACCACCGACAATACTGCTGCCGTACAAAGCGACCTTAACTATGTGTCAGAATGGTCGAACAATTGGCAACTTCAAATCTCAATCAACAAATGCACTGTCTTACACATTGGCAACAAAAATCAGAACACCAAGTACAAGCTGGGCAGTTACGACCTCGTAGATGACCCTAACTCTGTCAAGGACCTAGGAGTACTCGTTTCAAAAGATCTAAGCCTCAGAGCTCACTGTAACAGCATTGCCAAAAAGGCATTAAGAGTTGTTAACCTAATTTTGTGAAGCTTCTCCTCCGGTAACATTATACTACAAACCAGGGCATACAAAATCTTTGCCAGGCCAATTCTCGAATACAGCTCATCTGCCTGGAATCCACATTGTATAACAGACATTAATACAATTGAGCGAGTCCAGAGGTATTTCACGAGAAGAGTACTCCACTCCTCTGCTCACAATAGAATACCTTATGCCACCAGGCTTGAAATTTTGGACCTGGACAACCTAGAACTACGCTGCCTATGGTCTGACCTAAGCTTAGTACACAAAATTGTCTGCTACAACGTCCTACCCATTAATGACTACTTCAGCTTCAACCACAATAATACATGGGCAAACACTAGATACAAACTCAAAGTAAACCGCTCCAAACTCGATTGCAGAAAATATGACTTCAGCAACAGAGTTGCTGGATTACACTACCTGACTCTGTTATTACATCCTCAAACCCCCAAAACTTTAACCTAAAACTGTCTACCCTGGACCTCACCCCATTCCTAAGAGGTCTTTAAGGGGACGTGAATATGCGCACCAACATGCCTACTGTCCCTGTCCTACTGTTCCCATTATTCGTACTCATTTCTTATGCATATACTGCACTTTACCTGTTTATACTTATATGTTTATATGTCAGGTTCATACTTATAATTGTTTTCTCATACATGCTTGACAAACTGAATAAATAAATAAGTAGATTAACAGAGTTGGAAGGAACCTTGGAGGTCTTCTATACCAGCCCCCTGCTCAAGCAGAAGACTCTATGCCATTTCAGACAAATGGCTGTCCAATCTCTTCTTAAAATATCTCCAGTGATGGAGCACCCACAACTTCTTGAGGCAAGCCATTCCACTGGTTAATTGTATAATAAATATAATAAATATAATAAATATATAATAAATGCAAAATCACAGAGCCAATCAAGTTTGGGCTATTGATGTCATCAATGAATATAAGGAAAAATACATTGCCTTCACTTTGAAGTTCTAGTGCTGCTCTAGTTGTGTCACAAGGGACATTGAATTGCACATTCTGACTTGTACTATTGTCAGTACTCCCTGTTCTGAAGTGCATTGCTGGGTTACATTGGGTTCACAGCAGCTGCACAATAACACATCTGTTGCATAACGGCACATCAGGATAAACATGTGAATGTAAATGTCATTTAGTGGAATGTTCAGGGAGCAGTTAAATTGCTCACCTGGAGAGTGAGATGGGCAATATCTAAATTTGATTAAATAAATGAACATTTAAGCAGCTCCTCTCACTTGTAAACATAATGCTCTGTTAATCTCTCTAATACTCCAATAATCAAATGATGGAGGGAGGAATTAAAAAAGATTTTGCTAAAATTAAAACCCAAGGTTTGGCTCAATTCTCACTCCATGCACAAAAATGGTACTATCTTAACGCACACTGATTATCCAGCTATGTGGCCTTTGCAGTAATTTTAACTTTAATTTACTGAGAGAAGAAATAATCAAGTTGGAAGTGTGCCCTACAGTGGTGGGTTCCTATTGGTGCGGTCCAATCCGTCGTTCCGTTAGGGGGCCGCCAATTGTGCAACAGCTTTCTTTGCCGGTCCATGTGCGCTGCCATCTTTTTTTGGGAATTTTTCACGGTTTTCGGCTCTCTGCGCATGTGCAGAAGTGAAATTCTCCTGCGCATGCACAGATAGCCGAAATCGAGTGAGAGGACGCGCACGTCACGATGCGCACAGATAGGAAAAGATAAGAAGAACCCACCCCTGGTGCCCTAACAGAGAAGTTGGGGAAAGGCCTCACTCTTTAGAGGCCCGTACCTGCTTTCCTATTCCTGTTCAGTATAGAACAAGCTCCCATTATGTGTTACTTCTCTCTTATATTCTGTGTTATTTTTTGTCTTACATTGGTTAATCACTGTGAAGAAAAACTGGAGAAAGAGATATACACATTTTTTTCAAAAGAAACTTGTTGAGAATTATAATCCTATTACTGAGCAGAAAAGTGGGAGATAATTTGAATAAATTTGAATGAATAAGAATCTTTTTTTGGACCCTTAGGTACCCTGTAATTTCCCCCCCTCACTGATATGAAAAAGCTGCTTCATTGCAGTTCATATTAAATAAAATCTTGTTTTTTAGATTTCGGGAGCAACCATGTTTTTTTCTCTGGCTTTGAATTTGACATCAATAATTTGCTCTTTATGGGCCAAACAGCTGTCTGAAGACACCACTGGAAATATTTTTGGCTCTAAGTTAGTTTAAGATTGGGATTGGATTAATAGCGCTTGCAAAAGTTCAAAACGTATTTTTTATTTAAAAAAAACCATGAAAACCAAAGGGTTGATCCACACAGCAGTATTAATGTGCTTTCCTCTCCTTCTACTATAGCCTACCTTTACTATGGCTTGACAGTGAGGCTGGTCAGTGGTGCTGCCCTAGTAGAATATAACACAAGATACTTTTAGGGCATCAATTATGGGTTCCTTGCTGTGGGTTTTTTCTTTCCACCCAGGATCACCACTAAAAGCTGCTTTCAGAGGGTAGAGATGGTAGTCTTCCCAGCCTTCTGAGATTAAATCTTTTTCTCATAGGTCCACTTTATGGAGAACTTATTTTTATTTAGAAGTTAGAGAAGTGAGGGAGGAGACTGTCCAATGGGCTTGTTGAATTGGGTTACCAGGCACAGCAGTTCTGGTTCCCAAAAAAGAGATTGTCAAAGAGCCAGGATAAATCCTGATTAATGAGCTCCAGAAGGCTCTTTTAAGAGCCATTCCGGGGTTGTTGAAAAAGCTGGTGGCATTTTTTGATCAGATCGTTTGCAGAGTTCCATCGACAGCCGCTGACTGCATTCCATTCCAAAATTCAACCATAGGTTAAATTAATATGACTTGTATTTGCAGAAACACTGAAAAACTTTTGAAGTTCTGTCTCAAATGACAACTGCAACTCATACAGGAGAAAGTACTGTTTCTTTCAGTTGGCTTCCAGGTGCAATTCAAGGTGCTAGTTACCACATAAAACTCTTCATACACCGGACCCTGGTTATTTGAGGGGCCATTTAACTCCGATAGTTGTTGATTGGCTGATTAAATCTGACAATGAGGGCATTTCAAGCTCCCTCAATTAAACATTGCCTTTTGGCAAATCCCGAGGCATGTATTTATTTATAAATTAATAAATTATTTCTTTGCCACCATCTCACCAATAAGACAGCTTACCAACCGTAAAAAGATTAAAAACAATTAAAATTAAGAAAAGTTATTTAAGGCATGCCTTCACTATTGTAGCAGTAATCTTGCTCTAAAGTTTTGTATTATTCCCATCATGACAGAGTTCTGGACAGCACTAAAAACTTGGCTATTCTTCCAGGCCTTGGTGTAAAATGGCTGATGAATCCCAATAACATTTTGTGCTGTTCTATTTCCCACACACCCCCTGGACACCTGTCATCTGACTTTCTATTTTATCGTTGTGGCTTTTTAAAATAAAAATCACCCAGAGTTGCATGGAGTCAGGCATTCTTTAAATCTAGGTGAAGCAATAAACAGCATGGTTGATTCCGCATGCAAAGTGGAAGAGATGCAGAACTGGTATCCAATTTGCTACTGGCAGACTTCCTATCACAAAAAATAAAAAGCCAAAACTGTCCAAATAAGCAAAATGAAGCAAAAAAAAAAAAAAGCACCAAAAAAAAAATCCAATTTCAGTAGCTATCTGGATTTTAAGCACTACCTCTTTTCATTTCACTGGGTCACAAAAAGAGAAAATGCCTGGGGTGGGGGGTGGGGAGAATGAAGAAGTTCTTGCATGTAATTTGCCCGCTCCGAAGCACTTTCTCCAAACCATGCCAGATACCATAAAGCTCTCTGTCAGTGATTAGAAATTATTGTACAAGCCGCATATATCGGGTACACAATTGCTAATGAAATGCACACAAGATGATAAACAACTTCCTTTTCCTGCTGAAGTCCAGGTGCAACTAGGCCTTGTCTCCTTGAAGCCGTAAATCAAACCTTTGTACTCCAGGAGGATTCAATCAGCTGCAGGTGTGGGCCCGGCAGAGCCTGCCTGGGATTAGGTAGCAGCATTTGAGAGGAAGACCCCAAACAGCACTGGCAATCTACACACCACATGCGGTCAGGCTTTGGAGAAAGCAAAGGAAAAACACTGATGAAATGTGGCACGGGACCATGGAATGCAACTTCAGCCTTCCACATCTGCAGGAAAAGGGAGCAAAGAACGGCCTTAATTTTACAGCAATGATGTCACACGGGGGAATGTATGACACTGAAAATGGCGGCGGTTGCTGAGCCTCCATTTTAACCACTTCAGATGCATCTCTCTAGCCAAGCCATGCCAGGAATGATGTCTTATCATCCACACAGTGGATTTGGAAAAGCAACCCACAAGAATAGAATGTGGCAGTAGCAAAATCCCCTCAGGTTTTATACTCAGGTGACCAGATTTTCACTTTGGTAAAGCGGGACACCATTGACCGGGGGGGGGGGGAAGAGATGATCCACGCCTCCCCTTTCCGGGCCAGGACAAAAGACTTCGGGAAGGACGATGAAGGGGGGGTGTTTGGGGGGGATGCACAAAGCTGCAGCCTCCTGCGTCTGGCCCTGGAACGCTGCGATATAATTGTATATTCATATATAACTGCGGAGAGGGAAGAACGACTTCCGCAAACCCTAATTAGCAGCAATTTTTGTAGAAAGAGACCGCAAACCAGGGCAGAAGATTCACCTGCTCCGTTTCTTATGCTTTTACTTATCTGCAGAGCCCTGCCAGATACCGGCGAGCTCTTTAAGCCATGCAGTCAAAACAGGGTCCCTCTTCTACTGAGCCGAGCAGGGAAAAGAACCGCCGGCGAAACATCTCTCTCCTACCCAAATTCACCACCATAACATTTTCATGAGGGGAGAAACTCCCAATTCCTCAGCCCCACACGTCTCCTTCCTCTTTCACATTAGGCGCGTGCCGATTGCGTCACCATTCGCGCCGAGGCAGAGACGAAAAAAGGCTGATATCTATTTGAACCCATGCCATGTGCAAAGAACTGCGGCCCGAGGGAGGGACAGAGAGAATCTGTTTTGCCTTGGTTGCTAAGCAACGAAATAGCCTCCATTGTCGTCCCCTGCCGCCTCTGTTCCGTTCCGTTCAGGGCTTTGCTGGGGGGAAGGTGGCTGCTCTTCTTTTTTTTTTCCTTCCTCGGCTTTTAATGTTTTGCTTTGCTTTATCACACTGCTTAAATAGCTCCGGGGGACACAGCAAAGACGCGCTAAACCAGGGGTGGCCAAACCATGGCGCAAATTCAAAAAGCGGGACTTTTTGAAAACACCCCGGGACGCGGGACAATTTGTTTGAAATCGGGTCTGTCCCGCCAAAAGCGGGACGTCTGGTCACCTTATTTTATGCGCACACACACACACACACACACACACACACACACCGGTGTATATAATATAATACAATACAATACAATAAAAAAAATAATAAAATAAAAAATAATAATAAAATAATAAAATAAAATAAAATAAAATAATAAAATAACATTAAAAAATAACATAAAATAACATAAAATAAAATAAAATAAAATAATAAAATAATAATAAAATAAAATAAAATAAAATAAAATAAAATAAAATAAATAAAATAAAATAATAAAATAAAATAATAAAATAAAATAAAATAATAAAATAAAATAAAATAAAATAAAATAAAATAAAATAAAATAAAATAATAAAATAAAATAAATAAAATAAAATAAATAAAATAAAATAATAAAATAAAATAATAAAATAAAATAAAATAAAATAAAATAAAATTATATTATATTTATTATATTATATTATATTATATTATATTATATTATATTATATTATATTATATTATATTATATTATATTATATTATATTATATTATATTATATTATATTATATTATATTATATTATATTATATTATATTATATTATATTATATTATAATTTATATATGTATAATAAAATATATATATATATATATATTTGATCAGAAAGGTCAGCAGTTCGGTGGTTCAAATCCCTAGCGCTGTGTAAAGGAGTGAGCTCTTTACTTCTCCCAGCTTCTGCCAACCTAGCAGTTTGCAAGCATGTAAAGATGCAAGTAGAAAAATAGGAACCACCTTTGGTGGGTAGGTAACAGCGTTACGTGCGCCTTCGCCATTTAGTCATCCTGGCCACATGACCACGGAGACGTCTTCGGACAGCGCTATCTCTTCGGCTTTGAAGCAGAGATGAGCACCGCCCCCTAGAGTCAGGAACGACTAGCACATATGTGCGAGGGGAAACTTTACATACATACATACATACATACATACATACATACATACATACATACATACATTTGTAGCGCTTACCCTCGTAAGGGTCACTGGAGTCTGGGTTCTCCTGGCACTCTTTGTCTGGCTGTCAGTCCACCCTGGTCCCTCTCTGATGCACCTCTACTTGCCAGGATCACGCAATGGGGTGGTGATCAGCCTCCTCTCAGCAGGCATGTCATGTGATGGGGTGGTATTCAGTTGGCTGGTTGGAGTTTCTTCTTCTTTCTCTCTCTTCACTATCTTTTGAACTGCATGCTGGGCTCTCCTTCCACAGCCTCTGCTCCTTCGTTGTTTCCTCTGCTTGCCTTCTTTCACCCAAACTCTTCTCTTCCTCAGGCTTGCATCACAGAAGCCTCTCCTCTCCTCTCCTATTCTCTTCCATCAGGCTTGGTCCACAGAAGACTCTGCTATCCTATCCCTTTATTTCTCTCAGGTTTGTCCCACAGAAATAATAATTTATTGTCATTGTACATATATACACAGTACACCCATACAACGAAATTCACATAACGCTTCAAGACCAGTCCCAACACACATAGCAATCCCTAAAACATACCCCACCCGCCACAAATTCCCCACCCTGAACCACTCAAACATCCACACAACAGACCAAGTAATACTATCCAACAGCTCACTGATGGTGACCCTTCAATTCATTATTAAGTGCAATTATAGCTCTAGGATAAAAACTATTCAGAAAGCGTGTGGTCCGAGTTTTGATTGTTCTGTATCTTCTGCCAGAAGGCAACAGTTCAAAAAGATTGTAAGCAGGATGAGAAGAGTCTCTGAGAATATTGTGCAACTTCCTAGAACAGCGAGATGCAGAGATATCGTCCAGGGCTGGTAGCTGGAGCCCAATGATATTCTGGACAGTTGTAATTATTCTCTGTAGAGCTTTTTTGTCTGCTGCAGAGCTGCTTCCATGCCATGCTAGAATACCATATGTCAGGACACTCTCAATGGTGCTGCGATAGTAGGACAACAGTAGATGCTGAGATAGATTTAACTTCCTGAGCATTCTCAGGAAGTACAGCCTCTTCTGAGCCTTCTTCAGGAGCATGTTTACATTCATAGTCCATGAGAGGTCCTCCGAGATATAAATACCCAGAAATTTAAAACTACTAACCCTCTCCACCTCCTCGCCATCTATGTGCAATGGTAAATGTGCATCTCTCTTTTTCCTAAAGACAATTAACAGTTCTTTAGTTTTTTGGTGTTAAGTATAAGATTATTCTCTTTGCACCACAATATCAACCCTTGTACTTTCTTTCTAGAAGCCTCTACTATCATATCCCTTTATTTCTCTCAGGTTTGTCCCACAGAAGCCTCTGCTATCCTATCCCTTTATTTCTCTCAGGTTTGTCCCATATAAGCCTCTGCCACCCTATTCCCTTATTTCCCTCAGGCTTTCCCCATAGAAGCCTCTGCTATCCTATCCCTTTATTTCTCTCAGGCTTTCCCCATAAAAGCCTGCTATTCTATCCCCTTATTTCCCTCAGCTCGGCTCACCAACCTCCATTCTCCTCTCCCGCTTTTTTTCCCTCCTCCTCCTTCCCCCCAGCCAAGTCCCTCCTCCTTCCCCACCCATTCCTCCCAAACCCTCCTTTTATTCCCTCCTCTCCCCTGCTACACAGTCCCCCCATTCAAAATTCTTTGGTCCCCAAAGAATGTGAAGTGCTTACCAAGAGTCTGGGGTGTCAGGGGTTGGATTAGTATTGCATCTAGCAGTGAGTACTGCCTCATCCGTGCTGTGGCCCAGAGCATCATATGTCAGTCTTCTAAGGGGATGTATCACTCGTTTCAGTCTCTGTTCTTTGGGCCCAGCTGGGACGAATGAGTCATTATCTCGAGACTTCTTGAACCCAAATGTCTCCGGGGTTGGAAGCACATTCTCTGGTTCTGGCTGTTGCGAGCCATGTGAGAGTATTGAATCTTTCTCCAGAGATCCCTCTAGCCTAGGAGCCTCTGGATTTGGTGGACTCTCTCCAATTCTGGCAGCTGCTTTGAATGTTCATCAGTCTTCCACTCAGGTTCTCAAAAACTTCTCCCTGTTCCTGAGTTTAAGGTACAAACTCAGGGGCATCTGGCCTGAGCTGCTTGGGCCCCATCTCAGTGCCCAATGAGGGTGTGGCTGTCCCAATGTATTCTGGTGACCACAATCAGTTCATACAGCCCTTTTCCTCATCACTGTCCTCCTCTTCTCTTTCTGTGGATGGAGCAGGTTGTGTTCGAGTCACTAGTCTCCTGCTTATTGTGCAGGATTCCGTCTCCTGTGGATCAGAAGGCCAAGATGCTCATGTTGCCTCATTTAGAAGCAATAGATGATTTTGGTGCCACACTTTCAGAGGCCCTAAACTCCCTTCAGGTCGAATCCGGTACACTGGCAAACAAAGTAGGTGCTCACTGACAATGTATGGCTGGGAGCTCCATCGGTCCGCCAGTTTATGCTTCCCAAGAATGCCCACATTTCGCAATAATACCCTATCACCAGGTTGCAAATCTTGAACTCTCATCTTCAGGTCATAGTTCCTCTTGTTTCTTTGTTTTTGGGCCTCTGAAACAGCTTGAGCCTTCTCATATGCCATCTTCAGATTCCTCCTCAACCCGTCCACATAGTTACGGTGTGAAGTGAGTGAGGTTTCATCCATGGAGATGCCAAATGCTATATCTACCGGCAATCGAGCCTCCCTGCCAAACATCAGTCGGTATGGAGAGTACCCAATAGCATCATTTTCTGTGCTGTTATGTGCGTGTACAACAGTAGAAATGTGTTGTGTCCTGGGCTGTTTCTTCTCTGCAGTCAGTGTCCCTAATATGTCAAGAAGAGTATGATTGAACATCTCAGGCTGGGTCTCCTTGCGGGTGGTAGGGAGTGGTGCGCGATTTCTGAATGCCCAGTATACCCAGCAGTTGTTTGACAAGTTTGCTCTCGAAATCTCTGCCTTGATCGGAATGTATGCGCTGAGGTAGCCCATAGTGTACAAAAAAACTTTTCTACAAGTACTTTGGCTACCGTGGTGGCACGCTGATCTTTCGTTGGGAAAGGCCTGAGCATATCGAGTGAAATGATCAGTCACAACCAATACATTCTCTTGTCCACTGGTATCTGGTTCCAGACACAGAAAATCAATGAAAACTAGATCCATGGGCCCATGACTTTGCAGGTGACCCATTGATGCAGCCCTGGAGGGTAGGGTCTTTCACTGGACACAACACAGGCAGGATCGACAGTAATCCTCAACCTCTTTCCTCATACAAGGCCAGTAGAACCAATCTCTCACTAACTTAAAGGTCCTCTCAGGCCCCAGATGCCCATGCTCATCATGTAGTGCAATCAGTACAGCTTCTCTATGTTTTTCTGGGAGTAACAGCTGCCACTTTTCCTCGGGCCCATCCGAAGGACCCTTCCGATAAACTACACCTCCTCGGAGCTGTAACCAGTCCCACTCTTTATGCAACAACCAAGCTTTTCTTGTGAAGTTAGTTAGCAGGGCCTCTCTCTGACCACTTCTCAAGGCCCTCGCAGACAGGCCATAAAGAGGGTCTTCTGCCTGATCCCTTCTTAAGTCTTTCTTGGTCAAAACAGGCATACCCCCTCCTCTATCTTGAATGGGGTTACAGTACAGCTTAGGAACACTCACGGTAGTGACTCCTACTGCTTCTGCCCCAGCTGCTCCTCTAACTCGGTGCTCGATCCCTTGGTACAGGTCTTGAATACCATCGGGAGTCAATCGGATCCATTCTCCAGCATGTGCATTGGGACCGTGAGGTCTCCTAGACAGGGCATCTGCATCCCTGTTCCCCACACCTGGCTGATACTTCAGGTTGAACTTCAACCCGGAAAGGGCAGCTAGCCACTGATGCCCGGTGGCATCGAGTTTTGCTGTTGTCAGCAGGTATGTGAGTGGGTTGTTGTCCATCTTAACCTCAAACTCTTCTCCATACAGGTAATCTTTTAACTTATCTACCATTGCCCACTTAAGCACCAGGAACTCCAGCTTGTGGGTAAGATAGTTCTCTTCGGCTGAAGTGAGGCCCCTGATGACATATGTAACAGGCCTCAAGTGTTCATCATGTTCCTGATATAGTACTTCCCCAAGACCATCCCGACTAGCATCAACATGTAGTTCATATGGCCGGTTCGGGTCTGCATAGGCTAAGACAGGGGCATTTGTGAGTCTCCTTTTCAGTTGATTGAAGGCCTGCTCACACTGCTTGGTCCATTCTGACTGAATTGACTCCTGAGACTTCCTGGGTCCCTTATTCTGATGGAGATGACCCGAACCATCAGACACATCTTCTGCATCCTCATTCTTCAACAGATCATTGAGGGGACAGCTATCTTTGCAAACCCTTCGACAAATCTCCGATAGTATGAGCAGAACCCTAGAAACAATCGCAGTTCAGCCACATTTTGGAGTCTGGGCCAGGAAGTTGCTCAGTCCTAGCTCATTCTACTTCTGCCAGGCCCATCCCCTTCCTTTCCACAATCTGACATAATAACTTGTTCAATCTTCTTATGTACTCAGATAGCCTTTCACCTCTCTTCTGGTACATTTGTTCAAACCGAAACAACAGGCTAGAAACTGTTTCAGCTGGTCCAAATTCATCATGCAGTAAACAGAGGTAATAATGCACAATAAATTGCTTTTTGCTGAAAGTTAAGCTTCTAATGGCTTCCGCAGCAGGACACTTTAAGCTCTCTCTGACCCTCTGTTTCTTTTGGAGAATCTGATACACCCCACTCTCCAACTGCTTGTACTGCCTGCTCCATCTAGGTTTCATATTCTTCCTCCCCCTCTGGCACTGGTTGTATCCCTGGAAAGATACGTAGTTTCTTGTACCCAGCTCCCACACAGTAGTTGCCAGTCAGGGTTTTTATGGAAGTCAGGCTCCCCATGGCCTGGGCAAATCCTGCCTCTGCTGCCCCTATGGTGATCGAGGTGCGTGTCTCCTTTTGAAGGCCTAATGTCTCCACTGAAGGCATGGCCCACGGAGTTGGGTGTATCACCCTTACCCTGGTGTCCTCAGTAAATTGAAGGCTCTCAATCCCAAAGCACTCTGTGACCCTTATCTTCCTTTCCAATAGCACATAAAAGTGAGAGGAGTCCTGTTCCACCTTTGTATCAACCACATATACCTTTTCGTCTGGGGCAAGGATCCTCACTGCCTGTAAAATTCTCTCTTATGGCAAAACATCCCCAGGGATGTCAATTGCTACACTCGTCTTTATCTCACTGTTCTGTTCATTACACCACTTAGTGGCAGCAGTGGAGTCCATTTTTCTCATTTGGCTCATGCTCGTGGATGGGACCACCACCACCCCCGCTTCTGGAGGAAGGCCAGAAGGAAATCCCAGATGAGCCCCCACTTGTAGCGCTTTCCCTCGTAAGGGTCGCTGGAGTCTGGGTTCTCCTGGCCCTCTTTGTCTGGCTGTCAGTGCACCCTGGTCCATCTCTGATGCACCTCTACTTGCCAGGATCACACAATGGGGTGGTGGTCAGCCTCCTCTCAGCAGGCATGTCATGTGATGGGGTGGTATTCAGTTGGCTGGTTGGAGTTTCTTCTTTCTCTCTCTTCACTATCTTTTGAACTGCACGCTAGGGTCTCCTTCCACGGCCTCTGCTCCTTCGTTGTTTCCTCTGCTTGCCTTCTTTCACTCAAACTCTTCTCTTCCTCAGTCTTGTATCACAGAAGCCTCTGCTATCCTCTTCTATCAGGCTTGGTCCACAGAAGCCTCTGCTATCCTATCCCTTTATTTACTCAGGTTTGTCCCACAGAAACCTCTGCTATCCTGTCCCTTTATTTCTCTCAGGTTTGTCCCACAGAAGCCTCTACTATCATATCCCTTTATTTCCTCAGGTTTGTCCCATAGAAGTCTCTGCTATCCTATCCCTTTATTTCTCTCAGGCTTTCACCATAAAAGCCTCTGCTATTCTATCCCCTTATTTCCCTCAGCTTGGCTCACCAACCTCCATTCTCCTCTCCCGCTTTTTTCTCCTCCTCCTTCCCCCCAGCCAAGCCCCTGTTCCCTCCCCTTGCACTCCCTCTGTCTCCACCCCTTCCTCCCAAACCCTCCTTTTATTCCCTCCTCCCACCTGCTACACATACATACATACATACATACATACATACATACATACATACATACATACATGCATGCATACACACACACACACACACACACACACACACACACACACACAATCTGTTTTGCATTAGGTTATTTTGATAAGTGAAGTTAAGCATTACTTTTGACCATATATGATTTAGCTATTATGTCATTAATTCATGTACGATTCTTGTACAACCTATCTGAATAATGATTGTGGTTTTCTACTTTACAAATTCACCTACTTCACCAGAAACCAAGAGAGTCAAATTTCTCACAGCATCTGGTTTCCATTTTAGGTAATTGCTATTTTCAGGAGTTATAATCATGTGTTATTGTAAGGACCACAGTGTCAATCACTCCACTAATGGGGAAAATTCAATGCCTAAATAATACCTAAGAGAACAAGAAACTGACTTAAACAGGTGCATTTGGACACTTTGGTTTAAGGGTAATGCTAGTCTATCAATTTAAACAAATCATTTTAAAGGGAATTTTTATTATTTCCATACCATTTGAAAATGCAACGTTTAATAAAAGGATATTAATCTGCAGGATTAGTTTATAAGTTGCATCAAGCAGGATCAGAAGAAAGCTTCTGGAACAAACTAGATCACAAGGATCCTCTCTAGCTGACCTTCCAGAAATGGAACCATATCAAAAATTATGAATTTGGATTATGAAGTATAACTGTTGCTGCTTCTGTTCCATGTCAGTTTGCTTGAGGAGATTTAGGTCATATCTGAACCACATCCTATGCCCTTAACGTGTTTGTGTCCTGCACTGAGGGCAGTTTGACTCTAAACTAGTTTAAGAAAATCCTGTTTTTTCCGGACTAAGCTTTACTACAGGTTTTGTTGCAATGGCTTTTTCTTATACGTAGTCCTCGTTTAGTGAGCACAATTTGGACCACAACTTGGTTGTTAAGTGATATAGTTGCCAAGTGAAACTGACCGTTGTTATGATTTTATTTCAGTTTTCCTTTGCTTTACAGATCTGCAAAGGTCGTAAATGCGAGGATTTGTGGCAAAGTTACTTTTTTCATCACCGTTGTAAATGTGAACAATCACTATTCCAGGCAGTCGCTAAATGAGAATTACCTGTTCTAGCATAATGGTTGTAGCATTTGCGTTATATAAAGAATATCCCTGGTTTGAAACTGGATGGGTTTTAAATTATTTTTCTTTCCTATAGCTACTTATTTTTCCACTCGGCTTTTCCTTTTTTTAACAAGTTCATCAGTGTACTATTTTTTTTCCAGCCAGTTGCTTGGAAAAATTATGAAATGGTGCACCAACAGATTTGTTTAAAAAAAATCAACAACCAAAGACCCCTGTGAAAAAAGTAGGTATAGCAGGCAAAGAAAAATAGCTATTAAAAAATAAAATCTTATGGCTCTGGGGACATTCTGCACGTAACATAAACAGCACAACCATTAGGCTAGTAAGAGAGACCTACTATTTTTATTTTTTAGTTTATTTGTTCAAAGTATGTGTCTGCCCGACTCATAAAGGCAACTTTGGGTAGCTGACATCAGCATTAAAAACAACACACAAAAATATCAGAGCAAGAATCTAAAAAGCACATCACATCTAAGAGCAGTCACATATTGGTTAAACAAGCCCTGTAAAGACAGGCTCACTTAAAGCCTGGCTCACTGCCCAGGCTAAAAGCTAGCTCTTGGGTGCCTTGTGAAAGGCCAGCAGAGGTGGGGCCATCAAGATTTCAGAGGTGCATTGTTCCACAGCAAAGGTATCATGTCAGAGAAGGCATGTGTCCTAAATCCCATCGGATGACATGGTTAAAAAGAAAGGATCAGAAGCCTGCTCACCTGGTTGAATCTTATGGGCCAAAATCTGCAAATAACCGGGCCTGTGCCGTGAAGGGTTTTGTAGGTAATAACCAACACCTTGAATTGCACTTGGAAGACTACTGAGAGCTTCGGGACCGCATCCTGCCACATACCTCCCTACAACCGGTTAGGTCCCACAGAGTTGGTCTCCTCCAGGTCCCATCAACCAAGCAATGCCTGTTGGCGGGACCGCAGGGGAGAGCTTTCTCTGTGGGAGCGCCTTCTCTTTGGAACCAACTCCCACCAGAGATCCGGACTATCCCCACCCTGCTGGTCTTCTGTAAAGCCGTGAAAACATGGCTTTTCAAGCAGGCGGGCTAAAATAAGACCAATGAGAACATCTGCGGTCCTCCCATGTATGAATGCTGAAAATGTTTTTTAATTTTTATAACTGTTTTTAAATTATTATTATTTGATTTCTTTTTAATAAATTGTTCTTCTTGCATGTTGTATGCCACCCAGAGTCCCGCGGGAGTTGGGCGGTCTATAAGAATGAACAAATAAATAAATAAATAAATGTAGCATGGGGGTTGTATGACTATATCTTTTTGCCCATCTGTGCTGCTCCTTATGAGTGATCTAAAAGAGTAGCCTCATGTACATTGCATTAATCCAAATGTGAGGTGACCAATGTGTGAATGATCATGAGAAGGACCTAAGAAGGGGCACAACTGATGCACAAGATGGATCTGTGCAAAAGCCCTCCTAGTTGCAGCTATCACCTCTTCTTCAGGCAACAGTCAAGAAGGTCCATGGGGACCTTCAGCTGTGTGATAGTTCTATCTGAGGGAACATTACCCTCTCCAGAACAAGTAATGGAAAGTGCCCAGATATGGGGTATGAGGAATGGCATTAAACCTCACAGCTTCTTGAAAGAGTTGAGGTTAAGCCTGTTTTCCCCCAAACAGGGACTTGGAATTTCCATTGTTAAACTATGTGGTCATAAGGCACAATGTCATGTGACAGCATCACTTAACGATGCTGTCAATCGTTCCATCAATCCCGTTACTGTCATAACCCTAGAACTATGTAGGTCATTAAGTGAGAAGAAATGGGAGTCTTAAGAAAGCAGGCCGGTACATGAGTATGTTGTTGCCAGGGGCAAGTGCTACAGAGTGCAGCAGGTGCATGGGAGGCAGGGGAGGGTGCTGCAGGCAGGCAATATGGAGTGTGGATTGGAAAAAAGAAGTCACAGAAGCAACTTCCAACTTCCTGCTGGCTTTCCCATTGACTTTACCTTCCCCAGTTGACCTCCATCATCATCTTCCTTTTGCTGTTGATGTATGCCAGGCTGAGGCAGCTGCTGGACCATTGTGAGATCTTTGGGAATTCGTGTAAGCCTTTACGCATCCACAGGGAGTCACTGAGGCCTCACAAAGCCCTCGAGAGACCTTGCAAAGGGCCAGCAGATGCCTCAGCCTGGCGCACCACCGTGATGGGAGTAAGAAGAAGATGGTCAGCTGGAGGAGACAAAGATGGGCAGTGGGAGTGGACTGCAGTGCAGCCAAAAGGGCAGAGGTGGTGGGGAGTGGTAGGAGGATGGGAGAAGTTGAAGTAGAGGCAATGTGGCAGGACAGGAGAAGCATGAGGCCTCACCTAATGATTGCACCAGGATGACTGGAATTGCCCTCATTATGTGGTATAGTCCAGGGGTGAAATGCTACTGGTTCGGACTGATTCGCCCGAACTGGTAGTAAAAAATGCTACCAGTTCGGGTGAACCGGTATATCCAACGATCAGATGTGCGATGATCAGCTGCAAAATCTCCATTCCCTCCCCATTCCAGGGGAAGGTTACTGCAAAATTCCATTTCCTCCCGATCAGCTGGGACTCAGGAGGCAGAGAATAGATGGCGGCGGGGCCAGTCAGAGGTGGTATTTACCGGTTCTCCGAACTACTCTAGGACTACTGATTCTCTAGGGCTGGTCAGAACCTGCTGAAACCCATCTCTGGGCGAGTTGCCTCACAGCGAATTAACTGTGACAAGTTTAAGGTGACCAGACGTCCCGCTTTTGGCGGGACAGACCCGATTTTAAACAAATTGTCCCGCGTCCCGCAGCATTTCAAAAAAATCCTGCTTTTTGAATTTGCGCAAAGCGCATCACTTCCCTTGAGCGGATCTTGAGGGAAACAGCTCCGGGCCGGGCAGGGAAAACCCCCCACAGCGCTCCAATGTGCCCGAGGGCCCAGTTCAGCGCCTCGCACGCTCAGCCCCGCTTTACGGCAACAGCCAGAAATGGGCTTCCGGGGTCGTAGAGGGAGCAGCGGCTTTGGCGGGTCTGGTCGTGTCCTTTCCTGAGTCTGCCACACGGGGGGAAGGAGCGGAGGCATGGGGCACCCGCTGGATGCTGCCCTGGAGAGAAGAGCAGGCCCGGCTGGCAAGGGCCAGGAAGGATTTTTCCTGCGCCACCAGCCAGCTTGTCTTCCGGGCCAGATGCAGCAGAGGGTGCAGCTTTGTGCATCCCCCCTTCATCGCAGCCCTTACCGCTGCCATGGCCGGGGCTCACCTCTGCTGCGTCTGGCCCGGAGGACAAGCTGGCTGGCGCTCCGCTCCTTCCCCCCGTGTGGCAGACCCGGGAAAGGACATGGCCAGACCCGCCAAAGCCGCTGCTCCCTCTATGCCTCCGGAAGCGCATTCCTGGCTGTTGCCGTCAAGCAGGGCTGAGCGTGTGAGGCCATGGCAGCGGTAAGGGTCTTTAAGTGTGGAGTGGGGCGGTGGGGCTGCTAAGTGAAGGAAGGGAGAAGAGCTTGAGGTTTCGGAGCGAAATCCGGGAAGTAATGAAAGTCCTTCCCGAAGTCTTTTGTCCTGGCGCGGAAAGGGGAGGCGTGGATCATCTCCCCCCCCTGTCAATGGTGTCCCACTTTACCAAAGTGAAAATCTGGTCACCTTAGATAAGTTGGCAATGGCGAGTTGGCTTTACAGAGTTGGCCACGCAGAGTTGTCCTAGACCCGTCTAGGACACTGGAGTTTGGAGTACAACAATATAAAGAGGGACACAGAATCTCCACACCTGTGCTTGTTTCATAGAGGAGGGAAACATTTTCTATGTGCGGTTATGAATTCTGCTGAATATCACTTTTCCTGCACTATACAGCTGCACTGCGCATGTGGGGGTAGAAGGCTTCCCTTAGTATATAATAGTATATACTACAAAATTAACACTGCATTAGAACTTTAAGGAGACGAATTGGCCAAACTGTATTTCCAGACATTTTTGTCTCAAGAGAACATACTTTTTCCATAAAACATATAAGTATTCCTGCCTATCCCACAGGCAGGCACATAACTAGCACCTGCCTACAGCCTAGCAAAAGTTTTACTACTTAATTTTACTGGTAACATAAAGTGCCTCTCTGCTTTGAGAGGAACAAAATGAACTGAATTTCTAACTATTTATTTGAGCCAAGTTATTATATTAGGCACACAATACATATCTTTCATTGTTTCTGAAATTGTAAAGAAAAATTATCACTGACTATATCCAGCCAGAGAAAGCACCTCTTTGGCCCATCATTAGGAACAGAAAACATGGACAGTTTTCAACAGAGCTGAGCAAAGGTACCAAAGAAGCAGGAGCAAGAAGTACTTGGACCAGGCCTTCATTATACCACCTCTCTTCAAGGGTGGCTTACATAGTTCGACGTGAATGATGTCGTGTATTATGACAGCCTTCCTGTGCCTGACAGCCTCCAGATATGTTAGGGTTGCAGGTCCCAGAATTCCCAGCCAGATGTGCCATTGAGGCCACCAGGATAGAAAACGTTGGCTGGTTTGTAGATCAATCAGAGGCTGATCCTAAGCAGGCATCGCTTATAAAGGACTCAAGGGTTCTCAGCTTGAGGACAGGGAGAGAGAAAAAAATGTCTTACTCTCCATTTCCTCTATCCTATCAAGTTTTAGAAGAATCATGCTGCTACTATCCTGCCCACTTAGTTCTAGAAATCTGTTCTTCACAGGGAAAGCATAAAGGTAAAGATAAACATTTCCCCTGTTTAGTTGTCTCCGACTTTTCAGAAAAGCAATAGATCTGCCTTTAGAAATAGCGCAAGTGACAGGACACAGAACACTCCCACCCCTTGCCCTCCAGCAACCAGTTTATCCTGGCAGCTTGAAACCTAGATAAACCTTGTGATGCATGCACTTTCTTCAACCCAGCCCTATCACAGATTAAGGAAGGTGACTGGTGGCTGTTTTTCCCACAGGCAAGTGATGCCAGATAGGAGAGGAAAGGAAGCCCGGGAATCCATCCAAAACACGCTGGACATTAAAGTGGTAAAGACAGCATCATTCACTACCTTGTTACTAAAGCAGAGTAAGACTTGTCTATCAGGGCAGAGGAATTTATGCCAGTATATTTTCCTGCCAACTCAAGAACTGGAGGACTGTATGTTAAGGCAGCCATCTGGAAGATTCACCTCTTCCCCCAATGCTGAGCTTGATTCATTCCTATGATACTAGCTAATTTCTGTTTCCCTACTATAAGGTGACCAATCGTCCTCATTTAGAGAGGACAGTCCTTCTTTTGTAAGTTCTGTCCTCGCCCGAAAAGTGTTTTCGATATTTGAAGACTAATCTGTTGCGCGTTATGTGACGTATTTGTATTTGACATGACGATTCGTCAAGGCTCGGTACAGTGCGGTATAAGACGCGATTATGAGATGCATGCGCTCCGCACGGGAGACCTTGAGAGAGAGAGCCGCATTCAAGTGGCTTTGTTTACTTCTTATGTTATGTTGATACTCTAGCTGCAGCACTTGCCGTAAAATTCAATATGAAGGATATTTCTTGTTCGGATATTTCCAATATATTGTTAGAAGATGATACATTGACAAAAAAATATTAATTCAATGGAAAAGTACTCATTTTAAAAATAATTAACAGGCATGTAAGCATAATTACAATATAAAACGTTACAAATGTTTTTATTATGCATATATCATATTATAGTGTATTATTGTTGCAATGAATAAAATATTTCTTTTATTTATGATATTTTTTTCAATTTATTTGTCCTCCTTTTCATTGTAAAAAAGTTGGTCACCTTACCTACTAACTCTGCCTTAGTTTTAACTCTCTCTCTCTCTCTCTCTCTCTCTCTCTCTCTCTCTCTCTCTCTCTCTCTCTCTCTCTCTCTCTCTCTCTCTCTCTCTCTATCTCTCTATCTCTATCTCTATCTCTATCTCTCTATCTCTCTATCTCTAACAAGATTTAGATTTTTCCTACCTGCACCTGCACCTGCGTTGCCTGTCTTTTGAAACTGACAATGATCTGAGGTGATTCCGAAATACATGAAGGCAAAAGCATTCTATTGTTTTAGAATACAGTAAGTAATAACATTAATGTAAGGTTAATGTGGAGCCATACAACTATCACAGAAAGGAAAACAACAAGACAGGAAGAAGTCTTATTGTAGGAATCTAATTCCTTAGATCTTCAAATAGATTTCGACAAGCAATATTCTCAGACCCGACTTTTTTCTCACCAACTGTCCTGAGTCTGAAAAGCAACTTCTGAAAATTGAAACACTGTGTGCATTGAATAATATGAGATGGAGAGAAGAGGAATCATGAAGGGGATTTCCTTCCTTGATATTTAAATAAATTTTTATTTAACAGTCAGTTCCAATAAATTAAACGTGGCTTAGTTCTGAAACATGTACAGGATTGTCAATAAAGGACATTGACAATATATGTAGCTCAGAGTTGAATTGAAGTATCCTTGGTAGTTTCTTGCAGACATTTCATTACCAAACTAGGTAACATCATCACTGCTAGTACTGATGAGGTTATCTACTCTGGGAAATGAAACATCTGCAAGAAAACAACCATGCTCCGAAAGCACCAAGGACTTCTCATATAGGATTGTTTCAACAAGCCAATGCATGAGTACAGAGTATCAGTAAATTTTAAGGGTGGTGGGCAGAAAACAAACTGAACAGGGAACAATGAAAATAAGCCAATGGTTCCAGGGGAGAAAGAAACCCAGAAATGGCTGACAGGACAAGGCAAGTGTTCCTATCAATGGAGACCAGCCCTGCTCAGCAGCTCCTGAGAAATTTACAGTGATACTTCCTGAGCTAACTGACTTGACTTCCCAATAGAGGAAGTTGCAAACCACATTGCTTTGAGGGAGAATTGCATGTGGAATGTACCTAACATTTGACAGATTCTTACAAAAAAAATGACAAATTGTTAAGATATTCATGAACTGGGAGAGCCAATGGTAACAAGGTTAGCCAATGAATAGGTATAGCAACTGAATCAGCCAATGGGAGCTAACCACTTCTGAGTCTGTGCAGAGAATCGAAACTGGAACTTAAGCTTAAGGCTGGGTGTGGCTCCAGTCTCCACTCTGTATTCTCTCATTCTGAACTCTGCTGAAATGAAACTAACTCTCCTGCTTGTGTTTACCTGTAACTGATTGAAGAAGAATTCTACTTGTGGTATTGTAAATATATATATTATTATGTTTATAAAGAAGTTATTGAATCCAGCTGAATCAGTCATCTGTATGTGCTTCTGGTTTTGATTTTGCGACAAACTTTAATACAAATGCTTTTAAAAAGAAAAGAAATAATACATCCTGGTATATGCTCAGATGCCTGCTTATGAAATTGGGCAAGACGTATTAGCAGTGTGGAAACCTAGCTTGATAATTTTACTTTTGGTTTATCTACCCATTGTATACTGTAGGTATGACATAATACAATAAGTAGAAGGACCCTCTGTCTAGTTATACTTTTGTTCCAGGGCAATGACTCAGCAATATCCTCTTTCAAAGATTCTAGGGTGTGGTGTGTGTGTTTTTTTAAGATGGTCAAACATTTAGCCAATGTATACAACAGACAGAGAATAAGAATTTATTTCAGTTTGTGTACAAGGAATAGAAACTTCCTGGTGACACTGGTGGGATATGCTCTTAAGAATACTGTGGAGCTTCCTAGGATAGTGCAGAAATTGGCTAGCTTAAGAGAATTTGGAAAGTAAACATGGTTCCTGCTGGAACTATTCATGCTTTTTTCTCATAACGGGCCAACATAAATGTTATTTTAGATGTTATCAAGCCATTCTAAAAGTAAAAAGAAGTTGGCTTAAAAATGGCCATGATCAAAATCTTAGTCCTTCTCCAAATCATTTGTTCCAAAGCATAACATTGACTCTAAACACAGATAACTAAAACGATTAGTCCTTATAAGCAATGCAGGTTCAGTAGCCACATTTCACTGGAGGATCTTTGAGAGAAACAGAGAGAAGGAATGGTTTGTTCTTGGTCTGAGAATTATCATTACATCGTAGACCATCCACAGCAGTTTTTCAACCTTAGCAACATTAAGCGTTGGTGAGATGGGCGGCAGGTAAATTTAATAAATAAGTGATATGTGGACTTCAACCCCCAGAATCCTTTAGCCAGTATGACAAAGTTGCCAAGGTTGAGAAACCTGATCTATAGTCGGCTTGGCAGCCCTGCTAGGGGGTAAAGGGGAACTGGGTCGCGTGAGCGGTGGGCTGGTGTGCATGCAGCTTGACTTGCGTGAGCAGCAGGCCAGCATGCACATGGATGCACACCAGTGGTGGGTTCCTACCGGTGCGGTCCAGTGTGCCATTCTGGTAGGGACCTGCTGATTGCGCAATTTGCACGCAACAGCTCCAGTGTCATCTTCGCTGGTCCATCGCACGGCGCCATCTTTTTTCTGGAATTTTTGGGCTTTTTTGCTTCCTGCGCATGCGCGGAAGCAAAATCTCACGAGGGAACATGCATGCGTAGCGAGCGTGCATGCACGAAACAAGATGATGCGTGCACAGCACACCAGTAGGCAGGTAAGAGGAACCCACCCCTGATGCACATGCAGCTCGACCTCAAGTTGAACTGTATGTGCCTGGGTGCACGCACGAAACAAGATGATGCGCGCACAGCACACCAGTAGGCAGGTAAGAGGAACCCACCCCTAATGCACATGCAGCTCGACCTCAAGTTGAACTGTGTGTGCATGGGTGTGCGCACTGGCCCGGCACTCACACAAGTCAAGCTGCATGTGCATGTGTGTGCCAGCCCATGGCCCAGTTGCAAATAGGCCATGGCCTAGTAGTGGGCCACGACTCTGGTCTAAATATTTTGGGGTGGTCTACAAATATAATTATTAAATTAACCTACCATAAATAAAAAGCAAATAAGAAAGGGGAAAAAATAGAATAAGATTGGATGGATGGCAAAAAGAAGAGTCGTCATATTCAGGGAACGAACCGAGATGAAGTAGATTTCCTTGGGACGTAGATGGTCTTCAACTCCAGCCAAATGAGAGACTTCTGGATACAGAAAAGGTAGGGTAAATGAAGAAATGAAGAAAAACTAGGGTAAATGTGAAGGAAAATAAGACAGCTCCATCTTTCTCTCTTGTGAAAGTCAACCATACCAACAGCAAATAGGCAAGCAGACAGGCAGAAGACTATTGAAGTGATGCAATAGCATATAGTCCTTGCTCAGATCACATCACAAGGAAGCGGAATGAAAGTAAGAAGTGGTGTGTGAATGAAGTAGCCACTCTTTCAAAGCTGAAAGTCTGGCTACCTCCTCTGCACACCACTTCTTACTTTCATTCAGTCTTTCAGTCGTTCAAAGCTGAAAGACCGGCTGCCTCATTCACGTATCACTTGTGTGACTGATTGTTGGTCCTAATAGGGTGGGAGAGATTTTGTCCATTTCAGGTAGCAAACGTTTTGGACCAGCGCTCTAAAAGTTATTTGGAAGTTTATATTTTCACACGGTGATAGAAGCCAAATGGAGCGGAGTATTCTAAGAGCAGGAGGAAAAAAGCTGGAGTGTAGCTTGATTTGCTAACAGGATAAAAGCAGGGGAGTCATTAACAAGCAAGACCTGTTGAGTGGCTTTCAATAGAAAGCTCCTTGCTTTGCAGATCAAGGGGGATGGGCCTTGAACTGCACCACTGAACATGCTGAGTTTTGCACTTCTCTTCCTCTCAGCAGATCTTGGCTCTTTGTCGTTTTTAATGTATGCCCTGCGTATGAGTTATTCGTACCAGAAAGAAAGCAAGAGAACAGAGAGAGAGAGAGAGAGAGAGAGAGAGAGAGAAAGAGAGAGAGAGAGAGGGAGGGAGGGAGGGAGGGAGGGAGGGAGGGGGGGAGGGAGAGAGAGACAGAGACAGAGACAGAGACAGAGACAGAGACAGACAGACAGACAGACAGACAGACAGACATAAAAGGCATATCAATAAATAATTAAAAATAACAGAATTTAACATAGTCCACCAACATAAGCAATGGGTGAATTTTAAACAGGTGTTGGAAACCGTCTTTGGGACCAGTTCCTTTGTTCTCCGTTCATATTTGGGATTTTACATCTGCTTTTTATTTTATTATTTTCCACTTTGCTCTGCTTCTGAAAATAGTCAGCACTGCTTAATGTTTCCCTCTTAGGGACAAATTTACATACTTGTAAGCAGTATTCTGAATAAGCAACCATGTAGTTATAGTGCATGAATTTTAACATGCCAGTGGAATATTTGTGGCATTCACCAATTCATCAAGGTGACCTGCGCACAGAGCGATGTTGGGCAGCTACCAGATAAGGTATGTGCTTGGCTGTGCAGTTCAATGAATGTATATTCAAACAATAAACCCCACTGGCAGTGATTCTTAAGAAAAGCAGATGTGGGATCACAGCCTCAGTCTTGCTTACTTATAGCAATGGGGTTAAATGGTGTTAAATTTCTTTACAAGTATGTCAAAAAGTGGAGGAATATTTACATCCTGGGCAGCAGTTTTGTGTAGCACACAAATGCCCAAAGTGCTGGATATCTTTGGATAGTGAGATGGATGGCATATAAATAAAATAAATAAGTATGAAAAATATCCTGTATTTTCTTTCAATGAATCCACAGAGTTCTCAACCTTCACTTGAACATTTTTTAAAATTCTTACTGGCTGCAGGCATCCCAATTAAGACACATAAAAGAATAAAGTATTGTAGTTTGGAGCTAATTCAGTGTCAATTCACAATTAATAATATTTTTTTGTCATCCAGCACTTAGAGCAGTGTTTTTTCAACCTTGGCAACTTTAAATTACCTATCTCCTCCCACTTATGACTATAACCTTGTTGCTTGTATCTCTACGATTTATATTATTTTATTTGTTCCTAGTATGATTTGATTGCTTATTTAGTAACCTATGACTATCACTAAGTGTTGTATTCTATGATTCTTGATGAATGTATTTTTTTTCTTTTATGTACACTGAGCGCATATGCACCAAAGACAAATTCCTTGTGTGTCCAATCACACTTGGCCAAAAAAGAATTCTATTCTATTTAAGATGTATGGACTTCAATTCCCAGAATTCCCCAGCCAGCCATGGACATTTTTTACTTGCTGCAGGCGTTCCAAGTTGCTTAGAGAATGTTTTGCTTTTGAACATAAAATTATTTTGTTTTTATATATCAGTTGAAGATCTCAATGTTTAATCAAGTGTTTGGCCTGGCAATTCAGAATGTGGCAGTACCTAGCTAACCTTGGTTCATGTCAGAAGCTACATAACTTTGTCCCTGACAATTTCAGGGCTTAAAGTCATCTGAAAAGTTGAAAAATAAAAATATTGGAAGAAGGCAATGTCAAATCACTATTGCTGTGCTGCCTATAAAACTGCAGAGATGCAGTGCCAGAAGATGATCGTGATTGAAGAAAATTGTATGTGAGAATGGGAGATGGAGGAAGGGAGAGGTGCTGCTTAGGGAATGATCAGATAAGAGAGAGCATAGCCTGTAGTTGCACAATGGGCAGAGAAAAAGACTCAGAAAGGAACCTCTCTACCTACTCAGCCTGTAAAAGATATGGCAGGAGATTTATACTATCAAACTTGCAAGATTGATGTCAGCCTTCCCTGGTAGACCAGACAGGAAACATAATCAGATGAGCAAATTTTACGTTATTGTAAGGTTACGTTAACAGATTCTTGCAAGTCAGTTGAACATTCATAGATGGACTACCAATTATGTAGCAGTAGTTTACAATGCAAGGAGACGTTCCTATGTTAGATGATGAACCGTGTTAGAAAAAATATATGAATCTGCAGGTATCTCCTAAAATCTTGATGGAAATAAGGAAGATCTGAGGCTGTTGTACAGAAAATACAATCCACGTTTATCTGGATCAAACTCAAAAGGTTTCAGCCCTAAACTCTCTGGCTAGCCTATAAGCCTTCTAGCCCTAGCAGATGGTCATGTTATTTTCCAGCAGAACATCTGATGTATGTTTCCACAGAATTTGGAGTATCATGGGAAAGTAAAAGGGCTGTCTGTAACTGTCACCATTTAGGCAGATCAGAAGAGGCATCGTTTACCAGAAAGCTTGTCTGATGCTCTACTTCTCCAGAGGTTGTTCTGCAGACATGAAACTGATAGAGAAAAGTGCTGACTAAAGAGATAAATGAAAAGGAAAATCTGAAAACATTTTTTCAAACAATTCTTCAATAGCTAACTGTCTCAGTACTTCAGTTCTGCCTTCTATGTGTTGTCCCAAGAGCACTTTTTCAGGAGGCAACTGGACTTTCTCGTTTTTCTTTGAAGACGTTTCGCTTCTCATCAAAGAAGCTTCTTCAGCTCTGACTAGATGGTGGGGAATGGAAAGATTTATATTCCTTGCAGACAGCTGGTCATTTGCATTCTTTTAGAGAATCCTTGAGGCCATTTGGAAGTTTATCTGTGTTCTCAGGGTCACCTGAGTGGTGTAAATGGGTGTGGAGAAAGTCTTGTCTGCAAGGAATATAAATCCTTCAATTCCCCACCATCTAGTCAGAGCTGAAGAAGCTTCTTGGATGAGAAGTGAAGCATCTTCAAAGAAAAACAAGAACGTCCAGTTGCCTCCTGAAAAAGTACCTTTGGGACAACCATGACCTGGAGAATCTCCGTAGAGAGAGATTCTTTGCTTCTTAAGGATAGAGCTAAACTAGTCTGAGGAGATGGGTGTGCAGTTTGCAGCTGCAGTCTTGAATCCCAAGTTTGCAAACAACAGCTGGAAAATGTGTCTTCAGTGCCATCTAAAACCTCAGAAACCAAACCTAAAAATAACCCCAGAGTTATTATTTTAATTTCATTGCTGGTCAGTGACTCATTATTTCTGGATGCTGCTTATCATTAGGTAATATTATTACTTTATACATCAGCTTTCTATATTATCCCCCAGAATAGAATAACTCAGACTGCTGAAAGAACAAGGTCTACTCCCTGACAAATTTTACTTTCACATTACTGTGACAGTAGCCACTATGTCTGTTTATAATGCCAAGGATGGACATTTTCTTAGAGCATCTCTCTCTTCCTCTCTCCCACTTTGATTCTCACTTTCAAACTGAATGTGGCAGAAGTAGCCAAAGACTAGTTGTGGTTTCCCAACATTATTACAAAAAAAACCCCTCTTAATTTAATGGACATTGGCTTATTGAACTTTGGAAGCACTGGGTAAAATCTTTTATAGGCTTCTGTGCATCTATAAATAGCACTCAGCATTTAACGCGTGGAAGCAAAAAATTGGACTTTGAAGAAGCAGAGTAAGAAGAATATTGATGCCTTTGAACTTTTGTGTTGGAGATGACTCCTGAGAATTAATTAATTGATTAATCAATTGATTCTCAGGAGTCATCTCTAAATTGATCAATCAATCAATCAATCAATCAATCAAATCGTTTCATTCATTCATCCATCCATTCATTCAATTTCTATAGCTGCCCATTTCAGTCAATGACTCTTTGTGGCTTAACAGTTTAGAATACCATGGACAGCCAAGAAAACAAACCAACAGATCATCAAGCCAAACAATTCAGAGTTTTGATTTGAGTTACAAATGACCAAGTTCAAATGATCCTACTTCAGATACATTCTGCAAAGGCCTAGCTGTCTTGAAAAGGATGTGATGCTCAGAAAGGTTTTTCTTACCTGCAGCTAGGTAAGAAAAACCAAAAATATACATATAAACTGGGCGAAACCACACTCAATAGCAGCGACTGTGAGTAGGATCTTGGAGTCTTAGTAGACAACCAGCTAAACATGAGCCAGAGTGTAGCGGCAGCCAAAAAAGCCAATGCAATCCTAAATTGTATTAATAGAGGGATACAATCTAGGACTAGGGAGGTACTAATACCACTCTATAAAGCCTTAGTTAGACCACACCTAGAGTACTGCATCCAGTTTTGGTCACCACACTACAAAAAAGACATTGAAACTCTAGAGAAAGTGCAGAAAAGAGCAACCAGGATGATTAGGGGACTGGAAACTATAACATACAAAGAGCGGTTGCTGGAACTGGGCATGTCCAGTCTGGCTAAGAGAAGGACCAGGGGAGACATGATAGCAGTGTTCCAATACTTGAGGGGCTGCCACACAGAGGAGGGGGTCAGGCTGTTTTCCAAGGCACCAGAAGGCCAGACAAGGAATAATGGATGGAAACTGACCAAGGAGAGATTCAACCTGGAAATAAGGAGAAACTTTCTGACAGTGAGAGCAATCAACCAGTGGAACGGCTTACCTGCAGAGGTCGTGGGAGCTCCATCACTTGAGACTTTCAAGAGGAGATTGGACTGCCATTTGTCTGAAATGGTGTAGGGACTCCTGCTTGAGCGGGGGGTTGGACCAGATGACCTACAAGGTCCCTTCCAACTCTAATAATAATCTAATCTAAAGGTGGAAGGAAAGACAATAAGGTGAGCAAGGAGCCAGATGAATAGATTCGAGTGCATCACTGGAAGACCTAAAAGACCGGATTAGAGGCAGATTGTCATGGGGAAATTTATCATTGTGGTCTATAAGAGTCCACAATGACTCGATGGCAATTAAACAAAAACACCATTTGCTTTTTAATGGACATTCTAAACAGACACACCTTCCCCAAAGTCCCTTACATCAAAGGTTTACAGTTTGGTAGTGACCCTTGTCAACTTCAGGAATTAGGGTAAAAAGGGTGCAAGAAAAATACCCAAAGAAGAATGCAAGAAGAATACCCAAAAATTCCAAAGCACCAGAAGGCCAGACAAGGAATAATGGATGGAAACTGACCAAAGAGAGATTCAACCTGGAAATAAGGAGAAACTTTCTGATGGTGAGAGCGATCAACCAGTGGAACAGCTTGCCTGCTGAGGTTGTGAGAGCTCCAACACTTGAGACTTTCAAAAGGAGATTGGACTGCCATTTATCCGAAATGGTGTAGGGACTCCTGCTTGAGCGGGGGGTTGGACTAGATGACCTACAAGGTCCCTTCCAACTCTAACAATAATCTAATCTAAAAACCCCTATTATTACATCAAGCAACAGAAAATGAGATACCCAAGACACTATGTAATCAGGCTACTTTCTCAAGGTTGCTTCATCATAGTTAGCGTTCTCATACATGAAGTATATTAGAAAAGAGACAAAACCTCAAATTCTTAGAGAAGGACCAGAATTCTGAAAAATATAGGTAGTCCTTGACTTAACAACCACAATGGAGCCGAGCCCGAAATTTCTGTTGTTAAGCGAGATGGTTGTTAAGTGAATTTTGCCCCATTTTACAACCTTTCTCATCACAGTTGTTAAGCGAGTCCCTGCAATTGTTAAATTAGTGACACAGTTGTTAAGTGAATCTGGCTTCCCCATTGCCTTTGCTTGTCAGAGGTTTGCCAAAAGTGATCACATGTCTCTGGGACATTGCGACCGTCATAAATATGAGTCAGTTGCCAAGCGTCTGAATGTTTTTTTTTAATTTTTAAAAAGTTTTTTATTTATAAAACAGATAAAAAGACAAAACATACATTAAACATAAAAAACAAGTACATGACGAATCTTCATCCAGTATGTTGAATGTTGATGATGTGACCATGGGGGAATTCTGCAACAGTATGAAAGTATGAAAAATGGTCATAAGTCAATTTTTTTCAGTGCTGTTGTAACTTCGAAGCTGTTGTAAGTCGAGGAATTCCTGTAATGCTCCAGAGAGAAAGTCCAGACTGTAAACACAATACAAAATAGTCTGTCAGTTTTGACTTTGCCCACGTTCTTAAAAAAAAATGAAGTTCTTTCTCTCCCATTTATCAAGGAAATGGTGAATTGGACAAACCTTTTGCCCAAATTATTCCTAGCATAGAGAAGAACGTGTGGCATTTGTCATGCAGCTCTTAAAGATGAGGAAGGTGACAGGGGAAAAAAGGAAACAGGAAAACGAGTGACAGGTTCAGTTTAGCTTAAGAAGTGTGGCTGAAGAAGAAAGGGCCCAAATCCAAACTTTAAAAGAAAAGCACACAAAGCCATCTCTAACTGCATGCATAGTATTGCTCAATTTCTCCACCCCCCCCCCACCCCCGGCTTTTAATCTTGGGAAAAAACTCTGTTCTATGAAAGTATATGTATATATTTTGACAGGCTCTTATAAAGAATATTAAGTGCACACAATTCTCACTGTTTCCCAGAGTTCTGCAAGGTGACAGTCATGTCTTCCAAATCTTGAGAGGTGTTCTGCCCTAGCCCTCCTTTTTCAAAGATTACTGATACCTTGTGAGATTTTGGCAATCATGCCAGATCCCATGAGATTTGCAGAACAGAACAGAACAGAACAGAGCAGAACGGAACAGAACAGAACAGAGTAACAGAGTTGGAAGGGACCTTGGAGGTCTTCTAGTCCAACCCCCTGCTCAGGCAGGAAACCCTATACCATTTCAGACAAATTGTTGTCCAATCTCTTCTTAAAAACTTCCAGTGTTAGAGCATTCACAACTTCTGGAGGCAAGTTTTTCCACTGATTTATTGTTCTAACTGTCAGGAAATTTCGCCTTAGTTCTAGGTTGCTTCTCTCCTTGATTAGTTTCCACCCATTGCTTCCTGTCCTGTCTTCAGGTGCTTTGGAGAATAGCTTGACCCCCTCTTTTTTGTGGCAAACCCGCATATTGGGGTTATTGGAATACTGCTATCATGTCACCCCTAGTCCTTCTTTTCATTAAACTAAACATACCCAATTCTAGCAACTGTTGTTTATATGTTTTAGCCTCCAGTCCCCTAATCATCTTTGTTGCTCTTCTCTGTACGCTTTCTAGAGATTCAACTCAACTTTTCTATGTATATGATCAGTTTTGAGTTCAGGCCACTGTGCAAGACACAGAAGGAAGCCAAGAAACCCTGCTAATCCCTGCCTTAAATGTACAATGGAGAAGTTATTGAAAACAAAGACTTTCTCTCCTACATTAAGATAAAAGAAGGGGTGACATGATAGTAGTATTCCAGTATTTGAGGGGCTGCCACAAAGAAGAGGGGGTCAACTTATTTTCCAATGCACCAGAAGGCAGGACAAGAAACAATGTATGGAAACTAACCAAGGAGAGAAATAACCTGGAATTAAGGAGAAACTTCATAAAAGTCAGAACAATTAACCAGTGGATCAGCTTTGCTTTCAGAAGTTGTGGATGTTTCATCACTGGAGGTTTTTAAGGAGAGACTGGACAGCCACCTGTTTGAAATGGTATAGGGTCTCCTGCTTGAGTAGGGGGGTTGACTATAAGACCTCCAAGGTTCCTTCAGAATATCAGAATATAGCTCTATTCTGATTGATTGATTGATTGATTGATTGATTGATTGATTGATTGATTGAAAGTTAGCATATGTGCAATCTGTTGCTCTTTGCAACTGGTCCAGCAATTTTCGGACACCAGTTATGCTGCTAAAAATTGGTCAATGCCTTCTCCCGAAACCTGCTACAAAATACAAAGCTATTTAAATCAAACCTCAAATTCAAACCTTTTTTAATGTTGTGGTCCAAGACCCATATTCATATTAATATCCTTAAGAATCTCAATGTCAACTCTAAAGTGAACCTGGCTGAAGCCATCTCTTGCTGCCTCATAGTTGCCACAAACCCTGAGAGCGGGAAGAGGGGGGAGTAGATAGACTGGCTAACAGTCAAAACAAAAAGTTTTCTTGTGGGAACCAAGGTCATCCCAACAGGTGGCAGTTAAAGGAGGAGAGGAGTGACCAAGCAGCCTGCCAGCTACTTTCATTGGACAATGTGACCGGTGACATCTGGGAGGTAGGGGATATTTGCTCTTTTAATTAGGCTAAAACTGCAGGAACTTTTAGAGTTGGTTTTCACTAGCTGTGCCGATATGATGTATCCAATAAACATGTTCTTTGAGGAATCTACCTGCCTCAGAGTTCTGGTTTTGGCGGATGCGTTATTTGGAACGCTGACACTCAACTGTTTTGGCAGCCGGGCAGAAGTCAATAGTTACAAGTTGCTGTTAAAGCTGACTATTGATTCTTTATTTAAAAGTCACATTAATGATATCATTGTGCCTGGTTCTGAATTAATCAATGAAAAAAGGGGGGAGATAGCTGTGCAGGTAGGACCAACCAAAAGAGTATCAATCAAATGAGCTGACAATGTAAGAATGACGTCGGGTGACATATTGGTTTGGGAATCCATTCTATTGGGTACCCTACCATCCTAAATATTCTTTAATGTTTATATTTTCAGCCCGAGAGAGAAATGTAGAATTCTCTCTGCAAATATAAATATTTCTTCCCTCTATCTATCTGCATTCAGCCTTGGGAAAAAGCTTGTTTCTGAACGAGTTAAAGTCCACTTTTCCAGCTAACTCTCCGTTGTTTTTTCTCTGTTCTCTGTGTGAAAACAGAAACATTGTACATAAAAAGCCTATGGGGAGAAAAAATGTTTTTTTCCCCAGCAGTGACCAGATGGCACACCGTTTTTTGTGCATCATTTGTAAATTATTTCAAAGTATATTTGTCTATTCCAAGGAGATTGCTGGAATCTGCATCTGCATTTTAATGTAATTGTTTCCATGAATGAGACCTAGGAGGAATATGGGGGGGGGGGAATGATGAGCACCTATAATGTTGCAGGATCACAGCTGTGTGAATTTGAGGGTAGTTCTGCCTACTAATTCTTGCCTTATCCCAATATTTTTATTTTATGTTTTTTTTTCCTCTGACACTAGGACTGCGGAGGCAGAATTTAGCTCGAGTTCCATTACATATATAGATTTTATGAAGAAAATAATTGAGGAATGAGGACTCAACTTACAAAAAAATCAACAGCCAAAAGGGAAAAAAAAGCTCTCCTGTAATGAGTTTAGGTTTTCCACAGAGGGCAAGGCTGCCCCAAAATGCCGATCTTATTTTAGTATGTCTTTCTAAGTGTAAAGCAAAAACATATTGACCTGTTATGTTCTTTCCACACGGAGTAGGCAAGAAACATTTAGCATTATATTGTGGGAGCTTCATCACTTGAGACTTTCAAGAAGAGATTGGACTGCCATTTGTCAGAAATGGTGTAGGGTCTCTGCTTGAGTGGGGGGTTGGATTAGATGACCTACAAGGTCCCCTCCAACTCTGTTAATCTGTAAATATTTTGTAAGCTGCCCAGAGTCTGCTGGAGTGGCAGCTAAAATAAATACAGGTATTCCTTGACTTACGACCACAATTGAGCCCTAAATTTCTGTTGCTAAGGGAGACGTTTGTTAAGTGAGTTTTGCCCCATTTTACGACTTTTCTTGCCACGGTTGTTAAGGGAATCACTGCATGTGTTAAGTTAGTCTCTAGCTTCCTCATTGACTTTGCTTGTCAGAAGGTCGCAAAAAGTGATCACATGACCCTGGGACACTGCAGTTGTCATAAGTACGAGTCAGTTGCCAAGCGTCTGAATTTTGATCACATGACCATGGGGATGCCGCAATGGCTGTAAGTGTGAAAACCGGTCATAAGCCACTTTTTTTCAGTGCTGTTGTAACTTTGAACAGTCACTAAATGAACTGTTGTAAGTCGAGGACTACCTGTATAAAGAAGAAGCAATTAAGGGATGTTGCACAGGAAAGTGTGGCTGAGACTTCAGTTCTATATACAGTACTTCATTCCTTATGACTAAGCTCTACTCAGTAGATATGAATTGGATTGTAAATGTTAGTGTCTAAGTGGTAATTTTGGTTTTGTGTTTGGAATGGGCCCTAACGAATCCCAGATTTTAGTTGTAATTGGCAAGGTACTAAACTAGGTTATCATTGGTTGGCTCTGAAGCCATGAAGTGAATGAGCTGCATTTCTAACTTTTATGAAAGAGCATCTCTTAAGATCCAATTCAACTTTTGTTAATAGGCCTCTACTCCAACATTTCTAACTATAGGAAAAACCTGCCCAGTTTTATTGGTGCAAAGGGTCTGGGTTAATTTATTTGAATTTGGGAGGCTTCTGGACACTAGATTTTCAACCAAATATTTCCAGCTACATTATGAATTTAAATGTTCACATGGAAAATTCCAGGATCTATCTTATGTAATTTCATCAATGCTTTCTGCTGTTCACCTTGAGAGACTAGTACAGTCTCTCTCACTTCTCCTTAAAGGCTTATTTAACTACTCTTTATGCTCAGTTCGGTCCCTGAATGAATTCCTCTGTGATTCAATCAGGCCCACTACCCCTTTCTGGTTTCAAAGGACCCTGAAGACCTCGGTCTTCTCCCAGGCCTTTGGCTTCTGTTCTGTTCTGTTCTGTTCTGTTCCTACTCCTACTCCTATTCTATTTTCTATTTTCTATTTTCTATTTTCTATTATTTTCTATTTTCTGTTACTTTCTATTATTTTCTATTTTCTATTTTCTATTTTCTATTTTCTATTTTCTATTTTCTATTTTCTATTTTCTATTTTCTATTTTCTATTTTCTATTTTCTATTTTCTATTTTCTATTTTCTATTTTCTATTTTCTATTTTCTATTTTCTATTTTCTATTTTCTATTTTCTATTTTCTATTTTCTATTTATTTTCTATTTTCTATTTTCTATTTTCTATTTTCTATTTCTATTTTCTATTCTGTTCTTGTTCGTGTTCTTGTTCTTGTTCTTGTTCTTGTTCTTGTTCCTGTTCCTGTTCCTATTCTATTTTCTATTTTCTATTATTTTCTATTTTCTATTTATTTTCTATTTCTATTTTCTACTACCCTACCCTACCCTACCCTACCCTACCCTACCCTATTCCTTTAGACCAGCCTCTTACCAATCAGGTTATTTAAACATTTTAGATATTCCCAAGGCCACTTGGAATGCCTAACATAGATTTAGTTGATACTGATTTGATGGCACATAATCAATGAAAATGCAGTATATTGTGAAAAGGTATTCAATTAAAATTAATTTTTTTGAATTTTTGACCCCATTCCTGTTATTTTTCTACTCTACCTGTTTTATGAACTGGTAAGAAAATCTATGGAAAATTCCATGGGAAAAAAGACAACAGATTCCTTTATTGAAACTTGCAGAAAAGATCAAGGTAGTCATTTAAACTATGATAAAGAACGCAAGAGAAGAAAGTCACAGAGTTTCTACTCTCTTTTCCTCACAGTGCAGTCTATAATTCATGAGGCAATACTGATGAAACAAACAAAATGTTAAAATGTTATATTTATGTAGTTACTTACCAAGCACATCTAAATTATATTAAAGTAACCAAAACATCTTTACAATCCCCAAGGCATGCCACAATGCCTTGAGTAACACCTAATGTTTAGAGATTGAAAATTGAAAAATTTGACACATCCTACGCTTATGCAGTTAGAAAATATTTGGAAATTCAGTTCGGATGGATATCTTTTGGTTCTATTTTCATATCTTTTTTGGCATGTTTGTTTTCTATGCCCTTGAGTCAGTGTTGATTCCTGACAACTGCCTGGCTACTCCCTGCAGTTTTCTTCATGACACCATTTTATAAAGCATTTCATTTTAATCTATGATGAAATTGCTTTGCCTGCTGGTATTTTGCTTCCTTTCCTTTCCTTTCCTTTCCTTTCCTTCCCTTCCCTTCCCTTCCCTTCCCTCCTCTCCTCCCTTCCCTTCCCTTTGGTTTCCTTGCTACGTTGCTACCTTCCCCTTTCCTTCCTTTCATATTCAGTAAGAAATAATACACTTCAGTTGTATATCAGAAAATATACCTCAAATATATCTCAGAATATCAACAACATTTAATACTGTCATGTAACATTAAGGCTTAAATAACATGTACATCCAATAGCAATAACACAGGCAAAAGCCTAAAGAGTAATGAAGATGAGTCCATTGACATCAATTAGCTTTATTGTCTGAAACAATTATCAAAAATTTTAGAAATTTTGGAAAAGTATGAATGAACACCAACTGTATAATCTTGGTAAGCACACTGACCATTGCTTTTAACCCTTTTTTTAGATAATGGAATATTTAATGAACAAATCAATGGAAGAAACCTTACATGTGGTTCTCTTCAGACAAAATATGCACAATGGGATGGGAAATGTGTGACCCATTGTCCCTATGTTCACAACTGAGGGATACTAGAAAAGGTTTAGTTTTAAAAACTTTTAACCCAAGACATTTCTTGCTATATAACTATTTTTAATACTGCCTGAGAAAACCAGATTGGACAACGGTCTCTGCTTCAGCCCTTGATATTCACATTCTCATTCACTTTATAGCCAGGAAATTCCAAAGTTAAACTGACTGCTTCATCCAACCTGAAAAGCCAGTTTGCATTTCATTATGTGTCAGATTACATGCAACCTAATGACATAAGTAAAGACCGTATTTTTAAGGCATATGCACAAGGATATCAACATTATTTTTACTTGCCTAACCTTAACCTTTGGAATTTCCGGTTTGGAGTTTTCTTGAAACTATTTCCTTTTTTGAGTAGAATTTCTTTTCTTTGTTTAAAAAAAATGGTGTGTGTGTGGGGGGGGAGAAATTAATAAGATGGTTGAGGGTTGAGAGAGGCTTCGGGTGTCCATACTAAAGAGGAGATGGGGTACCAAAAATGTACAAAGATAGTAATCAGAGCTAAGATGGTGGCTAGGTTTTTGCTGAAATGTCCTTTGCTGCCTAATTGTTAACATGATGGGAGGCTTACAAAACTGTATTTGGTATCTGCCAATCACAAATTTACACAGGAAATCTAAACCTAGCAAGAAGAGACAGAAAATAAGCAATTTCAAATCATTAGTTCCTTACCTAAAATTAATACTGTAAGTCGGGTTAAACAAAATAATGGCAAAACTATGCCTGAATTCTAAGATCCTGTGAACAAAATTGCTCTTGTAAAAATGCTGTTACTAAGTTTTGATAAGCAGAAAGCCAAGACATACCTCTCTGGCAAAAAGAAGAAAACCTATGCTTGCCATCCCCCCCCCCCCCGTAGCATCCTACTCTTTTCATTTTTCTCTCTCTCAAAACAATACGAACATTGGTATAAGAGAATTATATTCAAGAATTGGCAGGGGAAAGAGGGGACGATTGCAATTGTGATCTGTCCGCTCTAAATTTCAGTTTTCAATAAGCTTCTTACGTACTATCTGGTGGTTGGATATCTTTGTGAAAAGTTTGGCAAGAGGGTTATCAAATTTGTGTTCCCGTATTGCAACTTTGTAAAAGGAGAGGCTTTCTCAGTTTATGGTAGGCTAAAACCCTGAGGAAGTCTGGTAGCGTTTTTTCTTCCATCATAAATAAATGATTCATAATTAATGAAATGTGTTTAGTCAGAAAAAAAGTGCTGTCGGGCTCCTGATTTATTGCAACTCTGAAAAACTTGATGAAGCAGAAAATGAAAAGCTTTACAGGAATCAGAGTACTTTCAGAGCAGGATTTGGTGCCAATCCGGACATTCGTAATGCCATGACTTAATATTTTGGTTTGCTCAGCCTCAGTGCATTTGAAATGGCAGTAAGGTCTATCTTAAAAAGAAAGAAAGAAAATATCTCTGTAGACAGTCAATTTTCCTTTTTGTAGGAACATCTTCTTTACCGTAGCTCCCAGCTCCTAGGCTTCACATTTTTCAAGGAAAAAAGCGGTTTGATGCCTATTCAGCATCTCCTTGTAAGTGCTGCTTGGATTTATTTTATTTATTTATTTTGCATATAACTAGATAAATAAATATCTCATGAGATGAGGATTCAGATGAGTAAGCAACTTATTTCCTTTTATTTGGATGACAAAGTAAAGATCCTGACATTAAAAGCATGTGCAAACTAAAATTACCTTCTTATGTTACAGTGTCTGTTGCCAGTATTTATCATTTGCTCAATGAGGGGATTCTTCTTCTTATAAAACCTATGGCAGCTCAGAGTACGTACATACATACATACATACATACATACATACATACATACATACACATGTATCTATTAGGAATAATAAAAGGAACATATGCAAAAGAAATTCAGTACATTATAATTCACATATTAACAGCAGCAAGAATAGTTTATGCACAACATTGGAATGCAGATAATAACCCCTCAGATAACATGATAATTAAAAAAATAATGGATTGTGTGGAAATGAATAAGTTAACTCTAGAACTACAAGATAGAAATGATAAGGAATTCTATATGGTATGGGAAAAATGGTACCTTTGGTTAGAGAATAGAAAAAGTTAAATACTATATTATAAGTCCTACCCGTTAACGACTATTTCAGCTTCAACCGCAATAATACACGAGCTCATAATAGATACAAACTTAATGTAAACCGCTCCAGACTTGATTGAAAAAAATTCGACTTCAACAACAGAGTTGTCAACGCCTGGAACACTTTACCTGACTCAGTAGTTTCTTCCCCAAACTCCAAAAACTTCAACCTCTTATTATCTACTATTGACCTCACCCCATTCCTAAGAGGTCAGTAAGGGGCGTGCATAAGCGCACAATCGTGCCTACCGTTCCTGTCCTAATGTACCCATATATTCATACCTCTTTTACTCTTATTCATGCTTGTAATATTACATATATATTCAATCATGTTTTACTGTTTGTACTTTGCTTATAATCATTTATGCTTGACAAATAAATAAACAAACAAACAAACAAGTATTAGTAAATGCATATGCATATATAGGTATATATATATATAGGTAAATGTTAATATACAAATGTAAATATGTGTACAGACCACGTGTAATGTAAAAGGATTGGAAAATATGTATGAAAACATTTATGAAAATAATGAAAATGAAAGTTGATATTCCAGGATTGAGAGAAATATATATAAGATGTTTTTAATGTGTAAAATTCAATACACTTTTATACACACACATATGCGCACACACACACACTTTTTACCTTTTGTTTTGATGTCAGCAGATATGTCAACTTTTCTAAGTAAACTAGACCTGGAAATCAACTTGACAAACAGGCTAAGAGTCATGAAAAACAGGCTCAACTCAATGATAGGAACAGATGGATTTGATGGTTCTCAGGGTCTCTTTCTATCTATATGGGTTGAGTATCAATCCAGCACCAAATGAGTGCTACCCAGACTGAAGTGGTTCAGTCAGTTTCAAGAGCAATGAGGAGCAACATGGGATATACATAGCTTTGACTGCTATGCAGAATTGCCCATCATAGTTCAATCAAAATAACAAATGTTGTATAATCTAGGGTCAAGAAATAAAGTAACAGGCAGGGGCTATAATCCTAAGCATGCTTGCTTAGAAATAAGTCCGCTACACTGATCGTGATGTGATCTACTTTGGAACAAAGATATTCTAGAACTGACTCACAATTTTCTACACCAGAAAACAATATAACAGATTTGAGCCTACAGCAGGGTTATCAACCAATCATAGTCATGCATTGTTGACTACCTGTAAAGTAAATAAAATATACCATGGATAGAAATCATAGGTCAACGTTGCAATTTACCATGATGTAACATAGTTCTCAGTAATAAGAAGCAGTTTGCATCTCTCTCTCTCTCTCTCTCTCTCTCTCTCTCTCTCTCTCTCTCTCTCTCTCTCTCTCTCTCTCTCTCTCTCTCTCTCCCTCCTCTCTCAAAAAGATCGTTTCCCTTCTCATTCAAAGGAGGAGGGAGGAGGGGGGAGTAGAAGGGGAAGAAAAGAAATCATCTGACTATTGCCTAGTTGACATGAACCCTACAAAGTGCAACAGCTGAAGATTGGATATTGTATTTGAGCTTTAAGTAGTAAGCCATTAATCTGCGCCCAAATATTGAGTATTTGAACCAACCCTCTTTCTCAGATTGCCTCTACCATTCTTGACCAACAGATTTGGGAGAGCAGGCTGGCTTGTCTTACATGGCTTATGTAAATTATTGTGAATGTAATGTTCATTTGTTTACACTAATATGCTCCACTGTCTTCAACAGAATAATGTAACAGCCTGGATGCATTATTTCCTTGGATAGTACAAAATTCTTGGTAAGAAGTTCCTAGTAGTTAAACATTCTGTAAAATACATAGCCAAGTCCTCAGCTGCATTTGCAGAAAAATACTGCAAAGAAACCAAAATGAAAACAGACATGCGATGATGTAATCACACAAATGCTGCTGTTGTGTTAGGACATCTGACTTAAGCTTGTATGTCACAGCCTTTGTCTGCTTATGTCCTTGTTTCTTCTCTTTTCCTCCCTTGGATAATCATGTAAGGGCTGTTTTTCCATCCTAACATCCTATCAGTGAGAACAATCAACCAGTGGAACGGCTTGCCTTCAGAAGTTGTGGGTGCTTTATCGTTGGAGGTTTTTAAGGAGAGACTGGACAGCCACTTGTCTGGAATGGTATAATGTCTCCTGCTGGAGCAGTGGGTTGGACTAGAAGACCTCCAAGGTCCTTTCCAACTCTGTTATTCAGTTATCCCTATAAAGGAGAAGAGAAAGAAGGAGGTGTGAGTGTCTCTGTGGGTGCCGTGCGTGATCAGACATACGTGTAATTTAAGAACTTACTGCAAGCCAGCATCCCTCACTATTAGTTTTGCTGGCCAAGGCTGTTGGGAGTACAGTAGCTTTTGTCAAGCCACGTCTTCCATACCCCTGAAATATTTGCTCACATCTATTTTAAGTTACTGTGAGTCAGTGCAGTTGATCTCAACAGCAGCAATATGACGGAATTTTGTCTGAGGAAAATTATGTAAATGTAAGGTGCTGTTGTTACTACTACTAATAAAAAAGAAAGAAACTTTAGGAAAAGTTAGACTTGCTGACTTTAATGAGGCTTTTAACCTTGGCTAGCCTAAGCTACATATTCAGCGCAATTCAGTTTCCTTGGGTCGAGATTAAACAACCAACATGATTCTGGCAACAAATATTCTTGGCTATTTTATTTGCTAGAAGAGCATCCTTATGAGCAGGCAATGCGGACATTGACTGCTGTTATGTTGTTTTTACCTCCCACTCCAAGAGAGCAGCTTGTTCAACAAAAGGCAATATACTAAATGGAATAACATTTTTATGGTGGAAAAAAAATATCCAGAGAAACCCATTAAGAATTAGAAATGGACATTTCATTTTCAAATGTAGCAAAGAGAAGTGAGACCTGTTTCTAAAAAGCTTCAAACAGAACT